>CM077453.1:31955200-32152963 GCA_039654765.1 Mylopharyngodon piceus
GTAAATGCGAAAAATTCCAGTTGTTTTCGAGGAACTTGGATCTGCACAGCCTTTCCCTGTGTTGGAGAAAAGAGGAACAGAGATTGTTCATTATCATAAAACAAATTCTATGCAAGGCTGAGACGTCTGTGGAGGATTTTAATGAACTCTTTAAAGCACACTTTACACTGAGAGACTTTTAACGTTCAGAGACTTCATTATGGACCAGTAAAAACTGATCTGTCTTATGATTTGGAAGGATGTTTAGTGAATGATCCATGACCACAATGCACAATGACCTCTTAAACATTAATACAGTTCCATCCTTTTCAATCATCTAACTTTGTAGAGTGTACAAAATACTACATCAATCACATAGTTCTAAACTAAGAGCTACATGTAACCTTCTAGATTATTTTGATGCACTTTTAATATTATCTCTGTATAGTGTGTACAAAGCCAAATCTCTGAGAATCTTTCAAAGATTTGATGCCTCTTACCTGTCAAACACTGTGATTAGTTCTTCCTCAAAAGTGCTCATTATAGCAGCCTGTAAATATATCTTTGTTTCTGGGCGAGCTAGTAGAAACCTGTGTGTTCTTGCTTTGTGCAGTTTTATAAAGGCAGCAAATCTGGGTCTTAACTGTGGAAAAGCCTTCTGTGCATGAACTATGTATCCATAGTGCCGAGATATCGCTGATGGCTGATGCCTTTGAGGAAATTAGGAATGATAGTGGGGTCAGAGGTCACTCTTCCACCGGAACTAGACTTGCGTACGGCCGTTGCTGGCGGCCAGTGATTATAGTTTTATAAAGTTTTAAATATGGATATTTTTTCTTATAAAAGGCCTTTATTAACCCCATGGAGGTGTATGGATTACTTGGTAACACTTTACAATAAGGGTACATGAATAATCATGTGGATGGATGTGCTTTTTTGGGCTTCAAAATGTCGGGTACCATTCACTACCATAATAAAGCTGGGAAGAGCCAGGATATTTAAATAACTCAGATTGTGTTTGGCTGAAAGAAGAAGGTAATATACACCTAGGATGGCTTGAGGGTGAATAAATTATGGGATCATTTTCATTTTTGGGTGAACTAACCCTTTAAGCCTTGTTCAGACGGTCTGTCCAAATCTGATCATATTTAGCAAGTGTGAATGGCAAAAAAAATCACATGAAATGTCATTTTTATAAATCTGTTTTGAGCTACATGCATATGTGGAGCTACATGCATTTCTGGAAATCTGTTTCACTCTGACCGCTCTAATTGGATTTCGCGCATTATGTCATTTTCTCGTGCCACTTAAAATGTAAACATGTCAAACGGTGTTATATAAACTTGCTTAACGTTGCTGCAGAAACAAGGCTGTGTTGTTGCACAGAAAATTACAATATAAAGGAGATGTGTTGAATTTTGAAACTGGCAGAGACGACAGCATTGAATAAAGCCACGCATACCAGCCTTCGTTTCTGCCACTGCTTCAGGAGACACGGCGGCTGCACATAGTCATGTTCTAAATAAGACAGCATCTCTGTTGCAAACTCCTCTATGTTGCTGTTGTTGTTATTTTTGGCGTATGCCTGTAGATATTCCAGTAAACGAAAAAGTGCCAAAGGACACAAATTGGATCTGAACAGTTGCGATGCACAGTGTGAACAGTCAATAATTTAGATCAGATTCAAATCGGATACACAAATAATCAGATTTGGACTGACAGTGTAAACATAGCCTTAGATCCCCTGAAGCCACTGATCAGACGATGACAGCATCATGCTCAGCCATTTAATACAACCCGAATTCCGGAAATTTTGGGACATTTTTTAAATTTGAATAAAATGAAAACTAAAAGACTTTCAAATCACATGAGTAAATATTTTATTCACAATAGAACATAGATAACATAAATGTTTAAAGGGAGAAATTTTAAACTTTTATCCACTAAATGAGCTCATTTCAAATTTGATACTTCCAGAAACCACTGTCGGTAAACACAATCCGCCGTGCCATCTGCAGATGCCAACTAAAGTTCTATCATGCAAAAAGGAAGCCATATGTGAACATGGTCCAGAAGCCCCGTTGTGTCCTGTGGGCCAAGGCTCATTTAAAATGGACTGTTTCAAAGTGGAAAAGTGTTCTATGGTCAGACGAGTCCAAATTTGACATTCTTGTTGGAAATCACGGACGCCGTGTCCTCCGGGCTAAAGAGGAGGGAGACCTTCCAGTGTGCTATCAGCTTTCAGTTCAAAAGCCAGCATCTCTGATGGTATGAGGGTGCATAAGTGTATACGGTATGGGCAGCTTGCATGTTTTGGAAGGCACTATTAATGCTGAAAGGTATATAAAGGTTTCCAGACGACGTCTATTTCAGGGAAGGCCTGAAGCTATTACAACAGTTTGGCTTCGTTGTAGAAAAGTCCGGGTGCTAAATTGGCCTGCCTGAAGTCCAGATCTTTCACCTATAGAGAACATTTGGCGCATCATTAAACGAAAAATACATCAAAAGACGACCACAAACTCTTCAGCAGCTGGAAACCTATATCAGGCAAGAATGGGACCAAATTCCAACACCAAAACTCCAGAAACTCAAAACCTTGATGCCCAGACGTCTTCACACTGTTTTGAAAAGAAGAGGAGATGCTACACCATGGTAAACATGCCGCTGTCCCAACTATTTTGAGACCTGTAGCAGGCATCAAATTTGAAATGAGCTCATTTTGTGCATAAAATTGTAAAATTTCTCAGTTTAAACATTTGTTATGTTATCTATGTTCTATTGTGAATAAAATATTGGCTCATGTGATTTGAAAGTCTTTTAGTTTTCATTTTATTCAAATGTAAAAAACGTCCCAACATTTCCGGAATTCGGGTTGTACTTCTGGTTTTTAATATTATACCCAGCATTACCTACCTGATCTTATTCCTATAGGATGTTCTGTAAAGCTTGTCTGAGCGAGTGTCAATAACCATTTGGGAGGCTTAGTGGAGAGTCAGTTTCTCTCCATAAACACACCTGACTATAGGCTTGTGCTCACAGAGGTCATGGTGTTCATGCTCAGGGACAGATGACTGAGCTGTGGAGAAATTAACACTTGCTCTGCTCTGAGATCTCACTGCGTTAATGATAGGCCGTGGTGCAGTCTTAACACCTGTGACACAAGACGTTTCTTCATAGAGCTCCAGTATGGATCTGTCTGGACTTGTATCTTCTGTCTCTTTCCCAACATTCTCGTCTGCCATTCTCAGCCTCTAATTATTACTTTTCCCCTCCTTCATATTCAGTAAATACAACAGCAAACAGGAAATCAGGAAATCAAGGGCAGTGTCTAAAGGGTTTACTTCACGAATGAAACAAACAACAAAAATAATAATCAAAAAATCCTCTTAATAAAATCTGATTTAACTTTTTTTTCCCCACAGTGATATATGGTGTGTACATTTCCTTAAATTAAAAACATTTTTAATCATTTAATTTATTGTCCCCAAGGTCCATATACACAGATCAGGCATAACATTATGAGCACTGACAGGTGAAGTGAATAACACTGATCATCTCTTCATCACGGCACCTGTTAGTGGGTGGATATATTAGGCAGCAAGTGAACATTTTGTCCTCAAAGTTGATGTGTTAGAAGCAGGAAAAATGGGCAAGTATAAGGATTTGAGTGAGTTTGACAAGGGCCAAATTGTGATGGCTAGACGACTGGGTCAGAGCATCTCCAAAACTGCAGCTCTTGTGGGGTGTTCCCGGTCTGCAGTGGTCAGTATCTATCAAAAGTGCTCCAAGGAAGGAACAGTGGTGAACCGGCGACAGGGTCATGGGCGGCCAAGGCTCACTGATGCACATGGGGAGCGAAGGCTGGCCCGTGTGGTCCGATCCAACAGACGAGCTACTGTAGCTCAAATTGCTCAAGAAGTTAATGCTGGTTCTGATAGAAAGGTGTCAGAATACACAGTGCATCAGTTTGTTGTGTATGGGGCTGCATAGCCGCAGACCAGTCAGGGTGCCCATGCTGACCCCTGTCCACCACCGAAAGAGTCAACAGTGGACACGTGAGCATCAGAACTGGACCACGGAGCAATGGAAGAAGGTGGCCTGGTCTGATGAATCACGTTTTCTTTTACCTGGGGAACACATGGCACCAGGATGCACTATGGGAAGAAGGCAAGCCGGTGGAGGCAGTGTGATGCTTTGGGCAGTGTTCTGCTGGGAAACCTTGGGTCCTGCCATCCATGTGGATGTTACTTTGACACGTATCACCTACCTAAGCATTGTTGCAGACCATGTACATCCTTTCATGGAAACGGTATTCCCTGGTGGCTGTGGCCTCTTTCAGCAGGATAATGTGTCCTGCCACAAAGCAAAAATGGTTCAGGAATGGTTTGAGGAGCACAACAACGAGTTTGAGGTGTTGACTCGGCCTCCAAATTCCCCCGATCTCAATCCAATCGAGCATCTGTGGGATGTGCTGAACAAACAAGTCCGATCCATGGAGGCTCCACCTCACAACTTACAGGACTTAAAGGATCTGCTGCTAACATCTTGGTGCCAGATACCACAGCACACCTTCAGGGGTCAAGAGGAGTCCACGCCTCGATGGGTCAGGGCTGTTTTGGCAGCAAAAGGGGGACCAACACAATATTAGGAAGATGGTCATAATGTTATGTCTGTATAATGTTCGTCCAGTTTTTTTGCAGCAAAAATATCATGTTTTTCAGAGCGCTTAAAGGCTCAGAAGCAATAAATAAATAAAAAAAAGTAAAAAAAAAAAATGAAATGACCTGTGAAATTACGTATAAACACCTTAACGAGGATAATTACTGTGATATGCATATTCCCAAAATGGCAAGTACAGCTATTTCACAACAATACATTAACAAGGAATGAGTTGATGTTAGTGCATGGGTAGTTGATAATGAGTTAAATACTGTACATCATGAAAAACTCCCAATACTACACACATGCACGTCTTTTATTATTATTTTTGTTTACCAAAACAGCCAAAATGTATTATATTAAAATGCCAGTATTACTGTAGGAATATAACTATTGACCCCTTCAAGTGAAGTCGGAAATATCGTAATTAGGAGTTCTGAGTACTTGAATGACCAAGCAAAGTCGTATTTATAAGCGGGAACTCGGAATTCTAGATGATACATGAGTTACCGAGCTGTGGCATTGGAAGGGGCGTGTTGATTTGATACATGGTGGAAACACTCATCTATAATATAGATATCATATAATATATAAGTATAATCTATATAGAGATCAGTGAGCAAAAAGAAAGTCTGTGGCGAATGGTGTTAATCACTCAGCTTTCATGGTTTGCTTCATATTTAGTTGTGATATAAATATATGGCAGAAATGAATTTTTCATCGTCTTGAATTCAGAGTTATTAGGGTTACTTCATTGTTCACAATTTAATATTTTGTTTTGTTTGTTAAATTTCCATGTTATGTTTCCGACTTGAATGTGTGACACGACAAGATACATTTCTAGCTCTGACTGATTTTAAATCATAATTTTGAAATGAGCACGCAGCTTATGCCAATCACTTTGTGGGATGATGATGATGATGATGATGTGTTAAAAGAATGTGAAACCCCTTCTACAATTCCAAAAAAACAGGGAAGCTCAACAATATTTTGTCAAACATCATTACTGTATTCTTTCCATCAGAACAATGCACACAGTCTACGTCGAACACAAGCACATGTTGAATTACTAGAACCAACACTCAATGTCAATCTACCAGCACTGCAAGGCTTTACCTGTGTTCTAGTCACTGTAAACATCCCAAGCTTTTCATGTGTCTAAGTATTTATGCCTGTCCTTGATTACTGGATTTATAAGCTTGGTTTGTTTATGAATTGCTCTGATCTGGTTTGGATGTGAGATGAACAGCGACCTCATTGTTTGAATGCCCTGCGGTGTGGCAGTTTATTGTGTACAGCAGTTGAGTAGTATTGGCCAGCTGGATGTGGTTTTGTGGTGCTATCTCAGATGTTATAGTGCTGAGGTGTACATTCTCATCCACTTCCTGTGGAGGTGGAACGTCCCAAACCAGCATCAAAAGAAGCATTACTGTAAAAGGAAAGATGCGTATATGCACAAAACTGGGATGATCCCAGATCTTTTGAATGTGATACGATTACCTCTTCTTTTGGTCTACTGGCAGTGTGTCTTTGTCTGCTGCTCAATAACACGATGTTGACTTGAAGGGTTTTACTGTAAACACTACCACATATTCACTAATGCAGAATTCACCGGATATACTGTATGTTGATCCATTTAGAACTTAAAAAAGAATTGAATGCTTTAAATCTGTAAGGATGTGGTTGTAGATCCAGCCATTCAAGCCATTTCCATTCACATTGAGCACAGCTCAAGAATAATCTGCAATGAGACAACAATAATATGAAACACATTCAATTGTGACCAAAATAAACAAAAAGGATAGGAAAACACGATGAAGGTGTTCAAGCATGTAGCACAAGCATGAAATTTAAGATCTTTGTCTACTCATCTTGTCAAGGTTGAGTGAAAGAGAGGGAATACTTAGTCGGGGACACTTAATATTCAACAATATTACTGATCCGCCTGCATTGACACCATTGAATGCGAATTGAACTGAGCTGGACGATGACATCACTGTTTTCTCCAGAGCTGCTGTATAGATAAATGAACTAAAATAACTAATGATTTTTACAACTGAAATGAATCAATACTGAACTTACTTAAGCTGGACAATGACACCATTTTCTTCTAGACCTGCTGTACAGACAAAATTATGTTCCTGTTATCACTGTAAAGCTGCTTTGACACAATCTGCATTGTAAAAAGTGCTGTATAAATAAAGGTGACTTGACTTGAATGAGGACTGAAATGCAGAGCAAAATTAGGGTCTTTATTTACAAAAAGGCAAACACAAAGAAGCCATGAGGGGCAAACAGGAAAAAAATGAAAGATTTGCCGCTTGCTATCGGGGAGGAGTTGAAAACAGAGACATGAAGGCGATACTTTCTACTTCCCGTAGTGACGCTAGCACAGTGTTTGCGTATACTCCATCACAGATGAAGTGGATTAGATGCACTTTTTTCACATGACGTCAAGCTCTTATAGAAACGCCCACCTGGAGGGCAAAAAAGGCTTTCCTCCATTGACCGCCAGTCATTTTTACCAGGTAAGACAGTGATATTAAAGGGGTGGTTGATTATGATTTCACTTTTTTAACTTTAGTTAGTGTGTAATGTTGCTGTTAGAGCATAAACAACATCTGCAAAGTTACGACGCTCAAAGTTCAATGCAAAGGGAGATATTTTCTTTTAAAGAATTTAAGGACTGTTTAAGGACTACAACAAACGGCTGGTAGGGACTACAACGAGCTTCTTCCTGGATTAGTGACATCACTAACCCTAAAATTGACATAAACCCCGCCCCCGAGAACACACAACAAAGGGGGTGAGGCCATGTTGGGCTGCTTTAGAGAAGAGGAAGAGTTGTTGTAGTTCAGTGTTGTTATCATGCCGTCATTTTACGCCGGACTGCTTCACAAACGAGGGTCAATTCAACGCTGGATTTGCACAAAAGATTAACATGACGGCAAATGCTAGTCGATGAGTTGAATCAACTCCACAGCAACTACATAAATTTATCCACTAACCATTCAGAAACGTCCAGTTTCATTCTAAAAGTTGTAACTTCTTCCTGAGTCTCTCCATCAGTGTCGACTCCGGTTTGAACAATGTAAGGCTGAACACCGTTACTGACAATCCTCATTTTGGCTGCGTGAGATTCTCCAGCTTTGTTGTTGTTGAGCGACCGAAGCGTGAGCTTTTAAAGCTCCGCCCTCTTCTGGAAAGTGGGCCGGGAGCAGCAGCTCATTTGCATTTAAAGGGACACACACAAAAATGACGTGTTTATGCTCACACTCAAATAGGGGCAAATTTGACAAGCTATAATAAATGATCTGTGGGGTATTTTGAGCTGAAACTTCACAGACACATTCTGGAGACACCAGAGACTTATATTACATCCTATAAAAGGGGCATTATAGGTCCCTTTTAAAAGACCAAATTCAGTATACAGCTTATTACATGTGCATCAGTGATGCTTCTATTGCTTGTTTCTGCTTCTTCTTCGCCTGTGTTTTGATCCGGAGATTATGTACTCTTTCAGAAAATGCATAATAGCGCCCCCTACCGTATAACAGTGAAAACATGGATTGACGGAAAATTCTGTAAATGGCGGGGAAAGAGTTAATAATGTTCTCAAAAGCATTATTTATAAGGGTTTTTTTTAGGTTTATAAGCATTATTTTTTAAGGTTTTTGTTCTGAAACGTTTTTGTCGAACGTTGATCTAACATATTTTAAATGTTTTTACTTGTTTCAGAACATTCAGAGAACATTCACAAGTAATGTTACCATAATGTTTGCAAAATGAAATGAATGCATAACCAAGAGAGAAAAAATTGACCTTTTGAAAGTTCAGAGAGCATTTAGAACATTTTCATAACTTAAAGGCAATGTTTGCAAAACATAATTTTGTTAGCTGGGAAGTAGACCAGGTAAAGGATTTATAGCTTTTGCAACCCTTTTAGCTGGACAACTTGTTCTAATTAGATAAAAGGAGCTTTAAACACTGGAATAATGATCTCATGCATCACCTGGCATTGGAACAGATTTGCTACTGTACACAATATGAAATTCTATAGTATCTGCTAAATGAATAAGTATAAACGTACAGTAGCTATTTATTTTACCAACCAGGGCATCTCAGCACCTGGGGACTAAAGGTGGCTCGGCCAGATCAGATGGTGCTGAAGAGCTAAAGAAAGTCAGAGGAGCCAAAAGGCCTTTGTATTTAGATAGCAAAAGTGAGAGTGTATGTGTGAGAGATGTTGGGTTAAATCTGTAGTTGGCAGTTTCTTAGTAAGACGAGAAGAGCAGAACATGGACACTAATCCTGAATGTCATCTGAATGCCATATTACAATTGGGGTTTTTATGCTTAAGCCTATTAAAAACACCAACCTATCTGCACACATATGCTGACTGTCTCCAGAAAAGCTTCTGGGAATGATCAAGATTTCCCTAATCCTGCAGACAGACCCATTGCATTACACCCTTCCCACAAGCCCCGGAAACACTAAATGGCACCATTAACACAACTCACTGAAACTCAACACAGCACAACACAACTACACACAGAACTACATTTAATGCATCTCAATTCAACTTAAAGCAAAAGAACACATTATTAATTAACCCTCTGGGGTTGAAGAAAGTGTCAGCACGTTCACTTAGGATTTTCCTCATAACAGCAGAAAGTTTTTGGTCAAACAGATAAGAGTAATGCATAAATCAAAACTGTAAAATGTCTACTTTTATTTGTTTACACTCACAATAACAAGAAAATGTTGTGTTTTTGTAAAATAAAGAAAGCAAACAGGATGCACTTTCTGCCGTCTCGGTCTCTGTGAACTTCTTTCTGGAGCGCATCACAAAAATGAACCGAAACTCAGTGTATACTTGCCTCACAGACAGGAAAAATATGTCTATATAAAGCTTGAAGTGTCTACTCTTAAATGAAATAAAACGTACATACATGCTGCTCACATATTGTAGCACAGTTTGTGTTGAGAACAGTGCAATGACACTTTAGCCATTAATCTGTTTAATAGTATTTTATAGTATAGTATGTTTAATAGTATTTTTTACTGCTTATTTAATTTTAAGAATCAGACACTTTTTATATATATCAAATTCATAATTACACCATTAATACACATGTGTACACAACCTTTGTTCTTGCTACCTGTTTGTGTGTGTGTGTGTGTGTGTGTGTGTGAGGGAGAGAGAGAGAGACACACTATTTGGTCACAAATTTTATAATTTGTTTTATTTTTATACTATTATTATTTTTCACTGCTGAATTTATTTGAGGAGGCACTACCTCCTTTGGCTCCTGTTAGAAAATACACTTCAGTCATGTTGTGACCTGTGTGTGTTTTAGTCAATAGATGACAAGAGGAGGGAGAGAGAGAGAGAGAGAGAGCAAGAGAGGGATTAGATGGGCCTTCTTTTCTTTCTTTTTCAGAGCTTCTTTTTTTTTCAAAGTTAAAGCATTAGTTCGCCTCGCTCTGATTCCAACACACACACACACACAACACATTTCAAAGTAAATTCCACCAATACACGGATACCACAGTAGGATGTTGTGTACAGCTGTATTACACTTTCTGTATCTTCACTTTTTCACAAGACAGAGTATTTTCTAGCTCATAACATTTACAGGAAACCGTTGATACGTTAATAAAAGTTGCTTTTAGAAAATTGTTGCTGCCAACACTTTTTACTCCATGCCAGTGTGATCTTACAAGGCAGTATAACACACCACCACAACCAAATACAGCAATAAATACTTTATTTCACACAGGCACCGCAAGAGACAGGCAGATTGAAGCCATAAAGGGGTCGTACACCTCAGGTGTATATGTTTTGATATGCTTTACCACAGTGTTTCCCAACATTGCTCCTGAAGGCACACCAACAGAACACATTTTGGATGTTTTTCTTATCTGGTATTGAAGTCTCTACTAACAAGCTGATGAGTTGAATGGGGTTTGTTTAATTAGGAAATGTGTAGTGCTGGTGTGCCTACAGGAAAAGGGTTGGGAAACACTGCCTTCCCATATACCAAAACATATAACTTCTATCATACACCACCCCTGACCTCACATTCAACACTCCTCACCCTTAGCTTGCAAGTTGAAATGATTATAACTTTATTAAAAACATAAGCATGTGAAAAGCAAGGACAATTAAGGCCAGATTTACAAAACAGGCTGCAATTCCATAAAAGCGTTGATGGGAGTGGACGGTTCTGCGGCTGTTCTAATGACAATACTCAAATTAAAGACCACAGACGCAGCAGCTCATTTACATGATGACCAATGGACTCGACCAAGAGCAGCGCAAATTAGTGTAGGGTCAAGCAGAGCCGATGATAACCAGGTGCGTGCGATCTATTAACAACACAGTTGCAGCAAATCAAACAATGTGGCTTAGGAAACGATATGTTTGGATAACGTCTTCCAAATAAATGAGCACGAGTGGAGGAAATTCTGTCCCTTCTATCACGCGCTCTCTGTTCTCTCCTCCTCCTACAGCAACTACTGCGGTCTGACAGAAAAACTTCAACAAATTCATATGCAATAAGGTCAGCCATAAAAATAACCCTGTCCATGCCTTTTCATCTCTAATTTCTCGCTGTGTCTTTAGTAAATCCTGACAGTAGTTTTTAAGGCAAAAAGAGGGTTTGCGCTGATGCAAGCTGTTAGTAAATCTGGCTTTTAAACTTCAAAATACTCTAATAAAGTGGGGGTCCGTGCAAGGCACTGCACTGTCTACACTCATCGAGTGTCACTTCAGAAGAAGAGAGGGTCAAAAAATACAGTCCCATCGAAGCATTCAGTCAAAGCAGAGAATGGTGCGCAAATGCACTCAACAGCCCAGCATGGAGACAGTTCAGGCAGTCCCTAACTACATATATGGCACAGATGATGGAGGCGGCACTCTCCTTCCCCAGATAATGACTATGAAGGCTTTGATGCACTCAGTTGACACTCAATGAGATCTGGTGTTCTGGCAGGTCAATCCCTCTTAAGCTTGGGTCCAGTGTCTCTGCTCCATCCTTCATCTGGATCAATTGACTTTGGTCTAATGACATTGGATATTCCTTGTTTGCTGGATTTGAATTACCTCAGCATGTCAGTCACAAAATAGCTTCCAAAGTCTTGTATGAGATGTGCAATTGTGAGGAACCTCATCTCGCAATGCAATGGTGAGAATGGAGGATTGGTTTGGAGAAAAGTAAACTAAGGCCACACTTTCCAAATCCCTTGAATGCGTTGATGTACTCAGCTAGCACTAAGTCTCTACATGGTGTTCTGACTGGTCAATCCCTCTTAAGCTTGGGTCCAGTCTCTCTGCTCCATCCTCCAGCTGGGATACCCCAGTTTTTAACTGGGAATAGAAAAAGGCTTTAGTTTATTGTAATCCACCACAGTCTCAGTCAGGTGCATTGCTAGGATTAGAAGAGACAATTAGAAGAGTGAGAGGAACTACTTTCTTTTGCCACAGATTATGTGTCTTGCTTTGGGACAGCTGAAGCCTTTCTTGCTAGTCTTCCTAACAACAGCAGCTTGCGCTACTTTCTAGCATTATTTGGAGTAAGATGGCAGTGTGTGTGTGTGTGTGTGTGTGTGTGAGAGAGAGAGAGCAAGAAAAGAGAGAGCATGTGAGAGAGCTTGTGTGAATGCAGTAATGAAGTAGAATTTTTTTTAACACTTTTCCATTTTTGAAAACATGTTCTAAAGCCTGTCTAGACAAATTTTCATTTCTGCAGCACACAAAACTGCTGCTGACATTGTTGCTGCTGTGGTTATTACTGCTGCTGTTATTGCTGCTGTTGTTATTGCTGCTGCTGCTGTTATTGTTATTGCTGCTGCTGTTATTGCTGCTGTGGTTATTGCTGCTGCTATTGCTGCTGCTGCTGTTGTTATTATTGCTGCTGCTGCTGTTATTGCTGCTTCTGCTGTTATTATTGCTGCTGCTGCGGTTATTGCTGCTGCTGTTGTTATTATTGCTGCTGCTGTTATTGCTGCTGCTGTTGTTTTGCTGCTTCTGCTGTTGTTATTGCTGCTGCTGCGGTTATTGCTGCTGCTGCTGCTGTTATTGCTGCTGTGGTTATTGCTGCTGCTGCTGTTATTGCTGCTGCTGCTCTTATTGCTGCTGTGGTTATTGCTGCTGCTGCTGCTGTTGTTGCTGCTGTTGTTGCTGCTGCTGTTATTATTGCTGCTGCTGTTATTGCTGCTGCTGCTGTTATTGCTGCTGTTGTTATTGCTGCTGCTGCTGTTATTGCTGCTGCTGCGGTTATTGCTGCTGCTGTTATTGCTGCTGTTATTATTGCTGCTGTTATTTTCGCTGCTGCTGTTTGTTATTGCTGCTGCTGCTGCTATTATTGCTGCTGCTGTTTGTTATTGCTGCTGCTGTTATTATTGCTGCTGCTGTTATTGCTGCTGCTGCTGTTATTATTGCTGCTGCTGTTTGTTATTGCTGCTGCTGCTGTTGCTATTATTGCTGCTGCTGCTGTTATTATTGCTGCTGCTGCTATTATTGCTGCTGCTGTTTGTTATTGCTGCTGCTGCTATTATTGCTGCTGCTGTTATTGCTACTGCTGCTGTTGTTATTGTTGCTGCTGTTATTGCTGCTGCTGTTGTTATTGCTGCTGCTGTTATTGCTGCTGCTGCTGCTGTTATTGCTGCTGTGGTTATTGCTGCTGCTGCTGTTATTGCTGCTGCTGCTGCTGTTAGTTATTGCTGCTGCTGCTGTTATTATTGCTGCTGCTGCTGCTGCTGCTATTATTGCTGCTGCTGTTATTATTGCTGCTGCTGTTATTGCTGCTGCTGCTGTTAATGCTGCTGCTGTTATTGCTGCTGCTGCTGCTGTTATTGCTGCTGCTGCTGTTATTGCTGTTGCTGTTAATGCTGCTGCTGTTATTGCTGCTGCTGCTGCTGTTATTGCTGCTGCTGTTGATATTGCTGCTGCTCTTATTGCTGCTGATGCTGTTATTGCTGCTGCTGATGTAATTGCTGCTGTTATTGCTGCTGCTGCTGTTATTATTGCTGCTGCTGCTGTTATTGCTGCTGCTGCTTTTGTTATTGCTGCTGGTGCTGTTGGTATTGCTGCTGGTGTTATTGCTGCTGCTGCTGTTATTGCTGCTGTTGTTATTGCTGCTGCTGCTGTTATTGTTATTGCTGCTGTTATTGCTGCTGCTGCTGTTGTTATTGCTGCTGCTGCTGTTGTTATTGCTGCTGCTGTTATTGCTACTGCTGCTGTTATTATTGCTGCTGTTGTTATTGCTGCTGCTGCTGTTATTGTTATTGCTGCTGCTGTTATTGCTGCTGTGGTTATTGCTGCTGCTGCTGTTATTGCTGCTGCTGCTGTTATTGCTGCTGTTTCTGGTATTGCTGCTGCTGCTGTTGGTTATTTCTGCTGCTGTTGTTAATGCTGCTGCTGCTGCTGCTGTTATTGCTGCTGCTGCTGGATATTATTGCTACTACTGCTGTTGATTATCATTGCTGCTGCTGCTGCTGCTGTTATTGCTGCTGCTGCTGCTGTTATTGCTGCTGCTGTTATTGTTGTTGTTGCTGCTGTTATTATTGCTGCTGCTGTTAGCTTATTGCTGCTGCGGCCGTTATTGTTGCTGCTGCTGTTATTATTGCTTCTGCTGCCGTTATTGCTGCGGCGGCTGTTATTGTTGCTGCTGCTGTTATTGCTGCTGCTGTTATTGTTGCTGCTGCTGTTATTATTGCTGCTCCTGCCGTTATTGTTGCTGCTGCTGTTGATTATTGCTGCTGCGGTTATTGCTGCTCCTGCCGTTATTGTTGCTGCTGCTGTTGATTATTGCTGCTGTTATTTTCGCTGCTGCTGTTTGTTATTGCTGCTGCTGCTGTTATTATTGCTGCTGCTGCTGTTATTGCTGCTGCTGCTGCTGTTATTGCTGCTGCTGTTATTGCTGCTGCTGCTGCTGTTATTGCTGCTGCTGCTGTTATTATTGCTGCTGTTATTTTCGCTGCTGCTGTTTGTTATTGCTGCTGCTGTTTGTTATTGCTGCTGCTGCTGCTATTATTGCTGCTGCTGTTTGTTATTGCTGCTGCTGCTGTTATTATTGCTGCTGTTATTTTCGCTGCTGCTGTTTGTTATTGCTGCTGCTGCTGCTATTATTGCTGCTGCTGTTTGTTATTGCTGCTGCTGCTGTTATTATTGCTGCTGCTGTTATTGCTGCTGCTGCTGTTATTATTGCTGCTGCTGTTTGTTATTGCTGCTGCTGCTATTATTGCTGCTGCTGTTTGTTATTGCTGCTGCTGTTATTATTGCTGCTGCTGCTGCTGTTAGTTATTGCTGCTGCTGCTGTTATTATTGCTGCTGCTGCTGCTGTTATTGCTGCTGTTATTATTGCTGCTGCTGTTATTATTGCTGCTGCTGCTATTATTGCTGCTGCTGCTGTTATTGTGCTGCTGTTATTATTGCTGCTGCTGCTGCTGTTATTGCTGCTGCTGCTGCTGCTGGTTATTGCTGCTGCTGCTGTTATTGCTGCTGTTTCTGGTATTGCTGCTGCTGCTGTTATTGCTGCTGCTGCTGGTATTGCTGCTGCTGCTGTTATTATTGCTGCTGCTGTTTGTTATTGCTGCTGCTGTTGCTATTATTGCTGCTGCTGCTGTTATTATTGCTGCTGTTATTTTCGCTGCTGCTGTTTGTTATTGCTGCTGCTGCTGTTATTATTGCTGCTGTTATTTTCGCTGCTGCTGTTTGTTATTGCTGCTGCTGCTGTTATTATTGCTGCTGCTGTTTGTTATTGCTGCGGCGTCTGTTATTGTTGCTGCTGCTGTTATTGCTGCTGCTGCTGCTGTTATTGCTGCTGCTGCTGTTATTGCTGCTGCTGCTGCTGTTATTGCTGCTGCTGCTATTATTGCTGCTGCTGTTTGTTATTGCTGCTGCTGCTGTTATTATTGCTGCTGCTGTTATTGCTGCTGCTGCTATTATTGCTGCTGCTGTTTGTTATTGCTGCTGCTGTTATTATTGCTGCTGCTGCTGTTATTTTCGCTGCTGCTGTTTGTTATTGCTGCTGCTGTTGCTATTATTGCTGCTGCTGCTGTTATTATTGCTGCTGCTGTTTGTTATTGCTGCTGCTGCTGTTATTATTGCTGCTGCTGTTATTGCTGCTGCTGTTATTGCTGCTGCTGCTGCTGTTTATTGTTGCTGTTGCTGTTATTGCTGCTGCTGCTGTTTATTGCTGCTGTTGTTATTGCTGCTGATGCTGCTGTTTATTGTTGCTGTTGTTATTGCTGCTGCTGCTGCTGCTGGTGTTGATTATTGCTGCTGCTGTTGGTTATTGCTGCTGCTGCTGGTTATTGTTGCTGCTGTTGCTGGTTATTGTTGCTGCTGTTATTGTTGCTGCGGCGGCTGTTATTGTTGCTGCTGCTGTTGCTCTTATTGTTGCTGCTGCTGTTGATTATTGCTGCTGCAGTTATTGCTGCTCCTGCCGTTATTGTTGCTGCTGCTGTTGATTATTGCTGCTGCGGTTATTGCTGCTCCTGCCGTTATTGTTGCTGCTGCTGCTATTGCTGCTGCTGCTGTTATTGCTGCTGCTGTTTGTTATTGCTGCTGCTGCCATTATTGCTGCTGCTGCTGTTATTATTGCTGCTGCTGCTGTTATTATTGCTGCTGCTGCTGTTATTGCTGCTGTTGTTATTGCTGCTGCTGCTGTTATTGCTGCTGCTGCTGCTGTTATTGCTGCTGTGGTTATTGCTGCTGCTGCTGTTATTATTGCTGCTGCTGCTGCTGTTATTATTGCTGCTGCTGCTGCTGTTATTGCTGCTGCTGCTGCTGTTATTGCTGCTGCTGTTATTGCCACTGCTGCTGCTGCTGTTATTGTTGCTGCTGCTGCTATTGCCACTGCTGCTGTTATTTCTGCTGCTGCTGTTATTGCCACTGCTGTTATTGCTGCTGCTGTTATTTCTGCTGCTGCTGTTATTGCCACTGCTGTTATTGCTGCTGCTGTTATTGCTGCTGCTGTTATTGCCACTGCTGCTGCTGTTATTGCTGCTGCTGTTATTGCTGCTGCTGCTGCTGTTATTGCTGCTGCTGCTGTTATTGCTGCTGCTGTTATTGCTGCTGTTGCTGTTATTGCTGCTGCTGCTGTTATTATTGCTGCTGCTGCTGCTGTTATTATTGCTGCTGCTGCTGCTGTTATTATTGCTGCTGCTGCTGTTATTGCTGCTGCTGCTGTTGTTGCTGCTGCTGTTATTATTGCTGCTGCTGCTGTTGTTATTGCTGCTGCTGCTGTTATTGCTGCTGTTGTTATTGCTGCTGCTGCTGTTATTGTTATTGCTGCTGTTATTGCTGCTGCTGCTGTTGTTATTGCTGCTGCTGCTGTTATTGCTGCTGCTGTTATTGCTTCTGCTGCTGTTATTGCTGCTGCTGCTGCTGTTATTGCTGCTGCTGCTGTTATTGCTGCTGCTGCTGTTATTGCTGCTGCTGCTGTTGTTATTGCTGCTGCTGCTGCTGTTATTGCTGCTGCTGCTGCTGTTATTGCTGCTGCTGTTATTGCTGCTGCTGCTGCTGTTGTTATTGCTGCTGCTGTTATTGCTACTGCTGCTGTTGTTATTGCTGCTGCTGTTGTTATTATTGCTGCTGCTGTTATTGCTGCTGCTGTTGTTATTGCTGCTGCTGCTGTTATTATTGCTGCTGTTGTTATTGCTGCTGCTGCGGTTATTGCTGCTGTTGTTATTGCTGCTGCTGTTATTGCTGCTGCTGCTGTTATTGCTGCTGCTGCTGTTATTATTGCTGCTGCTGTTATTGCTGCTGTTGTTATTATTGCTGCTGTTGTTATTATTGCTGCTGCTGTTATTGCTGCTGCTGCGGTTATTGCTGCTGCTGTTGTTATTGCTGCTGCTGTTGTTATTATTGCTGCTGTTGTTATTATTGCTGCTGTTGTTATTGCTGCTGCTGTTATTATTGCTGCTGTTGTTATTGCTGCTGCTGTTATTATTGCTGCTGTTGTTATTGCTGCTGCTGCTTTTACTGCTGCTGTTGTTATTGCTGCTGTTGTTGTTATTGCTGCTGCTGTTATTGCTGCTGCTGTTGTTATTGCTGCTGCTGCTGTTATTATTGCTGCTGTTGTTATTGCTGCTGCTGCGGTTATTGCTGCTGTTGTTATTGCTGCTGCTGTTATTGCTGCTGCTGCTGTTATTATTGCTGCTGTTGTTATTGCTGCTGCTGTTATTGCTGCTGCTGCTGTTATTATTGCTGCTGTTGTTATTGCTGCTGCTGTGGTTATTGCTGCTGTTGTTATCGCTGCTGTTGTTATTGCTGCTGCTGCGGTTATTGCTGCTGCTGTTATCGCTGCTGTTGTTATTGCTGCTGTTGTTGTTATTGCTGCTGCTGTTATCGCTGCTGTTGTTATTGCTGCTGTTGTTATTGCTGCTGCTGCTGTTATTATTGCTGCTGCTGTTATTGCTGCTGCTGTTGGTTATTGTTGCTGCTGTTATTGCTACTGCTGCTGTTATTATTGCTGCTGCTGTTATTGCTGCTGTGGTTATTGCTGCTGCTGCTGTTATTGCCGCTGCTGCTGTTATTGCTGCTGTGGTTATTGCTGCTGCTGCTGTTATTGCTGCTGCTGCTGTTGTTATTGCTGCTGCTGTTATTGCTACTGCTGCTGTTATTATTGCTGCTGCTGTTATTGCTGCTGTGGTTATTGCTGCTGCTGCTGCTGCAGAGCAAGTACAGGACTTGCTACTGCCAATACATACATGACACGCTGCTGTGAGCAAGTAAGACATGCTGCTGCTGTACAATATGGCATACATGAATTACACATAGCAGATCTATATACTGTAGGTGTAGCTGGGGGAGGTGGAAGGTTTCTGAAAGCGCGCTGCAAACTGCTACAGCAAATGCTAAGTATTTGAAGATTGAGCCACGAGCTCATTGGCTACTGATGCAGCAGGAACCAATCAGCTGTGTCCTATAGAGAATGATGTGATAGCAAGCAGGACCTATCAGTCTGCTAGTACAAAGTTAGCTGTTAGGTCACAGTGCTTGACTACATGCTGTGTATGTACCAAGCTTATAGGCGGTATGTTATATTTGGTTAATATCCAGTAGTTGATGTTTACTTGTAGCTGTGGAGATCTGAGATATTTGAAACTATTAGAGGAAAAACAGCATAAAAATCTGCATCACTTACCCTTCAGTGCATGACCAATTTCTGCTTTGTCATGCCCATATGCCGTCCTCATCATCCTAAAACAAACACAGCATACACACGCACAATTCACACATGTTGCCTTCTGTAAGCTTGCACATTTATATGTTTGGGTTTGGGTGAGAGTGTGTCTGACCTGCTCCGGTGGGGGCGAGATCAGTTCACGCTGCTGTCCGTGATGAGAATGATGGGAATACTGTGGATGAATGTGTCCGTCTTCATAATGTTCTGCCATGTGCTTCATCCTACTATGTGCCTGATGGACAGGATACAAATATCGGTCACACTTTATTTTAGGTGTCCTTAACCACTATGTACTTACATAAAAAAAAAATAAGTACAGTGTACTTATTGTGTTGATGTTGTATTATAAAACACTTGTGCTGCCGTTGAGGTGTTTATAGGTAAGGTTAGGACAGGTTTGGTGGTATGGGTAGGTTTAAGGGTGGGTTAACAGTGTGATTATAGATGGAATTACAGAATGCAGGTATTTTATAAACATAAGTACAACGTAAAAACATGTATGTACACATTAAGTGCATTGGATCAAATGATTTATTTCAATGTTAGAACACAGAAGTTAAAGACACCTAATATAAAGTGAGACCCAAATATCATTAAAACCGTCACGGTAGTGTGTGTAGTTTAAATCCACAAAGACAAGATGTGTGACGCAGAATGAACAATACCATGAAACTTTAATAAACACAGAGAACTAGAGAATACTACTGTGACATATAACATTAATGACAATGAACAGAGAAAACTGAGGGCTTATGAACACAGAGATAATCATTAACAGAAACAAAGAACAGGTGAGAACTAATTAGAAACCATGGTAACAAACTATGAACGAGAACTCAGGCAAATGGTGACAGGGAAAACGAAACAGAACATGACATTAAAGTATTTTACTATTGTGTTGGTATCTGTAGAAAATCAGTGATGGTCCATCAGAAGAAGGAAAGTCTCCTCAAACGTGTACTCAAAATGAACCTGAAATTAAATTATTATTGCTATGGGTGCTATGGATGATGTCACTTGTATGATATGATTCCCAATATGTTTCTCCGTCTCACTCTCTCTATTTATGTATTCTTTGCAATTTGTTCAGAATTGCATTTAGACATTTTCAACCACTGAATATTTAATCAGCTATTTTATATAGAGTCAGACTCCTCTTACTCGAGGTTGTGAATGATTGTCCTCTGTACATAAAGTTCCTCTGGAAAATAAAAATAAAGATTTTCCTTTTATTTAACATTTAGTATTGTTTTAACAAAATATTTAAAGAAATTTTATAATTTATAGTTATACAAGGCATATTTGTTAAATGAAATCTATGAAGGGAAAATAATTACATTTAAAACAAGCTTCTCATGTAATTTGAGGAATGGCCGGTTTAAGCCCCATCCACTTCCGGTTTTATCCAAATACACACAAAAAAATGGACTGTGAATGATTGTGACAGTACACGGACATTTATACATAATTATGTGTGTCGGCACACCAATTCCCTTTAGGGTGACAGTACCGAAATTGGAAGCTTTGTTCCACATCCCGCAAGACGTAAGTAGTGTCCCGCATTTCAGTTATGTTTATATTATTATTTATTTCATCCCTGAAATTACAATACCACAGTAAGAAATATAATACTGTGACTGGCATTTAAAAATCTACTTGTGCAGCCGTCATGTTCTAGCTGTGAAAATAACCAACCAACGCAATCGTAGAGAGAGGTTTTCCCGCTGATGACAACTGAGTGCAAAGGAATAAGTGCGGGCCTCATCAAAGTCGATAAACACAGCTACACCAGCAAGGATTTCTCCTCACATAGGCCTACTGGATAAGAACCTCAAAGCTGCCCAAATTGATGGTTTAAAGCATGTAATCATCCATCCTGATGGCAAATATTTTCAACGAACATGTGCCGATCCCGTGGACGCTCGAGCACCACCCACGGAAATGGTCGAGCACCTACGGAAAAACACGAGAGATTCTCCATTCATTTTAACCAATAAAGAAATTGATTGCAACTTTCAGACATGAATTTCTTCTCACGTCAATAGTTAATTTAAGGCGGTTTCTATGGCGTTATTATAATGACAAATGTCGAGAGCGCATCAAATGCACGAGCAGGAATCTCTCCGTTCACAGACGGATTCCCTTCTGGAGCTGGACGCGTGCTCTCTCTCTCTCTCGCTCAGATATTACATGTGCATGCTCAAACTTTGTCCCCCTGCATGTGCACTTGTGAATCTAGAAATATCTTCTCTCCAGGATTTATTGTTGCGCAACATTATAATGTGGGCACCCACCGGCAGAAACATTAATCGCTGCATATGCCAAGTTTGCCAACTAATGTAAATCAATATTTACATAGCATAAGTAGTAAATGTATCTGTCTCACACGTGTCCCGCATTGTCCTGCAAAATCACATCTACTGTTCTGCAACAGATCAATAGCCAGGTGGTCACCCTAGTTCCCATCTGTGTGTCTTTTTCTCATTGAAGACTATTGACTCACACCGAGTGTTAAACAGATAATGGCTACTTCCCTGAAATTCCTTCTCTCGTTCCCAACTGTTTACAAGTCATCTGTTTGGCCTAGAGACACAAAACTCATTCCCACAAAACTCACTCAGACACTGACTCACAAACAGTCTTGGTTTCTAATAGCTTAGTACATTATGTTAGTTACCGTTAATGTTGGTTACGGGCAGTGTTTACTACTAAAGATTTATTAAACCTTTGTGATTAATACGAGGAAATGTTATAATGACTGGAATGAAATTCACTGAATTCCAGATGGAAAGTGCTCTCAAACATGGTGTCCTAACCACGTTTGTCCCACACAGATTGAAAAGTCATTTGAGCAAAACTGTGCTCTTCATTATGAATTAAACATCAAACATGAATGAGGAGAGATTGATTGTGCAGGTTCAGAAACAGAGACTGTGACAAATCCCATAGGGAAAACAATAATAAATGCCATTTGAGGAAGCATCATGGAAGTCATAAAAATACAAGGTATACTGCATGTTCACCATTAGTTTTATGCATTTCATCTATGCATTGTGTTGTGAATGTAAGAGAGTGGCCAAAAATCACTCTTTGACATACTGATTTGACTGGCTGTGGTCGAGCATTTTCATTTTCTGTTTGGAATCTTGTCATATTGCGCCTGATTAAGACACAGTGTAAGATCTTTCAAGTTTGTCTGCCATCCAGCCCAGATGGCTAATGGGAAATTAACTTGGCTTTCTGTCCTTGAAGGAGGCTCGGTTCGAGCTCAGAGCTAAATCCCTCCCGTAACGTTACTACATAGAGGAAGAATGAGAGAAATAGAGTAGGAGAAGGGTTCCCGGAAGAACAGGACGGCGCATTGACTGCTGCTCATATACACTCGTAATGATGATTGACAGGACTGAATGATTTTGAACTTGGAACTTCATATATATTATTCACCTACATTGAAAGAATAAAACAGGGGGAAAATGAACTGACCTGCTGTTTTTGGTGATTCATGAACCTCTCCTTCTCTCTCCTCAAGGTCATCACGTCTTCAGGGGTCGACATGTTTCTGACGGGAGAAAGTTCTAGTAGACTGATGCAGCCATCTTTTTCACTGACGGCAGCCATCAGAGCCTGTTGTCTGGTGGGAAGGTAAGGGTTACGACCTACGGTAAGTCATTCTTAAATAGAAACAGACACAATCACGAAATACAGTAAACACACACACACACACACACACAATCAAGAACACAGCAGGAGGACATACTGAGCCATCAAGAGTGTTTCTGTGATAACTCACAATCCCCTGCTCTCTTCCTGTGATCAGAAGAATTTAGGCCGTATGGTGCACAATTTTGCCCAAAAGGTCAGGCAGGGAATCTTAACAAACATCTGCCTGATCATTATACTTCTCGAAACAAATCCCTCTCTCCTACACACACAGAAACTATTGTTTGACGCAAACGCGACAACTGTAAAAAACATTTTATTGTCTGTGATTCTGCAGGGAGTAAAGCTTATAGGTATATCACAGTGATTCCCTGCCTTTTAATTTTGTAGGATACCGTTAATATTTGTTTCTCTTAATTTTGTTTGCATTTTGCAGTGCATATTCAGAGGCATTGTTTAGAGAACACTATCTCTTACCCAGAGCACAAATGGGTTCATTTTATTTATTAGACCAGGTTACTTTTTGCGATATCTGGCAACCATTACCGGGAGTTTTAATGAGGAGAAGTGAGGGGAAGGTGAGCAGCACATGTATGCAGCAGCTCTTGTCAATGCCAGTTGGTCGGGTGCTATTTAAAAAAGTAGTTTGAATTATACACACCTTGTAATCAATTTGTTATTTTTGTTTGGGTTTAGGTTTTGACATTCGCAGTACCGCCAAACACGCTCATGGCCGATCATTTTTTACAAGACGGAATCTCATAATTACAGTAATTCCAACATGCCGTGAACGCACTTCTGATTTCAAACTATTCACAGAGATCATTCCACCATCTAGAAACAGTGAAAGTGAAGTTGATTTTGTGGCTTTTTACCAGTACCATGAGGCATTGCTCACTTAACGAACACAGACTTATGGAAGGAAAGGCATCAAGAGAATGAGGTGAACATGAACATTGACAGCTGAAAACAATCAGGTCAGTTTCCGTTCATGCTCACTTTAACTGCAGGATCTCTGTTAGCTGTTTACTGTGATCAGCTCGTATCCTGCTCAGCTCATTGTCACGTTCAGTCAGAGTATTCTGCGTCGACGACAACTGCAGCCTTGTGACATCCAACTCTTTTCTGGTTTTGTCTAGAGCCGACATCAAATCGTCCATCTATGAGAGTAAGATATAAACACACAAAGTTGTTTATCACACAATATCCATGTATATTCTTTCCATCATCTGTATTCATCACAATTATAAACAAACACAATCTGACTAAATCTAACACATAAGCAGTTGTCCTTTTCAAATTTTAATTGAAAACACTGAGTGATCAGGGTAGACTGGAAAAAGTAAGTGAAGCTGTTTGCTATAACTTCTCCAAAAGATTATTGGAGTCAATTAAGGAGATGGGATTGGTGCTTTGTCCTTTAAATAAAGGCAAACGAAGCCTAGTTACTGACCAATCTGTTCTTCTGACGAAACACTGGTCAGTGTGAACTAGTGTTGTCAAAAATATCCATATTTCGACATGTATCGATGATGAAATATCGAAATGGTTCCAATACTCCTTTTCAGCAGTGTCGATACACCGATACCAGCTGTGCGTTCTCACGGCGAATTGACACACACCCGCCTCCTCTCACTCACTCGTCTCATTCGCTCCGGTTGAATAGTGCTTGTATTGCACATAATTTGAGTCATTCCTGCAGGTTTCATGCTCACAATAAAAGCGCGTGCACCACTGATCTATATAAGTGGCGCACATAAAGCCGCCTCTTAAACAGCTCGCAAATAACAAATTTACTTGTTTTTCGTGGCTTATTGCGCTTAAACGGTCAAATACATACAAAATTATGTCAAAATGCCAATCTTGCTGAGTTATTTAGGTAAATACAGTCAGTTTTGGAGTGTAAATAGTTGAGAGAAAACACACGTTGTGTAACAGTGTATTGGATCCGTGCATAAACTCTTAAAGTGACAGCAGCCTAATAAACCTGCTGCTGTCTGTCATGTTAATCAAAGAACAAAAGACAGAGAAAATCACTCGCTGCTCTTGACTGAATAACTTTTGTAACTTTAATTGTAAGCAGTGTAATTTTTAGGGCCCGAGCACCAATGGTGTGAGGACCCTATTGTAATTGCTCAGTCAATTCTTCTTCTTCTCCGAAATGAATCGCATTTTTGAGGGCCTAAACATGCTTGAAAACTCATGAAACTTTGCACACGCATCAGAAGTGGTGAAAATTTACGTCTGATATGGGTTTCAGAATTAGGTATGGCAAAATGGCTCAATAGCGCCACCTACAAAATTTCAATTAAGCGCCCTTTGCGCTACGTTTCACGGACAAGTATGAAATTCGGTAGACAGATGTAACAGTCCAGTACCTACAAAAAAGTCCCTGGGTGCAAAATCTAAAACCCAACACGAAGTGAGATATTTTGAATTTTCTCTGCAAAATTTTTGCAGTTTTTGCCATTTCCAGACGTTGTATTTTAACTAACTCCTCCTAGAGCTTTAATCAGATCAACATCATATTTGGTCAGTCTAATCTAAAGGCCTTTGCGACATTAAATTGTGAAGATCTAGAGTTTTCACTGAAGGGCGTGTCCGTGCCGGCCTGACAAAATTCGATGTTTCGCCATGAAACAGGAAGTGGTTGTAACTCGGGTATACAATGTCCGATCTGCCCCAAACTTCACTTGTTTTATTAGAGTCCTGTCCTGAAGACATCTACAATATTCAGTTACAGTTATAGCGCCACCTGTGGGCAACAGGAAATGACATGTTTTACACTGTGATTAGCTCCTCGTAGAGATTTAACCAGAACCACATCATACATGGTAAGTCTAAAGGCCTTAGAGATGTTAAATTGCGAAGATCTAGAGTTTTCACTGAAGGGCGTGTCCGTGGCGGCCTGACAAAGTCTGATGTTTCGCCATGAAAGAGGAAGCTGTTGTAAGTCAAGCATACAGTGTCCGATCTGGCCCAAACTTCACATGTGTGATAAGAGTCCTGGCCTAAAGACATCTGTAAGCCAATATTCAGTTAGTCATAGCGCCACCTGCTGGCAACAGGAAATAGCATGTTTTGCACTGTAATTCACTCCCAGAAACACATTTGTATATGCCATGAAGTACCAAACATGCTAGAAACATGTTAAATCATGCTTGATTTTGCACTTGGCTAAGTGCTAATGTATGCGATTAACGCCACGAAACAGGAAGTTGTTGTAACTCAGGCATACAATGTCTGATCTGCTCCAAACTTCACGTGTTTGATAATAGTCCTGAACTGAAGACATCTACATGGCAATATTCAGTTATAGTCAAAGCGCCACCTGTTGGCAGCAGGAAGTGTGGCACATTGAAATTACTTTACCATATTTTTCCTGTATTTACTCGCTTACATGCATGTCGCCCACTGTTCACTGTTTTCCTAAGGCCATCAAGTGGCCCCGGGTGCAAGGGCCCTTTCAAAGCTGCTTGCAGCTTTATTATTTTAATTGTATCCAGAGTTATTTTACATTTAATTACTTTCATTTCTGTAGTATTTCTTACCTGAATACTACTGTTAGACCAACCTGAAAAACTTATTTCATTTGTCTCTTTACTCTATTGTATTAATTT
This sequence comes from Mylopharyngodon piceus, assembly GCA_039654765.1. NCBI lineage: Eukaryota > Metazoa > Chordata > Actinopteri > Cypriniformes > Xenocyprididae > Mylopharyngodon > Mylopharyngodon piceus. The sequence continues at coordinate 31,981,320 of CM077453.1, forward strand.
GTGCTATAGTTTGCAATTTATTTGTTCTTATTTTATTACTGACTGTTTACTTGTCTTTTTTTTTTTTTTTTTTTTTGTAAATGTAGTTCAACAATTCAAATAAAGCCTATCTGTGCTGTGTGTGAAAGCTATTGCAACAAAATTACCCAAATTATCAAAAAATTATGAGATAATAACAAATTATCTGTATGGCGGTATATATGGCAGTTTTCCCCATGGTATTGAAAATGGCATAGAATATTGATATTTTTCAAGGTATTGTATCGAATTTGTAAATTCCAGTATCGTGACAACACTAGTGTGAACTATACTTTGGTCCTTAATAATGCATTACAGAAATCCACAAACCTGGAAAAAGCCACGAAAGCACTGCTAAAGACCTGGATCAGGAATCCACACTAAGATAGCCTGTCTACAAACGTAGAAAATTCTGGACTGTTTCTAGTCTTTGTAGGAAGTGGCATCCTGCAAAGATCATTCTACTCTATTCTCGTCTTTAATCTAGGGCTCACATGTGCTACATTATCTATTCCAAAATAAACTGGGTGTGAATACATCAGAAATATAAAGCCATGTTCAATTTCTGAGCGAAGTTATAATCTGTGAGAATTTACACAGCGTATTCTTACCTGTCTTTGAGTATTGGGAGTCATTTCTCCTGCTTGGCCTGGGTTCACAGACTGCTTTTGGTTCTGCTCCTTCACTTGTCTGCAACACAACACAATATATTTCAGTGATCCCATAGAAAGGTGTCTGTATCACATTGTTTGGGTTCCTTGCCACTGTTGCGGATGAGAACAAAACTTGAACTGAACTGAGCTGAATAATGACACTGTTGTCTTCTGCTTTATAGCTGAATCTTTTTTTCTCTCTCTCAAAACTTTTTGGAGCAATTATAGCCAATGTTGTGTGGGTCTGACCATTCATGTCAGTCACTGCAATTTTATTAGGGGCCAAGCACTGAAGGTGTGTACGCACCTATTGTATCCATTAGTTTTCTAGTGTTCTTCTTCTTCACAGATACAGGACAGCCTGAACATTACTTACAGCAATTTTGGAGTCTCTAACTCAATGCCTCTAGCGCCGCCAACTGCCCAAAGTTGTACTTACGTTTATGCTAATAACTTTTGACTAGAAACAAAATTCTTTTTTCCTTGATTCCTTCATGGCTCATGATGATTCGATTCATGAAAATCTTTCCAGCACTTTGAATTTTCCGAAAAACCTACTTTTTTGAACTCGTCCTAGACGGTTCGTCCGATTTTCACCAAAAATGGCTCACATCATCTTCAGATTTGTGCTGGCAAAAAGTTATTATAAGCTTTTTGATAAACCCAACTGTTCTCGAATAACACACAAACAACGCGTGAGGATATATCTCTGCAATGCTTCAGCGTATTGAGACGAGTCTTGGTACATGTCATCACAAGCATGACCTGAGGCTACTTGCTGCGTTTCAGCATAGTGCCACCTACTGGTCAGGAGATATGAAAAATAGTTATATTTGCTTGTAACTTCTGAACGGTTTGCCCAAAAATCATAAAACTGAATCATAAAAACATTTTGAATTTTGTAAAATGCTGTATTTTACAAAAACCTTAGTGTATCGTTATGTAACTTGGTGTGTGTCATCTGCACCATGCCCTGAAGGTACCCAAAAAAGTTCACTCAAAAAAACTTGCTAATATATATAAATATTGCTACCTAGCTTTTGATTGGTCAATCATTTTCATTAAAATATGCAAACTTTGTATGTGCCATTGTATCCTCACACTGACCACACAACATCAGTTTGGTTACAGCGCCACCTATTGGTTAAAAGTGCTAAGCAATTAAATCATATTACGAGTGGTTGTATTTGATTGTGCAGCCATTTTGCCTAAAATGTCTTTAATTTCTCGTTGTTGCAGTCTGATTTGTGCTTGGCCTCTAAATTGCTGCTTGCAGCTATGTTTTTAATATTTTCTCTGAACTCTTGAAACAGAAAGAAATCACTGGAAGAAAATCACAACTACAAGCCAATATTTGAACTTTAATGAGGTACATGGACACATGGCCTATTTTGTAGGTTAAAAAAGCTATTGTGTGACCACAGAAGACTTAGAAGGAATTCTTATATATTGCTTTTTGTGAACTGTCTACCTCTTCTTTATCTTCTGGTTGCATGTTTTATATAGTGAAGAAGGTGTAAGGTTTAGGGTTCAGTGCTCAAACATATCTATTATAGAAATATTAACTCCTACTTTTTCCATCCGTATAGTGATATAGCGACAGTAGCGGATGCCTTATGGGGCGTTCAGACCAGACGCGACTTGCGCGAATAAATCGCGCTATTCGCGCGTAGTTGGACGCTTGAACATTTTGAGTTTACTCGCTTCATTCGCGCGTGAAATTCACTTCACAACAGACGCGAATTCGCGCCATGAGAGGGGCTTCTGCCAGGCGGCTCGTCTCGTTTCTGCACACTTCCTCTGAATAAACACATCAACTCGTCACCGGGAAAATAGTTGTAAAATACGGCGAATAAGCTCAATTTGCCGGCTTTAGCTGTCTCAATATGTATATATATAGCTCAAATTGAGTAAAGAGCATTTTTTACAACTTACCAGATTGTACGACCTCCTCACTCACTTTCTTCCAAGCAAGATCCTTTTTATTCCTGTTTCTATAAAAGCACAAAGATGTATTGTACAGCGACGATGATTTTGTCCTCCATTGTTGTTTCGGATTTCTGCCTCCGCTCGCTACGTCGTAATCACGTCACTACTAGAGCAAGCTCCTGATTGGTTAACGCGGCGCGAATATTCGCCAAAGTTCAGATTTTTCAACTCGGGCGATTTGCACGAATCACGCGTTACGCGCGTCAAACGCCCGAAACGCTCAATTCGTGTCTTTGCATTGACTTAACATGTAAATCACTCGCGCTTAACGCTTCATTCGCGTCTGGTGTGAACGCACCATGATGCTGCGTTCACACCGAATGCGAATCGCGTGTCAAATTCGCGTCAGACGCGTCTAGTTGGAAGCTTGAACATTTTGAAGTCAGACGCTTCAGACACGCGTCAAATTCGCTCTATTCGCGCGTCTAAACAAAGTGTGTTCAGACACGAATTCGCGTCATGGGAGGGGCTTCTGCCTGGCGTGCTACCTGTGCTAATCATCTTGTCAGTTGGAAACTAGTAGTGGCAATTTAGCTCGGTTATGCCGGCCGGCTTTTGCTAGCTAGCAGGCGGGCTAGTATCAACGGCTAAAATCATGCAAAGCGTTTTACAACTTACCAGATTGTCCGATTTCCTCGCTTATCCTCTTCCAGGCAAGGTCCTTTTTATTCCTGTCTCGATAAAAATATGATGACACATCATAGAGCTCAGGGTGGCCACACACAGCGACTATTAATTTGTCCTCCATCTTTGTTCTGGTCTCCACCGCTGATCCCGTCATAAACACGTGACTACCAAAGCAGAGTCCCTGATTGGTTAACGTGCCGCGAATATTCGCCAAAGTTCAGATTTTTCAACTCGGGCGTCTAGGGCGTCAGATGCTCGATTCGCGCGTCAGACGCGTGAACGCTCAATTCGTGCCGCGCCATTCGCACGTCAATGGCCGATTCGCGCCGCAGGACGTCTAGACGCGCGTTTACATTGACTTAACATGTAAATCAGACGCCCCAGACGCGTTCGGTGTGAACACAGCATTAGGAGTGAGAAAGGTTTGGAAGCTAACTGACCTTTGATGAAATAATCACTCTGCTTTGGTGCTTTACTAAAAAGAAAATTTATCTGGATCTAAACAAAGACTGTTTGAATTATGTCTTGTCAGAAATACAAAAGGAAAGAGTAAGGGAGACTGGTGAAGGTAACACTTGTAACACCTGTAACTCAGTTACTTATTGTGCTACGTTATGTGTCTTAAACTTAACAAGATACGGTTGGCATGTACCTCTCCAGCTCGATGATTCTCTTGTCCTGCTCCAGACGTTCAGACTGCAGCTCCCGCAAAAGAGCCAGCACTCTCTGGACTTCAGCATTAGACTTCTCCTCTTCCTCTTTATGACGGACAGCTTCCGCCTGGAGAACCTGCAGCCGCTCCGACAGCTCAGGGTTCCAGCGAGTAACATGCTCCGCTTCACACGCCTTCACTCCAGACAAACAAACACAACGACAGCAAACTTTATATACTTACATCTGGTAAATATTCTAAAAACCACTATATTTCATGAATTCATACAAACCATAGTCAGAGATTAAACAAGATTCATCTGAAAGGTACATTTATTCTATGACTTGTATACAGGCATATAAATATTTACATATTTAATTACCCATATTTGAATCGAAGATATGTCGTAATAGCAACACTATGAATTCAAATCGAATGATTTCAGCCAATTAAAAAGCGAAGATGATCTAATTAATGGAAATATTGAATAATAACCCCACAAATTACAGTAAGTATTAAATTAAAAACATGCCACGCTGGTCACTCTGTAACAATTCTGGGTGGTTCATCTTACCCCAAAGGTCTAATTTTACGTGTTCTCTCATAAAAACTATAATTTCTACTCCACAAATCTAAAAACATTAATGTGCCCACAACGCCCTCACTCACAGACACACAAAACTTGATATTCAACATAATACAATGTCACAGATCACAAAATTAGATCAATTAAACTCAAAACTGTTTTGACTGACTGAGGGGCTGTTTACACGACATCGATTTCAACTAAAAACAGAAAACTTTCATGCATTTTGGCCGTTCATTTACACAGCAGCTGCATTTTGGGGGCCTGAAAGCGCAATCTTTTGAAAACGGAATTCAGATTTTCTGAAAACAATACCATTATAGTCTCTGTGTAAACTACAAAAACATGAATTTAAGAAAAAACGATGACGTCATGCGTATTACGTGTTCAGTCTATAGGCGTGTAGTTTTTCTTTACAAAGTGACATCGCCATCTACTGGCCTGACAGCAGAATACAGCGTTTTTAGTCGTTTTTGCGGATCTGTGTGAATAGGAATCGTTTTGACAACGTTGTCGTCTGTACACGAAAATCGCAAAAGAAAAACTTTTCTGTTTTTAGTGCATCGTTGTTGTGTAAACGTACCTTAAATCATACAAATGTTGGCATTCAGATAAAATTACAAAATAACAATAGCATAGCCATTCATCAAAAGTGTTGAGATGATATATTGTTCTGTCTATTACAAAGGTGAGGGGGTCATCTTACCCTGTCTTAATGTTTTTAAACTGAATGTATGATGTAAACTGTTAGCTCAAATATCCACAAAATTAAAAACAACACTAAAATAAGAGTATGCGGTTTATCTGTCAGTCAGATGCTCTTGAAAGTTGTGTTCATTACTATAGTAACAGTAGGCGTTTTAATTCGCACCCTGTCTGTAAGTGCTCTACATACATTATGCATATGATGCTGATGTATGAGAGATGCTGACGATTGCACTATGGACAGAGTAAAGTTAAAGTTGAGTCTCTTAAACTGCCTCCTTGTTGTCATTACTTACATTTAACTTATAACATTACAGAACTGATTCATTGAAGTCAATACAGACTAAAAACCTTAATGTCAATCTCTGAACAATGCTTTTTTTCAGTCATGAATGTATGCTTGTTTAGATATTCTATCATAAAGTACAGAAAGCTAAATTGTACTATTGTTGGTTCACATAATCAAAAATTATGTTATGAGTTATGAGTGGGTTGGCAACCATATCTATAAATAAAGGCTTTAGATGTAGAACAAACACAGACACCAATCAGAATTTAACAGGTGTCAAAGACTTGTTTTTGCCAATAGTGACTTTCTTTGTTCTTAGTTTGAACATGATGTTACTCATAACTGCGACAAAGCAATAAATCCCTTCACTATAGAGAACAGTAAATATGCACAGAGGCCTGTGGGCTATATGTGATTATTTTCATTGGCTTTTGTTGATCAGTGCTTCAAGTGTGCTGAAACTGTTATTAGCGCTCAGGATGTTTATGACTGCTCCTCTTGTGAAACCGCCACTACATGTGGCACAATGTCAAAAAGCAAGAAGGTATAATTTTCCTAGATTGATGTCTGTATACTCAAGAGAATATAAAAGAAACATTCTCATAAACTTTGATTGCCTCAGCATGATAAACAATAAGGGATACAGGGGAGATGAGGACTTTTGGAATACACTATTGCTGAAGCAATGCTAATTATTACTGATTATTACTGAAATATTAAGTTCACCAAGGGACTGTGATACTGAGGGGTCACTAAGAATGAATTGCACCCATGGACGGTATTAATTAATTGTACATATATGTTTTAGAACCCAATTCACAAAAGTAATTATGCAAATTAGGCCCCAAAATTGGGTGTGGATCTAGGATGCACCTAAACTTTGGCCACCTAAAATTCTGCCATTTTTGCAGAAGGAGAAAACAGCCTGAAAAGTTATGGCAAAAAACATGAACATAATCTCTTAATATTAGATAATATCTTGGATATAATGCAGATTTAGACTAGCCTGCATGTGGTAAACCCATTGGCTAGTGTTCACTTTTCACCGCTGTTTTGATTTCATCAATGCATACGACATGATTAATACTTATGAGCCACGGCCTGCCAGGCATTAGTGAGCTGAAAGATGGAAGATGTGAGCAGAAAGGGTCATCGTTGACTGTTCTAAGTTAAAGCAACTATATGTGACCCGTGCTGGCAAAATGAGTCGCAATGAGCACATTTTCAATTTTCAAGTTAATGTTATTTTCTGTTACACATTCTCTATTAAAAAACCTTCAAAATGATGTATGATTTGTTGGAATCCGACAAAAAAATGTCTGAGTTACACCTGTTTGAAGTCAGCAAAGTCAATTTTGAGAAAAATCTTTTCTGAAGGTTTCAAAACAAAATTATCTAGCAACCATACCTTAAATCCCTGGTAATACCACCAGATTTGGCACAGACCAAGTCAAAACCCATGTCTATAGGAAATATATAAAAAGTTATATATATATATATATGTGTGTGTGTGTGTGTGTGTGTATGTATATATATTCAACTTTTTTTCCATGATTCCACAATTGTTTGATTAACATTAATGAAACAGACAACCTATATATTAAGACCTACTGTACCACACGGATCTAATATAATGTTACACATCAGATGTTTTTCCCCAAAAGTTAACCAAATGTTCATTTAAGACATAACAGATAATGTTTGCGTGAATACTCACCAAGACAGATTTTTTGAAGTACTGTAATTCTGTGTATATGTGTATATCGGGATCGTGCGCTGTCTAAAGCGTCTTTGTGTGCGCTTCGGATCTGTCAGTCAGCTCGAGTTGTCCAGAAGCAAGCAGAGAAAAATCCCATTTTTCATGGTCAAAGGAAAGGTACTCCTCTCCGGAAACGTACAAATAAAGATGCTTTTAGATGTTTAATTGCTATTTGGAGCATTGGGATCGCTAGACGAGGGCTTAATAAACTCATTTTTGTGAAAACCTCAATTTCGACCAAAATTGACATTTTTCACTTGTTTTGCCTGTAGCTCGAAATTAGCCAGTGCGCATTCCCACTCATTTTTCCAGCACGGGTCACAAATATCAGTTTCAGAATCATTCTGATGGTACACTGACTTCTAATAAGGCGAATGGCTTGAATGGCTCCCATCATTTTTTTTTTTTTTTTTTTTTTTTACGTTACTAGGTTTCATTTACATGGTTTCTGACTATGTTCACCTGTGTCTTGTTTAGTTTCTCATTTTCTCTGCGTATTTCTAGCCCTGTGTTTCAGTTCTTCTCTGCCTCCAGGACCAAAAACTTTGTGTGATTTAACTGGATTGCAGGTGCTTAGCCAATACAATGCAGGTTTTTGGACTGAAATTCTGAGAGCAAACGTGATGCAACTCTTTAGTCTCTTCATGTCACATGAAACACTTACATAATTACAACCAGGACCTGAACCACATGTTTGTGAGTGTCCGATTGTGTCAAACACAGACATTCTAGCAATGACATTCAGAAAGCTGCAAATAAACCTGCTGTGAACCAGAGAAGGTTTTCCTCTGACATTTCTACTCACATACCTCTTTTTCTGAGAGACGCTCTTGTAGGGAGGCAAGTTTGCTTTTCAGTTCCTTATTTTCATTCTTATGCATTTCTGCCTCTTCTATCTGTCACAAAAGATAAAGTAATGGTTAGTCATTTGCATACAGTAAATGTTTTGTTTTTTGGTCCACTTATAGTTAAGAACAAAGATGGTGCACTTTCATTTCACTGAAAGACAATTGCAATTGCAGGTGTCCAATTCTTCTCCTGGAGGGACACCTTCCAACAAAGTTTAGCTCCAGCCTTATGATTAAACACAAATGAAACAGCTAATCAAGGCCTTCAGGATCTCTGGAAACTTCCAGGCAGGTTTTTTGGAGCTAAACTCTTCAGGTAAGTGTCCCTCTGGGAGCAGCTGATGTTTAATTGTATGTGGTTACAACTGACAAATACATAAGCATGCTGATGCTCTTTCCTTGTACTCTCGCATATATTCAGCACCTTCTCAGAGAGAGCCTCTTCTAGTGTAATGAGAGCTGTGTCTGTGTTGCTGGAGTCGGCCTGCAGAGACGTCATTCTGTCCCCCAAACTGTCCAACTGTTTGTCCCTGTCCTTTAACTGTTCCTGCAGGTTCTCAGCCTGAGAGACACAGAGAGATTTATTCACTGTTAACAATTCATCACCTTTCTGAGGCTAAATACATGAAATGTACCTTGCATGGCCGAATTAAAAAAAATTTATATATACTAATACTAATAATAATAATGCATTTCCAGGAATTGCCTACATCACTTTAGTTACAGCTTCAGTTCAGTTTGTATATTTCTGCAACTAATGGTTGATCATCTTCCTTGTTGCTTTGATATATTTAAAAGAACCATGCGACCCATCTGAAAAGGTGCAAAAAGTTGAAAAAACTGCAACACAGGTGGCACAATATTTTGTTTTACTCATACTACAACAACTGAAACGTAGCAGAAAGACATGGAATAATTACACTGTTGCAATAAAACACAAAACTGTGGCTGCATCCGAAATCGCATCTTTTCCTACTATATAGTAGGTGAAAAACAGTATGTGACAAAATAAGTATGTCTGTATTCACAGCACTCATAAAAGAGTAGGGAAAAGTACCCAGATGATCTACTACTTCCAGCGAGATTCTGAAGTGTGCATATGATAGACACTTTACTATCCCATGAGGCCACGGGAGAGGATTTGTGAATGCCAGTAAAGCAATGCAACTGACGCTGGTAGGTCACATGATAATTACAACATGGCGGATGCAATACATCTGGATTACATTCATACTATATAGAATGTACTTTTTTAGCAGTCACAAAGTAAGTACTTATTCAAAATAAGTACCTGGTCAGAGAGTATGCGGTTTTGGATGCAGCCCATCTCGTTTTGAACATGCTACTGCAAAAGACAAAACGCATTCTCTTACTTTACCCTATCCTGCTTTACAGTCATTAACCCATAACACATTAGGAATAATCTATCATCATAGAGTCCAGGCTCCTCTAGTGGCCACTGGCCCAGCCATCAGATTCTAACCTGCCAAGCCCTCTTAGCCTCCCCAAACCATCTGTGTTTCCGATAAGGAGAAAAGACTGAAGCACTTACACAATTTTCTTGACCTAGAACAACCTTGGTTTGTGCTTTGAATATGATAGATATACTTGTGCCCTTCTTCAGCTTGCTTTGATTTTTTTTTTTTTGTTTGTTTGTTTGTTTGTTTTTTTTCATTTCAGTAAAGTTACATTGGAAACTAGATTGAAAAGTTTGTAGACAAACTTTGATGTTGGCTTGACAAAGCCGTATGAAAGTTTGTAGGTTTTATAAGCTTTAAATTTAGTGAAGTGGAGAAAGAAAGAAAGAAAGAAAGAAATACATTGCTGGCATTAATTAAAGCTGCAGTCTGTAAGTTTTGCCTCTTTGTCGCCATCTCTGTTTGAAACCTGTAATTGCAGTTATTTGCAGAATTATCATCTTTACGTGGGTTGTGTATCAGCACGGCTCCTCAGTGCAGATGAATCTAATGTTTGCTGTCAGTCACCACACCGGTGTGGATACTGTACTTCAGAATCACCGATTGTTGGAAGTATGACCAAAACAAGAATTTTCACCGGAAAATGTCATCTGAACAAGTAACATATCTGCCTCTTTTGTTCTGAACAACTGAGAAAAAAGCATTACAATAAATCGCTCTGCCAATGGTGATTAAATCTAACGATCGCTTAGCTCAGATCACATCAAACTGTGCAAATTATTACTGTTATACTTTTTTCTCAAATTGTTAATGTTAACAACATCAGCATTGTGTGACTGTGTATTTAGTGTGTATTAGCGTTACCTGTAGATTTCAATTTCTGTACAGTCTAATCTCTAACGTTAATTTGTCATACCATACAATCCGCCATCAAAATAAGTAAATAAATTATTCCAGCTGCTGTGAGAAAAGGTTATGAACGATCCGCCATCCTCACATGATTTAGCCTACTAGCTGAGACTCCTTCTCTATGTAAACAGACGTGACGTAATGACGCAAAGACGAACGGCGACATGCTCGAATTTCCCGCAGAAACCCACCAGTACCGCTCGAAATATAAAACATTATTACAAGCTTACCGTTGTGAATCGGGCTAAGGTAAGGAGATAGTTTTGAACACTGACTGGTTATGTACTTGCTCAATAATTGATTTTGGATAATTTTTAAGAAGCATATTTAACAAGTAAAATGCTTTTCATTTTACTTTACATTTTGGTGGGCAACTCTGTCACTCTGATCACTGTCCTGCAGAGTTTAGCTCCAACTCTAATCAAACACACCTGAGAAATCGAACCAAAGTTTTCAGGATTACTTGAAAATTACAGGCAAGTGTGTTTCATTAGGGTTGGAGCTCAACGCAGAAGAAACCCTCGGCTTCCCGAAAGCTGAACAGACCAAGGTTTTTGTTTTTTTACAGTGAAGAAAACAATCGAAACCATATCTAATATCAATTAGGAGTGGGATCTTTTGAATTTTGATTTGAGAAAACTAAACTTAATTTACTGTGTTCATCCAAATGATAATTTGGAAGAAAGAAACATATCTAAACCTTTAGGAGTTAATAAAACTCAAAAAAGCCCATGCAAAAAAGTAAGAAAACATAATGAGTTGAGGGTTTTGTTTTGTTTTTGTTTGTTTTTTTACAGTGGATTGTAAAATAAAAAGAGTGAAAGAGGTGCTCCTGCTTAGAAAGCATTTCTCTTATCCTGCCCAGATAAGTTTACAGCTCTGTGTATTAATGTATTCAGATCAAACGTTCGTCAAGTTCTGATCTACATGTGTCCATTGCAAACTGTCTCTGGGCAAGATATGGTCCAGATTTACATGTGAATTTGGTTGTAATTGAGAGCGTCTGTTGGATTGGGAGTGCGTAGCTGCATATGTGTGTGTTTAAACAAGACTTTCTCTGTGCGCCTCTAAACTGAGAACATTTGTGTTCTAAATTGAGACTGTTTGGCTCCAATTACATATGCAGATACACCACTGAAACAGCCAAAGGAGTCAAAATTATGACCGGTCTAAGCTGCCTCAATTTGTACCGCATCCTCACATTCAGAAGTTTGAAGCATTATTGAGATCACTCTACAAATAAAAGGCAATGTGGATTTAGTCTGCCAAAAATGATTGTGTAAATATTTTGCATCATATCTGTGACATATCTTCTTAGATACAAACCACATTGTCACCAACATGCACTATAAGGTGAATATTTTGTGGACTCCTCTGTCGTATTAACAGGTTTGTCAGTTCAGGTCATTTTTTTGGAGGGTCCTTTCATAAGTGAAGTCCAGCGTTGAGGACAGTTCATCTCAAAGACGTCCCAAATAATGTTTCAGGTCTGGGATTTATGCAGGACAGACAGTCAGTTTCTTCTACACCAGACTCATTTAATCTTTATAGATCTCAATTTGTGCACAGTCATTTTGGAACAGAAATGGCCCTCACTATTAGTTTCATCTTAAAATCAACATACAGCCTGGAAAACGTTTTTCTAAACCTTTTAAAAGACGATCTGTTACTCCAACAGTTTGAGGCTGTATGTTTAGTGTGTTTTTATCACATGTTTTTATCTGGAATTCCCCTCTGATTGCTGATGCTATTATCAGCAACATTCGCTTTTTCTTTTCTTTTTTCTTGCCAAAGCACTGACAAATTAAAGGAAGAACAAGAGACAAGAGAGATAGAGATATAAGAAACCAGGCACAGATATGCAGCTGTTGCGGGTCTACACAGAAACTGGCCTTTATCAGTTCAATGTCTCAAGGCGTGTTCATATTGGCAGTGATTTGTACACAGCAACTGGATATCATTCATTTTTAATGAGAGCGGGCAATTTCTGGCAACCGGGGCGAGAGCCTGGGACCTTTTACTTGCTTTTTGTATTATGCTTATATGCCGCAGTCGGCCTCTGCCGCTCCTTTCGCTTTGTTGTTTATGTATATTTTACGATACGTTTGACGTTCGCCTCTGAACTGTTACAGTTACGTTTGATCACTTAAATTCACATTATTTTATTTCATTCTAATGAAACAGCCGCAAGTGCTGAATTAAATAAAGAAAACAAGAGATTCAAAAAATAAGACTTTACTGTGTTGAGATATATAACAATGATTACATTTCTGTCGATAAAAGTATCCAAACAGTTGCTCACCTGTCTAATAAAACACAAAATATTAAAGCATCTGTGGTGTTTCCATGGTTTCTACTGAAGTTAAATCGGAAATCAAGGGTAACACAGATGTGACACCAATGACAGGCAAACCGGGCCATTACACTGGTTAAAATTGCTGATTTCTCTGTATTTAAACATTGTTGGAAACATTTGGGATAATGTAAATAAGTACACATTTTAATATACTCTGAAGACAGCAGATCAACAATAGCATTAGATGCCATTTATCTGCCTGATATATCACTGATATATAGTTAGTCCTGCATTAACACATGTGAGGGAGCGAGTCTCAACACAGCTCAAAAAGCATGTGTCAACTCGTCTAGCTTTCCATCTTGGCATCCTGATATCTGTTACACCATTCAGTGAATACAAAAGAAATCACAGGTCTCTCATAAACATACTTAAAGGAGACCTATTATGCAAAATTCACTTTTATAGGTGTTTGAACACAGACGGGTGTAAACAACCAGCCTATAATGGTAAAAAAAAACCACCCACTCCTTTTTTATAATCCCCATAAATCATAAACAGTCTCTCCAAACGAGCGTTTCCAGAAGCCCCGCCCATGACTGGCGACGGACTCCGCCCTATTAGCTTAGCTCCTCCCCTCAGTGAGCTGTACACAGTCTGCCATGTTTATCTCCTCGCCAGAGCATTTTACAGCAGCATTCAAGTAAGAAATGTATTCTTATTAAAGCTACTAAAGTTATTTAATCAAGAGTAGTGAGTGATTTTCTGTTTTTCTTTTGTTGTTTGGTTCATATTAACAGCAGATACAGCAGTAGGTACTGTATATTACGCTGCTGTCACTTTAATACACAGATCTAATATACACATGCGATTTCTTTACTTGCTGTTTACATTCGCTGACATAATCGAATGTGTTTGTGAACTTTGACATAACCTTGTGTGTATTTGACAGTTTAAGCTCAATAAGACGTGAAAGAGAGCTTAGTTTAACGCTCACAGGACGCGTCTGACAGACAGCTTTCTGTGCGCGTGCTTCAGATGTGTGTGCTCAGAAAACCATAAAGTTGAACTGTTATGGCTTTAAAATGCATGCAGATAATAAACTTTCATGATGATTAAGAACTGCAATGTCACATGAGCGTGACCGCGATAGCGATGATAATCAAAATCAAACAGATGTTTTAGTTTAGTATCAGAAGTACGAGCTGTTCTTCTGGAAAGAGGGGCGGAGAGCAGCAGCTCATTTGCATTTAAAGATACATGCACGAAAACTACATATTTTCCACTCAAAAATGGACATTACAACATGGTATAATAAATGATCTGTGGGGTATTTTGAGCTGAAACTTCACAGACACATTCTGGGGACACCAGAGACTTATATTACATTTTGTAAAAAGGAGCGTAATAGGTCCCCTTTACATCAACTCCCGGGATAAACTTTTAGCATGTTAATGAATATGCCAGGTTAGTAGGATTGGTCCTGCTGCTGCAGAGCATGTAAACCTGCTACAGATGTGCTGAAGAAAGTGTGTGAAACATACTGCCATGGGTGCACAGATAGACATTCATAAATGGTAAGGTGATGCTGCAGGGGAAAAGGACGGTTTGAGAGATGTGGTTTGATAAATATATGATTTGTATAAACCATGGCCACTGCTCCAACCCCAACAAACTGAACAAGCTAAGCAAGGTCTTCAGAATTAGGCAAGTTTGATCAGGGTTTGAGCTAAACTTTTTGAGGAACACTGCACTAGAAGGTCAGACATATTGCCAACAGCTGTATAGTATGTGGCTGTTTACACACTTTGGTTTCTGTCTTGAATGAACCATGTAAAACTGCTTTTGTAGGGGAAAAATCTTTTGTCCTCATCATCGTCTGACTGTCTTGTGTACCTTTTTCTGCAGGATCTTGATCTTCTTCTCCTTGACCTCCAACATGTCCTTCAGGTCACATATCTCACTGTTCAGTGTTCCCTTCTCTTCTATGAGATCCTGGATCTGTTTGCTCTTCTTGTTTAGGAACAACTCTCTCTCCTCCAGACGCAGACGGAGAGCATCCACCTTCAGAGACAATTCAAAACTAACTATGGTAATCCTCAAAGCTGGCTTTTATGATTGGGCTTTTTGCTGCTTCTGTATTTGTCGCTATTTTACAAAAGTCAACAGGAAATCATGGGGAGAGAAAGAGGAAGCGAGTGGAAATACGAAACTAACCAGATTCAAACCCATTTTCCGTGACTTAATCTAAAGTGAGAACTATTTAGTCCTAATAAGCAAATAACAATTCCTTTACTACAAGACAATTAAACAATAATAATTGAGTTAATTGCGGTGACAATGAATGAAGAACTCACTATTTGTATATAGCGTATTAATATATTAACAATGTAGAGACTACAAAATATTAACTATGAATTAACAATAAACTAATAGTTTGTTAATGTTTTGTAAGTACTTTATTACTGTATACTTATAAGTGTTACTAAAAAAAGGCATCTAACTTTCTTGTTCCAAGTTTCGTGAAGCTTGTAAAATAAGAACAGAAACACTATCCATCATCCAGAACCCTTATCGCCCCAAATGTCAAATAAAATTGTCTTCCCTGAATTTTAATGTTGAGTCTTATGACTATTATTATCATATTATTAAAAAAGCAAGTCATTGAATGCAAATAACAAATTCGATTTGACTAGACAGTTGGAACGGGGACGTAACATCATTGGTCTCCCAAAAAGCAAAAAAAAAAACATGAATAGAAATTATATTTATAAGTATTAAACAAATGCAATGTTTAGAAATTAGATATTAAAACTTAATTTGGTAATTAGGCTTATCAAAAGCAGCAGCCAATCAGCAATCAATAAGCATTCTTATTATATATTCTACATTAGGAGCAACAACAACATTAGGAGCCTTTAAAATAGCATAATAGGGGCACTTTAAGATGTTTACTGGTTATTTTGTAATCATAAAGACACATATTCAAGTCTGATTTATAGGCAGGGTGTACAGCATTTCAGACTATTAAAAATGCAGTGAGATGTGAGAACTGAGGATTGGGTTACTCTTCACCTGAGAGGTACAGAGTTTGATTCTATGAACATAGCTGTTACAAACAAAACACACCAGAAAAAGCATATTTAGTGTCCAGTGAGTAAATATATTTCATATGAGCTATAAAGATGACATGCAGCTAAAGGGCAAGTTGAAGATTTTGACATCAAAATAATAAGGTAACATCACACTTAAATGCATAACGTGTAATTTTAACTGACCTCTGTCTGAAGGACACAAGCTCGGTGTTCTTTGGCCGTGAGAGATTCCTTCAGGACCTCTATGTGCTGTTTGCAGTCTGAGTTTTGATTGGTCAGTGCGTCAAGCTTCGTTTGCAGTGTCATCGACTCAGACTCTTTCTTTACTACTTCCTGTTTCAGCAGATCAATCTGAGACAGATAAACAGATACAGCAAACAGCGCAATGATTAGTAAAAAACATTTCAAATGAGAGAAAAAAATCACTAATTAACTAGAGAGATGAAATGCTGAATTGCGTTCTGCAGGTTGTCGTCATAGCCTTTGAAATAAGAAGACATCTGTAATGAGTAATTGCCATGAAATACTTGTTGTCATGTCCTGCAGTGTTTAAAAATATATCAGACTCATAGTTTTTGAATATGACTTCACCATATAAATAAATTAAATCCCATTCTGTTTCTGCATCCATCCATCACCAGCAAAGGGAACAAAAATGGCTGTACTCTGTAGCCAAATACTTATTGGATTTTATTTTAAATGAGAAGACATGCAGGTCGATCATAGACCATTTTACTGAAAACATTGAGGAGAAGATCATTGGTAATGTCACTGAATTTCCAGAATTGTCTTGACCCCTTTAAAAAATCTCATACAGAAATGATAAATAAAGTTGGTTTTCCAGGTAAACAATAATTTCCTCATTCTTTTGAGGACATGTTGTCTGCGTGACTTGCTCAGAGTTGTAGTTGATGTAGTCCCCTAATGATCTTTTCACTCATGACATTCTTACACTCACCTTAAGTGATGTGTGATCAATATTATGTCCAAATTAATTTGGAAATTAACTTAAGTGAAAGTACCATCTCTCCATCAGTCCATTCTAACCTTGTTCTTCATGAACTTTGAGTGGTTTTTATAGACTTCCATCTGTTTGAATTCTTCACCCCGGCCATCTGTGTGCAAAAGGCCATTTGTCTTCATCGTTTGGATCTCGTCCTCCAGGTCTCGAATATTGCGCTCCAGTGATGCAAGCTTGGTGTCCTGTGTGGGAGATGTGATGCACAAAAAGCCAAGTATGTGATGTTATCCATCTATCTGGGTCTGTAAGGCCTTGAATCTTCTAACTTGAAGACTTTATGTTTTTGTTATTAGTATCTGTTCCAGGTTCAATGAACTCAAAGGTTTAGTTTGCCCAAAAATGATAATTTTTCCATAATATACTCACCCTAAAGCCATCTTAGGTGTATATGACTTTCTTCTCTCAGCCAAACACAATATATTAAAAAATATCCTGGCTCTTCCAAGCTTTATAATGGGAGTGAATGGCACATCCATCCATCATAAATATAATCCATACGACTCCAGGGGGTTAATTAAGGCCTTCTGATGAGAAGAAAAATATCCATATTTAAAACTTTATAAACTATAATCACTAGCATTTGGTAACGTGTGTAGCCGTACGCGAGTCTAGTTCCGGCTGAAGAGTGACCTCTGACCCAATGTATGACGTATTGATGAACGTGGAAGCTCAGAGGATAGAGCAAAACAAAACACCGGTCATGAATTAGAAGTCTAAAATGAGAATTTTTAAAGAGAAATGTCGGAGGATTTCGATATTAGAGAAGAGGAGCTTGAGTTTGTTGCACAGCCATATTTGTTTGAACCGCGAGAGGCGTCTAAGATTACGATACTCCTACATCCTGTGTCATGCGTCGGGTCAGAGGTCACTCTTCCGCCAGAACTAGGCTTATGTACTAGTTGTTATAGTTTATAAAGTTATAAATATGGATATTTTTCTTACAAAAATGCATTGCTTCTCTTCAGAAGGCCTTTATTAACCCCCTGGAGTCGTATGGATTACTTTTATGATGGATGGATGAGCTTTTTTGGGCTTCAAAATTTCAGGTACCATTCACTCCCATTATAAGCTTGGAAGAGCCAGGATATTTTTTAACATAACTCAGATTGTGTTTGGCTGAAAGAAGAAAACCAAATACACCAAGGATGGTTTGAGGGTGAGTAAATCATGGGCTATTTTTCATTTTTGGGTGAACTATCCTTTAAGCTCTATCCACAACATGATGTTGATTACCACAGACGACATATTCAGCTCATCCCTCAGTTTGTAAAGATCATAAAAAAATGAGGTTTGCTATGAGTACAATGGGACAACATGTACAGGAATGTGTAAAGCATACGTGCAGCTCATATTTTTTTCTAAGCACGTGTCCAGGATGTGTGTTATTTGAGCTGTACAGTTGTCTAGATCGTTTTTTTTGTTTTGTTTTTATTTCAGGTTGGATTACTTTTCAAAGTGGATGAATATGATGTACATGACAATAATCTTGAAAGATGAAAATGTTCAGTCTGACGTGTGTGTACTGTACCTTCCATATGAAATCAGGCTCATAACACAAAGCTGGCGATGTTCTCTGAAACACATGACATACAAATCAGCACACTTTAATAAGAATGCATATGAAGTAACATACACGGGGACAATCGTAAAAAGATAAATAACTAAAGTTAAAACTAGCATGGAATGAATAAAACTTCTTAAATCAGTATCTTGTTTGACTTTGAAGAAATTCCTGTAATTGTTGGTTATGGGACGTCCATAGTGGAGCAGTAGTCGGTGCATCCAATGGACTGGACAGTGGCGAGCATGTTTGTGTTCTCACAGGGTGCGTCTCAATCCATTCCCTAGACCATGAATCACTATATCATGTACACAAATTCAGATACTTGTAAGGACACTGACTCGCTACACATTGGGACACCGTTGACTCTATTTCCGGCAACATGGCAATGTATGTGCGCTGTAAAATGTCACCACTGTTATTTATCATCAACAGCTGGACTGACATTCTGACATTATTTTTAATGCTGTTAAAAGCACATTTTTAATATATAGTTAAATATCCCTGCAATAGAGTTTTCTCTCAGAATTAATCATGCTGCCCTATTAGAAGTGACTTGATGTCTTTCGTAAAGCACCCATTTGGCCATCCGCGGCCATCTTGCTTCAACATTTCTTAATATTATTGTTAATAAAGAACATAATGGGGATTGATCAGGCATATTCCTCTGTGACGCGCTCATTTGCTGATTGTTCTGTCAGTCTGTAAGTAGTCACTTTAAGTTGATGATCAGTACAGTTGAAGATTTGCTGACTTCACAGGCTGTTTTCTTTTTTACACCAAAAAGGGCTACAGTGAAATAAAACGAACACAACAACAAGTAAATAACAAAACAATAAATTGATTAAAAACAACCTTGAATAACTGCGTATTAATCAACTTGTTCCAAAGTTGAAGCATTTCTGATATTGAAGGGAAGCACATTCTATAACTTGGGGGCTTTAAATGAAAAAGCTCTTCCCCCATGGTCTTAAGTTTACATGAAGGCTGATGAAGTAAAAGAGTGTTGGCAGAACGGAGAGAACGTGAAGAAGTGTATGGACTAAAATCACAGAGATACGCTGCTGTCCCATGTAATGCTTTATATGTTAAAATTATACATCAGTTCTAGCATTGATAGGAAGCCAGTGCAACTGTGAAAGCAGTGGTGTAATGTGTTCCCGAGGAGAGGTATGAGTTAGCACGCAAGCAGCAGAATTTTGAATATACTGTAGCCTGCTTAAAGATTTAGCTGGGAGGCCAGAGAACAAGGCATTACAGTAATCTAACCTAGATGAAGACTATTTTTAAGATGTTATATATGTGCATCAAATGTTAGCTGAGGATCAAAAATGACACCAAGATTCTGCACCTGTGAAGTGGGAAGTACCATATTAGAGTCAGCAACCAAGTTGATATGATTGGCCTTACGAGTAGCCGCCATCGTGCCAATAAACATCAGCTCAGTTTTTGAGCCGTTCAGTTTCAGGAAGTAATTCTGCATCCAGATTCTTATCTCTTCTAGACACTTATTCAAAATAGTTAACATACTGTGGACATCAGGGCTAGAGGTGATGTAGATCTGAGTATCATTGGCATAGCAGTGATACTCAAGGCCATGCTTCCTGATAATCTGCCCAAGTGGAAGCATATATATACTAAATAAAGTTGGGCCCAACACTGAACCCTGAGGAACTCCCTGTCAAACAGGCACTGTATCAGATTTGTGATTTCCCTGGCTAACAAACTGGGCACGATTGGTTAAGTAAGAATGAAACTAATTGAATATGGTCCCAGAGAGACCCAGCCAACTAACTGAGTAGCCACAGCACGCTCCAGGACCTTAGCCCGAAATGGGAGGTTTGAAATGCTGTAATGTGTCTCCTTGTCTTGTTTTCATATTTAGTTCTGTGTTTGAAGGGTTGCAGATGTAGGCAATGTTTGACTGGGATGTCTTGATGCATGTATTGTCCAAAATTCTTTGTCATTATATAATTTTTAAATATACAGTATGTTATCATTTAGAGTGTAAAGAGATTAATGGCTCCCCTAGGATGGACTCCAGTTCATATAAGTGATCATGGAATTTCAATCAATGACATTGTTTGATGTTGACGAATTCCATGTTTTCCAAAGGGACTCATTTCAATCATTCTCTGTCTGTCACAGCCCTGGTTAGGAGAGGCTGGTGGGAACTACTGGAGCTTTCTCATCACAGTATTTTTGGCGCCCCCTGGTGGTCACCACTCGACTCGGCTATTATTATTATTTCCTAGTGAGCTTTCTATAGGATCAGGGTTGAATTTTTCAGTGTAGTTCGGAGAGTTTGTGTTTTTAAGATTTGGCATGCATAAATTCCTGGAAAGTTTCCAAATGGATCAATGAGTTCTTTACAAGTTAAAGAGACTCTTAACCTGTTAACTGTGGTGTCCTTTTTTTTTTTTTTTTTTACTCACATATTTTAGGAATCATCACAAATTAGATATCATTCGAAAGCTTAAACACTCAAAATTCATCCTGTGAAAATCGTTTACTGTACTGTTTTATAATCAAATCTTTTTCTAAACTTGAGAAAACACATATGGTTGGAAAGGTTTAAGACTTCAGGTTTCATATTTGGTGTCTGTTTTCTGATAGAAGTGATATTGTGACAAAAATGTATTAATTTGTGACAGGAGAAAGCATAAAAATCAATCAATCAAACAATCAATCAGTCAATCAATCAGTAAAATCAATCAATCGATCAATCAATCAATCGATCAATCAATCAATCGATCGATGGAGTGTGTGTCAAGTGGTGGCTGTTTTTGATACAGAGCCTAAAACAAAATCTCACACAAACCCCAATTTTTGTGATATCAACTTCAAATTTGGAACACAACTTGGTTAGACAATCTTTTTTAGAGTCAAAATTCTTTTATAAAATATATATTTTGAATAAAATATAAATGTTTAGTTCAGTACAACTGCTTTACAGTAAACTTAAACTTCTGTTTTACATTTTCATTTTTTGAATTGCTTTCACTTCAGCAATAATCTGCTGAGTGTCTTAAAAAGGGTCTCAGTTCTGAATTCCAAAGCATTAATGAATTACAACCATTTAAGTTTGGATTACAATTAACAGGTTTAGATATACTGTGTACAAAGAAATGAATTACAATCACTGGTTAAAGCGTGAATAGCAAAAGTGACTTCAGATTCAGATTTTAATTTCTTTAATTAAAATTCAACTGTCTTTATTGTGCTACTTTACTTTACCTTGTTCCCCGATCTGGGCATGTTATATACAGTATGAAGAGGCAAGTGTAGGTGTTACAGATCTCACCTTCACGCTGATGACAGTGTTCAGGACTTTAGTCTGGGTGGCTTCCGTTAGATGGTTTCTCCCGTGTAACTCCTGCGGAGGAACTCGATAGAAACAGGGATGTCGGCTCGTCATTCTCTGTTTTTCTATGGCTTTCTTACACTGACCTGAAGGTGACGTCCTCTTGTGTTTATAACAGGACTTGTTTCCTTTTTGTGATGTTTTGATAGCTAAGCTGCATGTATGTGTTTGTTCTTCGTTTCTTTCTGCCTAGGTTTCCTTGCATGTCATCGCTGAGCAATTGTGCTACAGGTCTCTGCCTCTATCTATTATTCATTGAATTTTCTTTTCCTTTTATGGCTTCCTTCCCTCTAAAATGTGATCTGACTCTCACGATGGCACAGTCAGCTGGTAAACGCTCTCAGGCAGCCGTTATCAATAATTCATGCGCAGTGTTTTCCTGTAAGTAACTTTGCAAGTACAGGTCAACTTAGTAGACCGTTAGGTTAGGGTTTGGGTTAGTAGAATACATTGACATGTAGTTGCCAAGTTACTTATGGTTAGTAGAATGTCTAAAGTGGTCCAAATTAAAGTGTTACTGTTCTTAGTTACATAAATGTAACCTAAATCAGCTATGATAATGGTTACTAGTAAAGAGTTCATGTTACTGTTCTTAGTTACATAAATGTAACCTAAATCAGCTATGTTTAATGATAATGGTTACTAGTGAAGAGTTCAGTAAACATCCAATTTCAACTTCGCTGAGAGGTTTCATTGTCTGTGTTTTTGAGACAAAACCTCTTTGAAAAAGATATTAAATGGGCTGTTGACTCACTCAATCACTATCAGCTTGGATGGAAATTCATACCTCAAACAGACCATAGAGCATTGACATGGATGCAATCAACGCAGAGCCATAACTCAAGAATATACTGCACTGATGTCTAGCCTTCCAGCATATGTAACATTTATGAATCAAAAATGCTGCAATTATTTTTTTCTGTATGTTTGAGCTTAGCAGTTAACTTGTGAAAAAGAAAAAGTTCCAAATTACAATGCATGTTATGGGTTCAAACTAATAAAAAAGCATTAAGACTCACCTCTAATGCATGAATTATTAAATATTGAAGGAAAGCACCTCATTCTTTTTTTTGCTTCAGAAAAAGAATATGGTCATTACCACTTCCCTTTTTTGACAAAATGATGTATTTTGCAAGAGTTTCACACTATTTTACTGTTTCTAATTATTCATTTAATGCCTTAATGTGTCTGTACTGTCTATGAATGGACATCCCTACTGCCCTAAAATAATTTTATTAATAATATATCCAATATTAAACAGCAATGAACCTTTATAATGTGCAAATATGATTGCACTAATAGTGTCAAACTTGGAGTAAATATGTAATTGGATTCAAGAAAGGAGCTATATCAATAAATATTATTAGTGTGTGTATAATAAATATAAAACATTATTATTATTATCATTCAGCAGAGGCTATGAAATATAAAAACTCTTTTTCAAACAATAAGTCTCAAGACTGTAGCATAAGGTTATTTTCACTTTTATTTCCAGACGTGTGCAACAGCTGGAGATTTTAACACATTGAAGATGAAAATGTTTGAAAAATGATGAAAAAGTTTGTGTTTGGTCTTAATGTTAAATTCAGACTAAATTTGATCTTCCAGCTGAGTTTGAGCACCTTGTTTCACTGCCACTTTTTAAATTACTTTATTCCATTTTATTTTAATTGCTTAACTTGTGACAATACAATATAGTGAAAATGCAAAGACTCGGACAGTCATATGTTTTAATTTATTTTTACAGGCTTTCTTATAAATGTAATGAGTTTCTAAGCTCTAGAAACTGCAGAGCTATTTTTGATGAAACTGCATGAAACTGAAAAGTGTATAAATGCCTAAAATTCAGAATAAAGTCTGTTATGTGGTCCAACAGGTGCATCAGTTCCTCATAAGGAAAAAAGTTACAACTTCCATTCCCCTCACAATGTCTCTGATTTTCCGTTTTTCTTCGACAGATGTTTAGATGTTAATAGTTGGCATTTACAGACCTTAAAAAGTACAAACTGTTGTCTTTCATATTTCTATAATGTTTAGAATGAATGAAAATGTAAAATGAAAAGTCAATGGCACATAACCTATGAGTGACCAAACTACTTACATAATAGATTCAGTCTGCAGAAAACAACATATTGATAAATAGCTTAATCTCTGTAAGTGATATGTTTCTTTAAAATAATCTGTACTTGTTTACCCCTTGTATTATGTTCGAATTCTGGGTACATTTTTATGTTGCGGATCAAATTGACCCTAAATGGATTCGATACAATTCATGAAAAAAAGGAAAAAAAAAAAATCAGGTAAAAACAGTCAACCTTTAATATTAATACAACAAAAATAAACATGAGAACAAATTATTTTTAAAACTAAAAATTTAACAATTTAACAATTTGTTTAAAAAAAAAAAAATGAATATAATAAACAGTATTGTAACGATTTTTTATTTAAAATAGGGCCTATAATTTTTTTTAATTGTTTTTGTTATATTTTTGTTTTCCTCATGCTCAAACAGTAGAGCAACGCCAAAATCATGCATTTGATTCCCAGTGAAATTAACATTCTTGAACTGATAAAAATGTATGCCTTCAACTCAGTGTACATTTCTTTGGATGAAAGTGTCTGCCAAATGCATTAATGTAAATTTAAATACCCTCAGAGTGTAGATGAGAAACACATAAAAAATACATCTTTTTTCTTTTTTTTTTTTAGGTCTGTGCAGCTGCGTAAATCATGAAATTGCGGGTCAAATTGACTCACGACATGGTGACCAAGAGAGCAACAAGGTGCGAATGAAGAAAACACATGCAAATAGAAAAAACACCAGCAAATTAAGAAAACATCTTCATCAGTTTGACAACATGTGTGCTGCACATACTCACAATGCAAACAAATACAGAAACACACTGCAAATATTCACAACGCACATATGATCAGGATGTTAAGGGAAAAAAAAGTATTTGCAGTATTTTCTGTATTTGGTTGCGTCATGAGTTTTTGCGGTGCGTTTCTGTATTTGGTTGCGTCGTGAGTGTTTGCAGCGCGTTTCTGTATTTGGTTGCGTTGTGAGTATTTGCTGTGCGTTTCTGTATTTGGTTGCGTTGTGAGTATTTGCTGTGCGTTTCTGTATTTGGTTGCGTTGTGAGTATTTGCTGTGCGTTTCTGTATTTGGTTGCGTTGTGAGTATTTGCTGTGCGTTTTTGTATTTGGTTGCGTTGTGAGTATTTGCTGCGTGTTTCTGTATTTGGTTGCATGTATTTGCGCGTTTCTGTATTTGGTTGCGTTGTGAGTATTTGCTGTGCGTTTCTGTATTTGGTTGTGTCGTGAGTGTTTGCAGCGCATTTCTGTATTTGGTTGCGATGCGGGTGTTTGCTGCGCGTTTTTGTATTTGGTTGCGTTGTGAGTATTTGCTGCGTGTTTCTGTATTTAGTTGCATGTATTTGCGTGTTTCTGTATTTGGTTGCGTTGTGAGTATTTGCAGTGTGTTTCTGTATTTGGTTGCATTGTGAGTATTTGCTGCGCGTTTCTGTATTTGGTTGCATGCATTTGCACGTTTCTGTATTTGGTTGCGCTGTGAGTGTTTGCAGCGCGTTTCTGTATTTGGTTGCGCTGTGAGTGTTTGCTGCGCGTTTCTGTATTTGGTTGCATGTATTTGCGCGTTTCTGTATTTGGTTGCGCTGTGAGTGTTTGCTGTGCGTTTCTGTATTTGGTTTTTTTGGCCAAAATATATTTTAAATATATGCTAAATATGTGTTGCAGACAGTGAAGCTCAATGAAATATGTTTTTCAAATTAAAAATATATTTACAGTTTTTTACAATTGCAAGGACACATTTCTCAATACTTAGATCACTTTTTCAAAACTCTTCAGGCAGTTCTCCTAACCAACTTTCATCTTGGCACAGAGTTTAACTTCACATTCAAAATGCACTAAATCTACCAAAACACTTCATACATGTCTCAAATCAACTCATTCTTCCAGAACACTAGCAAAGGTTTTCACCAAGCAAACACACTTTGTCACTCATAAAACTTCAACCCAAAAAACACTAACATCAGTTAGCATTATACAATGTTTTCTTTTGTAAAATTTCTTTACAAAACAAGAATGACACTCTCTACTGCTTATAATTCACTGCAGTTCATGTTACATGGTCCATGTTTACATTACAGAACAAAATTATATTGAAAAAGTTTCCCCTTTTGAATTGATGGTAATGAAATTGAAAGACTAATGCTTGTGTAGGTGTTCAGTTTCATCTAATTGTTTTGATAGTATTTGATTTTTTAGATTCAGAATATATTTCATAACTATATTACTGTAGAAATGTAGTAAATTTCTGTCTTATTCAGTTTTGTATTATGTTATTGTTTTGAACTTAAGTTTAACAGTTTTGAAAACAGTATGTAAGCATGTGCAAATTGGCCTGTACGTACAAAGAGTTTTGGCAGTTGTTGTGTCTGAGTGAGAAAAGAATTCATGAAATTTGAGAGATGTAGCCATTGAATGCATTTTGTGCCAAAGCAATGATAACTGATCCTCAGTTTAGCCCACATAGACTTCTGTTGTGCTCACTGTGTGAAGAGTTTTGCAAAAGTGACCTAAGTATTGAGAAATGTGTCCTAGCGATTGTAAAAAAAATGTAATTTCAACCTTCATATACCAAAATATATTTCAAAATGTATTTCAGGGGCAGTAAAATACATTTCCAATCTTACAGTAGCCTACATTTAGGCTAAACGCAAATATGGATGCAATAGCCTACTAGAGATCAAAACTACATTTTTTATTCACCATTTAAAATGTGTTAGAAAAATTACATTCTGTTTAGCCACAATCCATTTGGCAAAAATGTGAAAAACAAAACTAAACAATAGAACTTCATAAAACATATCCTCATTACATTTTAGCCGTTTTAGAAGAAGCTCTCTGTGACATTTTTGTTGTAGGCTTTGACATTGTCGGAGACAAGAGCGACACGCAAGTTATTCCAGAAGAGCGGCTGCACTCGTGGGTTCTTGGGCCAGGACAAGACTGACTTTTTGCAGAGCCGTTTCCTCATCTGAAGGTATTTGAACTTGGGGAATAGAAAGTCTAGCAAAACAAGAACTGCAACATCCACTTTCTCATCAAGAAGCCGCTGCTGAACCAGGAGGAAGGCTTGTCGGACCACCCCACTTGATTGAGAATAGCCACTAGGGCTAGTCAATACGAACACCGTCTTTCTGCTGCTGTAAACTGCCTTGTGGAGATTCTCTATGCACGATACTCCAGGCAACCAGTCACGTTCCTCTAGACAAAGTCGAAAGCGCCATCTCCCCCTCTTCTCCAATCTCACAATCATCTCCTTGTAGATCCAGTCTCTCACTGCGTTGTTACTCGTATCAAAGACCACAAATGCATCATACTGGTCATCGGTCATGTTACCATTAGCTGGAGTGTGTCCCTTGTGTCCAGTCCACAGAATCTGGATGCAATACCACAGGTCCCAACCGTAGAGATGCTTCAGGAGGGGAATGATGGTTGCTGCCAATGTCAACAATAAAGTACAGAGTAAAGCGAATCCCCCAAATATCTCCTGGCATGAGCGAAGGTCAATCGAGAGAACGTTCACACCAGACAATGACTCTGGGTAAGCACAGTGAACCTGTGTGGTGAGATGTGGGATATCCAATTCAGTTTCTCTGAGAAATTTGGCAAACCCCGAGATAACGCAACTGCAAATAAAAGGATTGGAATGCAGCACAAGTTTGCAGGAGGACCTATTTGTATTCTGCCCAGCAGGACAGAAAGTATGACCTTTATGGAATAACAAGGGAAGAGCTTGTACATCAAGGATCTTCAGCTGGTTGTGGTTAAGCATTAGGTTTTTAAGGTGTACTGCCTGACTAAGGAAAGCCTTTGGGATTGCAACTAGTCGATTGTGACTTAAGTCCAGGCTTACGAGGCGGAGCTCAAAATGAATATTAGGTAAAAATGAAAGCATGTTTGAACTAAGGTTCAGGTAGCAGAGCTGTTTGAGAACTGAGATGTTGGCCCAGGGGAAATAACTCAGCATGTTGGAGTCGACTCTGAGCGCCTGGAGGCTTGCAGGCAAGTTTACTATTACCTCTGGGGGCAATGATTTGAGCTGGTTTTCAGAAATGTCTAAGTGTGTAAGGTTAGTAAGACCCTGAAAGAAATGTATGTATTGGTTACGCCTAGAGTCCCACATTATGTCCAAGCGATTTCCAGAGAACGCAAGATATTTCAGAGAAGTACTATTAAGAGTGTTAGAGATTCGAAGACCGATGTGATTGTTTGCTAGACTCAGTACTTTAAGAGACGACAAGTGTGAAAGGAATGTGAAGCGATGTCCCATACCCTTCATTACAAAGTGGAATTCGTTGTTGCTGAGGTCAAGAGCTTTCAGGGTTCCACTAACCTCATGGAAGGCCTTTTCAGAGTACAGGTCAATGCGGTTGTGCGCCATATTAAGGAAAGCTAGTTTGCTTAGATGTGAGAACTGCCGGCCATTTAAAGATTGACTGATGTAGTTGTAGGACAGATCTATGCACACCACGTTTTCCATGCCTCTAAAAGTACTTGCATTCAGCCATGGGATGCTGTTTTGAGACAGGTCAAAAAACAGGCTTTTAGAGCAGATCTGCTTTTTGAAATGCCACATAGAATAATAAAACGGACAGTAATCTCCTTCGGAGCTCTGCATATTGTTCAGCTTTGAGTTTGGAGCGGGGACTTCATGCATTTGTTCATAGTCATGACGTTTTTCAAGGGTTTGGTATTGCGATATGGCTTCAGAATTGCAGGTTGAATAGCATGGACTGAAAGCAAGCATGTTTTGGGAAAGGCCCACCCTCTTTAATGTCCTCAGCTGGCTAATAGAATCAATGCTAATGAAGCAGATGAAGTTCATGCGTAGCTCTAGGGACTCAAGTCTTGGCAGTTTGATCAGAGGTGCGAGGCTGTGGTTCGACAGTTCTTTGAAGAAAAATCCGCTCAGGTACAACTCTCTTAGAGCTGTCATCTTCTCTATGGCTGGTGACAGAATCAATTCAGGAAAGGACTTCAGGGGTTCATAGTTGTAAAGCAGACTGAGGGACACGACATTCTGGAGCTCTTCATAAAAGGTGCCATTTTGTATGGCGTAGGCTAAAAAGTTGTCAGATAGATCTAGCTCTTTGAGATTGTGCAGTTGCGTAAAGAGATACTGAGGAAGTGTACGAAGAGAGTTGCCTCGTAAACTTAGACTAATTAGAGAGTGTCTCTGATCCAAAAATGCATCCTGATGCAGACGCAGAGATTGGTTGTTTGGGCATGGGAAACAGGGTTCAGAAGCATGGTCGCATCTTTGGCAATTCCACCCCAGGTTAAGGTGTCGCAGACGTGTAAGATTCGCAAAGGACTCTTTAGTAATACCTGTGATCTTGTTCTCTCCCAAGTCTAGACTTTCTAGTGAAGGTGGAAGGTGTAGGGGAACATTGGTCACATTGTTGTAACTAAGGGTAAGGTTCAAAAGCTCAGGAAGATCTTGAAACACACGTGGGTCGATAAAGTAAGACTGATGACATGGGTTGGCGTAGAAACAATTCTTGTTTAGCAGTAGTTGTTTTAGTAGCGGTGTACCGAGCGGTTTGACAATATGAAAAATATTGTTAAATTCCAGTCCCAAGACTAAAAGCTGCTTTGGTAGAGGAGGAATGGTCTTCAGGCTATTCCCTGCTAACTGGAGGGAAGTTAGGTTTTTAAGTCCGACAAATGCTTCTGGATCAATATTCAGGTTGCATGAAGGCCATCTCTGCTCCTTAAGAGGATCTGGTACACAGTTCCACATCAAGCTGAGATGCTTGAGATTGGGTAAACCAGAAAATGCATCACCTTTAATGTAGTGTATATGGTTTTTATTTAGGTTGAGTGATACAACAGATAGGGATATGAACTTGGGGATTTTAGAGAGACGTCTGTGCTGGCAGTCGATATTTATGTGTCCATCCTTGGAAGTGCGACTTTCACATGGATAGAATTCAGGATGCTTAGTAGCAAAAAGATGAAACTGATTCAGTATGAGAATCAGATACACGTGTCCAAACATGTCCTAGACACATGAGAACAAAATCATTAGAAAAAACTGCAATGCAAGTTAAGCTGCATTTACTTTTTACTATGCTATATTCACTAGAACTACGAAGTACAGTACATGGGCTGTTATTTGTTACAGTTACTATGTGAAGTAAAAACATAAAAGCATACGCACATTCAAGCATTTTACTGCAAATAAACTCATTTGCAATATTTCTTCATTGTATTATGCAGGATTTCCTTTATACAGTATTGAATATGTCATGCTATAAATTATTTGCTACCTTCCCCATCATTTGAACCGCATTAAAAACACAGAAAATCACTTACCGAAGGTTTGCAATCCAAATCTCACAATTCCACAACACTGTATCTTTTACATTCACCCGGGGAAGCAAAGAAACCAAAAATGCTGGGTCTAAGTAATAATATTAACAGTGTTCACCTTTTCATGGAAGTGAAAGAAGTCTGCTGTAACTGAAAGTCAACCACACACACAGAGTCTGGGAACAGATGTTCAGAAGTGGTGGGGCATGTGATGGAAGGAGTAGTAATATTAGTTATTCTTGGTTTAAAAATAGTTACTGAATATAAGAGACGGATTTCCTAACAAATGAAAGGCTAAGTCGGGGAGTAGATGGCACTGGGCTGTCAGGGCTATAGCCCATAATAATTTTTTTTCACTTGATTTTTTTCTCTCTTATTGCATGATCATAGCATTTGTTATCTGAGTTGTTATCTAGCACTAGCTAGTACTCATTGGGATACTGATATTGATGGAGCACACATACCACATTTTAGAACTAAATAGATAACACTTTATTTTACAGTGCCGTAGTTGCACATTTCTACATGCACTTACTATAGTAATAACAGAAAATTATTCATAATTACAAGTAACTAACCCTAAACCAAACCCTAACCCTAACTGTAACTCTATAGTAAGTACATGTAGTTAATTAATAATACTCAGTACTTATTTGAGTAATTACAATGTAATTACGGCAATGTAAAATATAGTGTAACCCTAAATAATATGGTAACACTTTAGTTTAGGGTCCAATATTAACTAGTTGCTTATTAGTATGCATATTACTAAGATATTGGCTGTTTATTAGTACTTATAAAGCACATATTAATGCTTATTCAACTATTAATAAGCAGTAATTAGGAGTACATTGAGGCAAAAGTCGTAGTTAATAATTAGTTAATGATGAGAAATGGACCCTAATCAAAAGTGTGACCAATAATTTAAAGGGGTCCTTGATTATGATTTCACTTTTTTAACTTTAGTTAGTGTGTAATGTTGCTGTTTGATCATAAACAACATCTGCAAAGTTACGACGCTCAAAGTTCAATGCAAAGGGAGATATTTTCTTTTACAGAAATCACTTTTTAAGGACTACAACAAATGGCTGGTAGGGACTACGAGCTTCTTCCTGGGTTAGTGACATTTAAAACGGCATGTTTTTGCTCACACCCAAATGGGGCAAATTTGACAAGCTATAATAAATGATCTGTGGGGTATTTTGAGCTGAAACTTCACAGACACATTCTGGGGACACCAGAGACTTATTTTACATCTTGTGAAAGACGCATTATAGGTCCCCTTTAATGTGAAAAGAGACCAGCAGGGATGAGGTTTAGACCACATAATGGAAAAAGTTTAAAATCAGCCTTACAGAAAGTCACTCAGAACATTTTATTGAGAAGAATGCAGTAAGTCATTTAGTGCATATCCCAGAAAGTAACCATATTACAAAAAGCAGACTGTCAGAAAATCAGGGTAGCTAGAATGAACCAGTCAACAGCTTGGCACAAATACAATTTGCCAATAACTGAAAACTAAAATCATTTTCAAAAGCAGTAAGAATTGTAGTATTTTTCAGATGTTGTTTAGTGTAAATTAGATTGAATTATTTAAAACATTCTGCGCCGTGTCATTTCCATTTCTTCAAATATCAAATCAACCTCTTCAGATATCACACAATATGTGAACCTCTTCAAGTGCATCAGTGTAACATATAGACACAGATTTTGTTTCTGAATCATTGAGGAATCTTGAGTTCTGAATCATTTCAAGGGAAAAGCACCAAGATAATGCCTCAATATGCCAATGCAGCCGTTATCAATGAAGGAGATGGTAAAATCACTTTAACAAAGTGACTAGAGCTGATTATGGTTTACGTAGAGGAAGTGACATCACAGAGAAAGGTGTTGGATAACCCAGAGAGCAGCGTTTATGAACCCATCCGATTCTGCGTCAACTTTGGACAAAGAGTGATTATTGCCTGGATACCACAACAATCTGTGGACACATGGAGACAATAATGAGCCAATGATGCTTCATAGAGGAAACCCCACCTGCGGTTCACTTACCTCACTGGTACATGCAGTGCCTTCAGGGCTCTATAATATTCAATACCCTGCTTACTGGGAACACGCTTGTCATCTTCACCCAACATCAGAAGTACTGGGGTTTTTACCTGAGGAACAAACCATAAGCACAAGCTGAGCAGTTGAGAAATTAAAAACAAATCAATAATGCATCCAAACAGCAACCGCTCACCTTGCTCACGTGTTTTATGGGTGACTTGTTTAACATTTGCTCCAGAGTAGCAGGTTCAATATGAACGTCTGTGTTATATTCATATCCAGCTTCCACCATACACCTGAACACAAACACACCCAAAACAATCAGCCATCACAAACATCTAAGGCTCAATGTCACAATATATTAAGTCTTATTTCTTTCAAACTTTGCAGACCTTTTACATTTACAAACAGCTTTTTTACACTGCATGAAAGGTAATATCCCAAAAAGTATAATAGGGGCACTTTAATATTTCACAACAAACTTCAAACTGGTGTGAAATTTCACCACTCAAACAGAAATGAGGGTAAAACAATTTATCTGTTAAATATGATCTGAAATCACCCCAATGTAATTCAGTATGACCACTGGATGTGATGGTTAATGTCACATTACCAGTCTGGAATGTCTGTGCTGCCGATCATGGAGGCCAGATTCGTGACGGGATTTCGTGCCACACACGCCTTGTAAAACTCAGGATACAGTCCAATCAGATGACAAGCCAGGAATCCACCGTGAGAGCCTCCCATAACAGCGATCTTCTGCTCGTCAAAGTCACCTTGCTTCAAAACACTGTCTACCGCCAACTGTTTAGAGTTAAACAAACAATATTATATATATAGAGAGAGAGACTGAAAGTATAATCACAACACATATGTCGCTAATTATTCCAGTAGGGCCTCCAACTTTTAGAACTTCTGAAAATATGAAAAATTCAACCAGAACAATTGAACCAACTTGCTAAGACTTCATATATTTGGTTGTACTGATGCTTGATCATGGGAGTAGGAGCTCACCTGCACGTCTTTTACGTCCTGTGTACCGACGTTTCCTGGTAAGGAGTTGATGTTATCCTGACCAAACCCAAGTGAGCCTCTATAATTCACTACAACAGGAAAGACACACATAGGAAACGTGACACATGAGGGGGGAAAAACTCCCTAAAATCACTGACTTCTCAGTGATGATTGATTCAGTGATTCCTGCCCATACAGCCCTAACATCTCAATATTAGCCTAGAATTTTGGCTTAAATGGATATTTTATCCTAAAAACAAAACTCATTTACTCACCCTCATGTCATTTGAAACTCATAAGACTTTCTTTCTTCCACCAAACAATGAGAACATTGAGTGTTACATGCTCTTTTGTTCCTGTGTAATTACAATGAGGGGACTGAATTTTTCAAGCTCTATAAAATGGATGGCAAAAGCATCATAAATGAGGTCCATATGGCTTATGGCACTATATTTCTCTGGAATTACACTATAAATCATTCACACTGCTACTACTCTCATGACCTCGCCAAGTCAAGCTAGAATGGATGTGATTTTCACTTTTTTTCAATTTTATTCTGTTTCTCACACAAGGCTATTGTGTGACATCAAAAGACCTGAAATACAGCACACACTTCTTAAAGGCGGCATGAAATGGAAGTCGCGCTAGTCTTTTGTTCTCTATTGTGCCGTATATCCGAGTGAAACGGCTTCTGAAACAAGAACAAATGTAGGGCGGGGCTTGATTTTGTCTGCGGGGAGTTGATTGGATAGTTGTGGTTTGCTATTGGTGGATCTCATGTGAGTGACAGGTTGATGAATTCATGTGTTTTACACCAAAGCAATGATAAATGAGCCACAGTTTAGCTCACATAGACTGCTGTTGTGATCACTGTGTGAAGAGTTTTGAGAAAGTGACCCAAATATTGAGAAATATAGGACTATACTAAAGCAACTGTTCTTCATGGAAAGCCAAATCATGAATCTGATGGAATGACTTGATGTGAATAGGGTACGAACTATAACCGCTTCTCACCGAGCAGGACGCTGAAGCCCATCTTACACAGAACTGCTGTGGACAAAATCCACTCTGTCACCAGCACTGAATGAGGGCCGCCTGACAGACACACAGAGAGAAGACCAGCAAAGCAAGATGTTAATGTCATGCATAAAGTGTTCGTTGTATCATTTTTATATTGTAGAATACAAACAGCACTAAAGAACAGACCATGTGGCATGACAATGAGAGGTAGTTTGCTCCCCTCCGACATTTCCTTTGGCTTCAGCAGAACAGCATCAAAGTCCAAACCAGCTAATGAAGAACAGAGAATTGTTATTTTCCCATGGAAAATGACATACAGATATACTGTAAAGAGCAACATGTGAACACTAGGACTGTCGTGATTATTGATTAATCTTCTGATCATGGTTATTCGATCTAATTAAATTTCAATAACATTATGCCATGTAAATAAGGGAAATGTAAGTGCTTAAAGAAACGCCATCAAATGCATGATATTGTGTCTCCTTTTCTGGTGTGGTAGGGAGAAACAGGAGAGTCATAATCTGGCACGGAGTAAAGAATAAAGAATATGAACACTTATAAAGCACACAATGGGCTTCCTTCATACGAAATGCAGGCTTATGAGTGGCAAGAACAAAATAAAATAAAATAGTTAATTGTAATTATCAGTGTGATCATGACAGGCCTAGTGAACACACACAAACACACATATACTGCAGTTCCAGGACGCTGAATTTGATCACCTGAAGAGAGCTAATATTTAGTCCAGCAGCATTTGGGCTTTTGTTGGGACAAATGCTTGACTTTTTTTGGAACTATTTTCATTGGAGGAGCAAAAGTAACTGGCAACACTGTATCCGAAAGGAAAGCATCATCACGCTCACAATCATGCTAAATATCAGCACATATATCAGTATCAGATCTTACGGTATTGGCTGTTGTCCTGCTCAGGTGGGGGGCTGAAGTTTAAAGTCTGCCAGCTGATTTCCTCCTGAGGTTGTGTCTCCTCCAGCGTGACCCACGATATCTTGCTTTCAGATCCCTTCGCTGGCAGGAAACCCACCCGCTGCGGAACAGATCATCTAAATTTACCTTATTATAATTAGGGGTTGCACCGACTAATCGACTAGTTGACTTTAATGCTCTGCCATGACGCTTTACGCATGACGTCGACAAGTCGCTGATCATGGCCTATAGAGGGCGCAGCAGGATAAGAAATCTTTGTCATGCGCGAGACGCTGTAAAAGACGCAAGACATGAGAGCAACGGTCATACATGTCTGTCTAGCGCGTGTTTACATAGAAAACAATGTTTAACAGTTTAACTGCTCAGGACAAACAAGGGACTCATGAACAACCATCACAAAACATAAAAACAGACGTGGATCATCAGGTAACTACACACAGTATTAAGAATCAATGGTTCATAAACTTTTGAATTGGGTCATATTTATAAATTCAGCTATTTTTTTGTCTTGTGGACTTTATGTAAACATCGTTTATGTAAAATATCTTACTCAGGACAGTACTAAATAAAAAAAATGACATGCATTTTGTATGATCCCTCTTATTTTGTTAAAATATTCACATTTTCACAAATTCTGCAAGTGGTTCACAAACTTTCAAGCAGCACTGTATATTACATATATATATATATATATATATATATATATATAGAATGTATGTGGGAATACCAGGTCTGGAGGGCGGTTTGGTGAAGAGCAGCTGACCACCATCAGATCTCTGTGAATGTTCAGCAAACTCCAGCTTCCTTCCTGTGATTCTACAGCAGCACAGAGTACAGAGAGATTAGAGGCATACAGTACAGTACAGTACAGTAGTGTTACATGAGAAGTCATGTGTTACATAAGACAATGAGAGTAGCTCTACATACGGGAGGTGAGAGACGTGACTTCACGACTTGAAGTATCAACAACCAACAGATCCTGTAATATGCAAACACAATGTCAAGTCACCTTTATTTATGCTTTATACACTGTGTTTTCAAATTATTATGCAAGTGACATATCAGTAGAATCTCAGTACAATAAACAGTCAGATTTTAGTTTTTCTAAGAAAGTGTTTGTTTGTTTATTTATCCATGTCTTTTTAGATAACTGGTATCAATCTCAGACAAGATAACTTTCCAGGTACTTAGGTAAATGGAAACCCTACTTAAAGAGGTTGTTCCACATTATTAAGCAAGTCACAGTTCTCATGCAATGTGGGGAGGAAGAAAGAGCTTTCTGAAGATGAAAAGCATGAAATGGTGCAAAGTTGTGCAAAAGGCATGAAAACAACTAATATTGTGTGAAAACTGAATGGAGATTATTGAATTATCGTAAGATTTGTGAGTGATTTAGAGCACAGCAGAACTCGGTCAGATAAAGGCTTATTAAGGAAAGATTTTGTCAAACAAGTTAATAAGGGCAGCCATAAAAAAGCCAGTGTTGAGCAGCAAACAGGTATTTGAAGCTGCTGGTGTCTCTGGAGTCTTGAGAAGCTCTCCATGCAGGCTGGCAGTTGTGCGTAAAGATGCATTTCAACCACTCCAAACCAAACCTCACAAAGAGAAACATTTACAGTGGGTGTAGAAATACATTTTCAAACAGTTTTATTGCTGTGGTGTTTTTTTGCAGCATGAGATAGTGCATTGTATTTCAGAAGGCACTATCCTTCTTTTTATACCATAGCAGAAAATGGTCAGTTATGAACTCCACATATCTTGATGAAGTCATTTTGACACCCTCAGAGACCCTAAAGAGACCTTCCATCTCACTTCCCAATATTCCAGCCCAAATCATCACCCGCCAGCTCCCTGCTGACGTCACAGTCTTGTTGGAACGTGGTGGCCATTCACCAATCATCCAGAAATCCATCCATTTAGACCATCCATTGTAGTACGGCACTTGTCAGTGAATAAAACTATTTAAAAATGAGTCTTCATGTATTTCTAAACCCACTGTAAATGTTTCTCTTTGTGAGCTTTGGTTTGGAGTGGCTGAAATGCATCTTTACGCACAACTGCCAGCCTGCATGGAGAGCTTCTTGAGACTCCAGAGACACCAGGAGCTTCAAATACCTGTTTGCTGCTCAACACCGGCTTTTTTTATAGCTGCCCTTTTAATACAATTAACTTGTTTGACAGAAACATTCCTTAATAAGCCTTTATCTGACCGAGTTCTGCTGTGCTCTAAATCACTCACAAATCTTATGATAATTCAATAATCTCCATTCAGTTTTCACACAATATTAGGTGTTTTCATGCCTTTTGCACAACATTGCACCATTTCATGCTTTTCATCTTCAGAAAGCTCTTTCTTCCTCCCCTTATTGCATGAGAACTGTGACTTGTCATCATTTACCAGGGCCTGAAAATTTGCTTCTGAAACGGAAGGTGAATTCCCACCTTAGATGACTCCTACATAGGGGATTTTTTCATTGAGAGGAGGTGTTTTGTTTTGGATGTTTTTAATGTCAAAGAAAAATCAATTATCTCACCTAAATGTTTGTGCATTTCAATGTTTGAACACTTAATTCAATGCATTTGTATAGTGCTTTTTACAATATTACTTTAAAGGTACACTATGTAACTTTTGGCCCTCTAGCGGATAAAAAACAAACGTGCATATATTTTGAAGGAAGAACGTTGTTTGGTTGTGCTTCGGCTCTGTTTGACTGTGCGGATAAATATGGTTATTACTGTAGCTTTACCCATTAATAGACACGGTTTAAGTTGATCTTAATGTGATCTTTATGTAGCAAAAAAAGGTCAGGCTCTGCACCGAGGAAAAAGATGATGTTGAGAAATGCAACGATGATGAGAAATGCAACGTTTGTGCTATCAGGTGATGAAAGCAATGATAATGGAGGTTAAGTAAAACTACCCCATTCCTGCTTGCTGCTCGTTTCTAGTGCAGACGCGAGGTGACGCCATTTGCGTGTCAAATTAACACATTTAATTGGGAATTTCCAACATTATAACGATATAAGCAATTAAATTGTGCGCAATACCCACAATCCTGCACCGAATTTCAGGTCATGATTCACCAGTTTTTTTCCAAACCTGACTTATTTTCCTCTGTGGAATAAAAAAAGCTGATATTTCGTCTGTCAGTCTGTTTGGACCACACCAACTTTGTACGAACAGAAAGAAAAAAAAAACTTTTTTTGAAATATCTTCTTTTTTATTCAACAGGGAAATAAAAGAAACTGCAAATGGATGCAATGAATGAAATAAACGAGTAATATGTATTATAATTCTGAGAATACTTGTAAGTAATTTGCTATAATTAACTAAAACAGAACCCAAAAGAGTGTGAAAAAAGTAGCACAGCTAGCTACTATGATTAATGTCAGATATCGCTGCATTGAACTATAGTTTTTTTTAGATTAGTCAGGAAGTTGACTACTTCAACCACTAGTCAGCGCTGTCAGAAGCCATCGAGAGCTCAAGCACGCAATAACCTTAAAGACCTGCTTGTTTTTCTTAATGATGTGAGTACAGATCCGTTATTGTTTTCACTGTTGAAGACCTCTGAATGTTATATGAGGAGGCTGATGCTGTATAATACCACTGGGATAACTGTTAAAATGAAGTTTATTAATATATTTATGCACATATTGTTTGATGTCAAAGATGCGGATATTAAGGTTATAATGTTGTGTGTCAATGTACGTCTTATTTTGCTTATGTTAAAAGCAAAATGAAACCCATTTTTTAAAAAGTTTTTAAGATACATGTAAGAGACATAATTATTGCAAACATTGGGCTGTCAATTAACAGTGTTAGGGAAAGTTACTTTTAAAAGTAATGTGTTACAATATTGCGTTACACCTTAAAAAGTAACTAAATCTGCCCAGCCGGTCCATAAACACTCTTATTAATGTGAGAGAGGTGTTACAGTACCTTACGGCATCTCTGAGCACAGGAGATCAGCACACGCTGACTGTCAGCTGACCAGCAGCGGGGAGAGAGCATTGAGCTGTAGATCCCAGTAAAGCCATCTGACACACACACACACACACACACACACACACACAAAATTGACCAACAAAAAAGATATTAAACAGGCCAGAGATCTTCTTGTTTTCTGAACTCTTTGAGTTTTTATTTACTTTATTTTTTTACTTCATTTCTTTACCAACCAACCAATAAA
Organism: Mylopharyngodon piceus; assembly: GCA_039654765.1. Lineage (NCBI taxonomy): Eukaryota > Metazoa > Chordata > Actinopteri > Cypriniformes > Xenocyprididae > Mylopharyngodon > Mylopharyngodon piceus. Next base: position 32,020,736 of record CM077453.1, read on the forward strand.
TAAAATAAAAAAAATAGTATGCAAACATGCACATACCCTCTCTGGCTCTCTGCACCACATCAACCACGACACTCGTCTGCTTAGTGTACCAGTCATACTGCAAACAAACCACAGCAATACAGTCACAACTTGATTAAAATTACTGGTAACACTTTACAATAAGGTTTCATTTACTTTAATTGGCCACACACACACAAAATACACACCATACATAGTCGGCTGCACTGCTGGTGTGGACCAAAGACGCCAGACTCCAGATAAACGATACGGCAGTGGTCAGGACTTAGCCGAGGAGAGCAGACAGCGCTGGAGTTACAGGATAACTGTTCTGAGAACATAGATACAATTTATGAAAGTCAAAAGTAATAATTGTGAGGGATTTTACACACACACACACACACACACACACAGCTTACCACATTTGCCACTAGCCAGATCCACATAAAACAGAGATGACCTGCAGAAATGACACTGCTGTCAGTATGCTGGCAAATCTTCCACCCTCAAAACAGACAGTGCATTTAAACAACACAAAAATGAACAGATTCTTCATCAGACAGATATTTCCCATCACTCACCTTCTGTTGGCGCAGTATTTGAGCCCCAGTCTGAACGGCTCGTGCCACCAACCCACAAACACCAGCCCTGTGTCATTGGGTGACCAGAACGCCTGTGAGACAAGAGTTTAGTTTGTATTATTCAGCTTGCATCTATATTTTTTATGAGAACAATAACTCTGAGCTTATAATAAAGAGTCAGTTTTAGTTTAAATGTTTTACCAGCATGTAAAATATAAAAAAAAAATGTGACATGAAATCTGCAGAAGACTTGGATTAAACCGCTAGATTATTTTTACGATGTCATTTTCTACTGTTTAATGCATAAAAGTTTTCATTCAATTTGTGTTCCGAAGATGAATGAAAGTCTGATGGGTTTGGAATGACATGAGAGAGACAATTTTTATTTTTGGTTGAACTAACCCTTTTAAAAGCAACTATTCAAGGCATAATTTACTTACATTGCTGCAGAACAGCTGTATGATGTTAACTCATTACTTGTTACTTGAACATGTTTATAACATCATCATTATGTTTTAGGTGTTGGTGACCTAAACTCTCTGTTAAAGTCTCAGGTCGCCTGAATTGGAAAACTAAAGTTGAGAACTTTTGACTGCTATTGTATCTGCCAAATGCCATAATCATCCATTCACTAAAGTTTTCAGTGAAATCTGAAATGGTATTGGCTTCAGGCATCTAGGTTTGTTGATTTGTGCTGATTGGAGCAAAAAGAAATGTTCCCCTCGCTCAATCAACTGGTTGCTGAGTTATGAGTTATCATGTTTTTAGTTAGCTGTAGCGCCCCCTGTGGGTGGAATTTGACACAATTTAGCAATGCATCCTCAGTATTCTGTTGTCTATGCGCATCACAGTTTGGTAGATATAAGTAAATTAGTCAAATTGGGTGACACCCTAAAAAATTTCGATGAATCAAAATTGTTTTGATAACTTTGTCAATATGACACATGATCATTTAATCCAATGTATAGCCATTGAACCATTTTGGGTGAACAGAAAAGCAGCATTTTATTCTTAGTGTGAAGAACATTTTAACAATCAGATTCTTTTTATTATGTTACTTTAATAATCTACTTGTGCGCTGAAAGCTTCAACGAATGTTAAAGGTTCTTCATGGAACCATAAATGCCAAGAAATGCAAAGAACCTTTATTTTTAAGAGGTAAGGAAGGATATTCAAAATGCTGAAAAAATACACTGAATCCTACCTGTCGCTCTTATCAAACAGCATTTATTTAATCGCAAACTTCAAATATAGGTCACTCCAAAATCAATGTTTAATGGTAAACACAATGAAGATTCATAAAGTCAGCGTACTGAAATGACACTGAAGCCTCTCCATTGACATCCATTCAAAAAAGCCAGACCATTCTCACTCCCAAGGTGTCCAATAATAAAAATGAAAATCTTTATACCCCAGCATATAATATGAAGTCACTTTATAGTGTGTACGTGGCCAATGTGACTATGATTTTTTGCTCTCTCAGCCTTGAAGCAGAAGCAATATGAGATGTTAAAGCTTATTGCCGTTCAAATCAATATAAAATACATCAAAATAATGTTCCAAACACAAGTCTCGTACTGTACCTGTCCTGGAGAGATGTTGGTGGGTATTCCTTCCAGCACTGTGATGTTGCTGCCCTCGATGTCCAGCACACAGAGCACTGGGCTGCTTTTATTCACAAGCGCTTCACCCCAGTCTTCATAATACTCAAACTGATGCCCCTGTCACACACACACACACAGTCATTCCCAAATTATTAACCAAACTAAAGTAGGAGCAGATGGCATATACAACGCCAAACTTTTACCAGGACTGTTTCCTCCTTCTTGTCGGTCTTGATGGTCTCCTCTTCATCAGCGAGCAAACCCGTCTCAGGCCCCTGCAGTACAAGGGAACGTGAAGTCAGATGAAGAACACACTAATATAAGCATTAGAAGGCGTGTGTGTTTTGTGTAAACCTGGAAGTATGACTCTGTCTTGGGTCGTTTCTTCTCAGCAACATACAGGAGGTGAGTCTCTGAATGAGACCAGACCATACAGCCGAACTGATCTGAGAACAGAGAGCACATGAGCCCTCATTATGAGTGTCAGTTTATGTGGACTGTTTCAGGACCACCCAATAAGAGTGTGATACATCATTTTCCTATGAACAGCTCCATGGGACTGATGTTTGTATGTTCAATGTATGTTGGATGATCTGATGGGTCCATCCTCTAGATGGACACAGTGTACACAAGGTTGAAAAGCTTTGAGTAATGAACCCTTTTGAGACACAGCTGAGAGGAAAGGCTGTGAATGTTTTCCTCTTACCATCTTCATACACTTTGCCGTGTTTGTTGAGAGTCGTCAGATTAAGACACTTCAGCTTCCTGTTCTTGTGCCAGATCTAGACAGAGACGGAAAGAGACAGAGCGCTGCTGAAAGAGATCACTGGAACAAGGAAAAAGACAGCGGTTACACACTGACCGACTGCGATGTGACTGATACTGAGTAACAAGGTTGACATGCTGCCAGTATTGCGGAGAGCACATTACAGAAGTTGGTGGTCTGCTCTTTACTACCCAATAGGGATAATGGTGACATCAGTGCTAAAGAGCATCGCAGTCTGAGTGATATCGCCTTGGGTTGAGAGGAAGAAGAAGGGGTTGCCAACTGGGAAGACATTTTTACAAGCCGACACGTACAATATACAGACAGTTTTCATGCGTGGCAGCCAGTCATTAGCTATGTTTCCATCCAAAGTTGGCAATTTAAATCATGCGCAAAATTGGAGTATCACAAAATTGGTCGCATTTGTGAATAAAGCAGCGTTTCCATCCAGTGAGCCGAAGAGAACAAAATCTTCACTTCCTGACTGGCGCTAAATAATTTTGTATATAATAAATTATTTGCGCCTCAGAGCACGCTCTTGCATTCAGAGGTGAATGCATGTCAACATTACAATTTAAAGTAATCTGATAACAGATAGAACAGATAACAGTTCTGGGAGGGAATTATACTGAACCACTTTAACGACAGACTTTGCTCAGGCATTACAGAACAACCAAAACAGCATTTCAGATGCTGTCTCAAAGTCACATCTTTTTTGATGCACATCAAGGAATTTATTCAGTAAATGTGTTTCCATCGTAGTTTATGTGCATGTTTTCTTATCTGACAAAAAGTTTATCCGACTCAATTGAGTGCATACATTTCTTATGCGCATTTTTATAATTTATGTGCATCTTGGCGTTTCCATCCCAAAATGCGCATAACACGTCCTGTTAACAGACTTCATAATATTTTCACAAGTGACATTTCGAGAAATTATTGCAATGCAGTTTGTGTGCAAGTGCGGAATAGAGATCAGCCAAAATTAAACTAAAAACCGGCCAGTTGGCGATCATGTGTTTGGAGCACGAACCGGCCATTTCTGATTTACGCCCGGTCGACCGGTGCATCTCTAGAAAAAAGGTCGCACCACAACAATTATTTGCACTGGCACAAATGCTCCCAAATAAATTTTAAAGGGGGGGTGTAATGCTATTTCATGCATTCTGACTTATTTACACTGTTAAAGAGTTGCATTCTCATGCTAAACATTGTGTTTCAAAACACGAGTTGGACGTTTGAAGGGGTATTTCTGTGCCAAATATACTACTTCCGGTTGTGGACATGTTTCGCCGAATTTTTTTCAAGTATGGCCTATATGACGACATAAAAAGGCAGAATTCCTTGTATAGGCACTTCTCCCTGATAAGCGTGCACACACACATCACCCAGAGCAAGAGCACGCCCATCAACGCGCTTCGCTCGGGATATGGAAGCCGAGAGATTTTTCAACAATGGTTGTGTCCCAATTCAGGGGCTGCACCCTTTGAAGGCTGCATACATCATCGAGGCAGTCTCATTTAAGAAAAATAAGCGTTAGATTGCAACGTAAGAAAGAAATTACAGTATTTTACACCTCACAATGAATATCAGTCAATTTTATTACAATTACTTTTCTTAAATATGACATCCTTGATGACGTATGCAGCCTTCAAATGTGACCTCCGGAGGACGCAGCCTCCGAAATGAGACGCAGCTCCTGTCACCAAAGGAGTGTGTTTTTGGTTGTGAGGGAAAGATTACCTTTTTCAGCTTCCCAAAGAACCCAGCGTTAAGGGAACAGTGGATGAAGTTTGTTTTTCCGGGGCAGCAACGTATGCATGTAACATGCATGTATGTTTGTTTGTTTGTTCCCGGGAATTCGGTGATGAATGCTTTGTAAACAAGTCCCAGTTCGGTGCTGGATTTGCAGATCGCGGGTGGTGAGTAAAGCTGCATCAGATGTCTGTGTTTTGTTGGCAGTCAGCGCACAAGTGCATAAAATGTAAACAACACGAACTTTTTTGTATTTTGTATTTATAATGATGTCGCAGCTAGCAGACGATCTCTACGCAAAAGCTGCGCGCGCTCGTGACTCTTTAGCTCCGCCCACAGCACTGACGGCAGACACGCCTCTAGGATCTCGGCTTTTTTCGGAAAGACTCGGTACAGTGTATCTATCTTTTATAAATATGATAAAACTAAAGACTTTTCGGAGATATGAAGGATGCAATATTACTCTATATATACTCAAGATAAACATGAGATTGGCAGAAACTGTGTGTGATACCCCCCCTTTAAGGTCGCACAGATTTAACTTTGAGAGCATATGCGACCAAAATGGTCACAATTTCGAGCCTCAACTATGTATTCAACCGTTGTAGTGTATGAACTTTATAAGGTTATTTTGTCATTCAACATCAGAGTCTGAAGTCCCTCACCCTCCGCTACATAAATCAAAGCCGCGACAGTTGAGTGCATGAAGAGTCCAACATTCCACACTTCATTATTTCGGTTAATTAAGTGCATCATCCGGGTATTTAAAGTGCACTTTTTCAATTTTTGGAGTTTTCAGTGTGAACTACTCACACTATTCATACTACAAACAGCATAGAATAGTACTTCCTCTTATCTTAAAATGTAATGCCTAGCAAAAAAATAAAAATATTTAATACTTTTTAATGGCCTAAAAATCAGGATACTTTAATTTCAGACTTTTTAATGCCCTGCGGGAACCCTGTTATCAGTTTAACCATTATCGTGCAGCCCTAGTGTCAGGTAAAGTCATAAGGTGTAGTCGTAGCGTAGGTACAGTAAGTACATTAATTGTGAAGTAATCTGACCTCCAGGAACTGCTTGTCTTCTCCTTTAATGCTGCTCTCTCTCAGCACAGCCTTCATGTCTCCGGACGGTGAATCCACGCTGAGCAGCCTGAACACACGGAGACAGAGTACATGTTACCAGATCTCAACATGATACTTCTTGCTTAAATAGATTACAGGTTACTTGCTTAAAAACTATCCATTTAAATATCTTTCCTTGATGATATATAATGAACAGAAGCGCAGACAGTCGAGCGGTGAACCTACTCTCCCTTGATTTCAGTGCAGTTTCCGGAGGGTCCGGAGTAAACCACTGACGTGTCATCATGAAACACAATGTACTGACGACAAAACTTTACACTCTCATTCCTCTCCAAATCCCGCTGAGTCCACTCTGAAAAACATAAAGTCATGCGTGAGAGATTATTCATAAGATTCGTAAGTTGCTTATAAATCTGTAGCGTTGTTTTCACTTGTAAACCATCCTATCGTTCAGCTCCAAACTGCTGTAAGGCATTAAGGTATGATAAACATTAACATTATGAATTTCTGTAAAGCTTGTTTGTAATGATGTGTATTGTGAAAAGCGCTATACAAATACAATAAAATAGTTATAAATACATTGGTATTTTAATATCAGCATGTTATACACTGCCCTCCAAAAGTTTGGAAACGCCCTAGAAAAGTGGGGTTTTGGACAATAGTGGCATGAATCCTTTTTAATTTGTGATAATTTTGCACTGATAAGGGACAACACAAACTACGAAAACATATTTTATTACATAAACAGTTTATACATAGAAAAAACTTAAATTTTCGATTCATCAAAATGTCCACCATTAGCAGCTATCTGACCTAAACTGGGTTCTAATTGGTTCATTGTATTCTAAACTTAATTGGCAATCAGTTGTTGAAGCTATTAAGGTGTGCTGACCCAAAAATCTTTTACAAACCTGGGCCAAGTTTAAACTAGTAACCAGGCATCACAGCTGGCAAAGGGGCATGTCTGACTTTGACATGTATATATTGCCATTATTATGTAATCAAAATGAAAATGATTATTGCTGGTCTTCAATGATAATGTCAAGTTACTTTAATGTATTTGCACCAAAAAATGATATGGATTTATGCTGATATCGTCCAAAACCACACTTTGCCAGGGGTGTTTCCAAACTTTTGGAGGGCAGTGTACATGTTTTATAGAAGAACAAAGCCGTGAACACACACTGTCTAATGCAAAAAAATAAATTTTTGATTTATTTAGAGGCCAAACTGAGCAAAAATATGCAGATGCTGATATTTATGAAATTCTGATGCTTGTAAAATCAATGAGATCTTTATAACAGTATAGCAGAAACTTTGCATATGTGACCCTGGAGCATAAAACCAGTCATAAGTCGGGTATATTTGTAGCACTAGCCAACAATACATTGTATGGGTCAAAATTATCGATTTATCTTTTATGCCAAAAATCATTAGGATATTAAGTAAAGATCATGTTCCATTAAGATATTTTGTAAATTTCCTGCCGTAAATATATAAAAATATTTTTGTGAGTGGATATGCATTGCTAAGGGCTTCATTTGGACAACTTTAAAGGCGATTTTCTCAATATTTAGATTTTTTTTGCACCCTCAGATTTCAGATTTTTAAATAGTTGTATCTTTACAAACCACACATCAATGGAAAGATTATTTATTCAGCTTTCAGATGATGTATATATCTCAATTTCAAAAAATCGACTCTTATGAGTGGTTTTGTGCTACAGGGTCACATATAAATATCAGTCATCACCAATAATATCTTAGTAAGATGATATTTTAAATGCTTAGTTTTATGATCATAGCTCTTGTAGTTTTAAAACATATAATGCAATACAATGATGAACAAATAAGCTATAAAATAAGTCGCTTCAGTGTTCATCTTGAAATATCTGAGTTTTTCTTACGTTTACTTTATAAAAAAACAAAAAGACGTTTTTACAATTATACTAAAATGCCTTTTACTTGCTGACAACTATCAGTCAGATGACAGAAGGCATGTGGTACAACAGGTTTTTTAAGCAAAGTTTTGATCATTCTGATAAAGGGCCTTAAAAATTTGTGTATGAAATATGATACAGTAGGCTTTAATGATGGTGGTTAGTTTAATTGGTGTGCTTTAATAGCTCGTTTGACATGTCAGAGATGATAGCTGGTTTAAACCTGTATAGATGTTGCAGTATTGTCCGCCGTATCGTGACGTGATTACCGGACCCACATCAGCGCGACACAAGGCGGGGAACCGACACTGCTCCCGGTACAGCTGAGCGATCTCCGCCGGCTCCCGGAGCACCTGAAACACGGCATGATAATATACATTAGACATACACACAGCCACGAGAACGTACACTGAATATATGTATCACAGAACATGTGCATGTTTAGATTTGATCCTCTGCTCTCCGCATGTGACGCGGAAGTTGTGAGAATAACACTGAGCTGTTTTTCAGCGGTTGAGAATGAGCAGTCTGTGTTCTGCTGCAGTGTAAAGAGTGAAACACACATGAAACGGTGTTCCTGTAAACGATATTTCAGTCATTTGTCTGTACCTTCGAGCCCATGACAGCGCAGTGTGAAAGGAGTCGCTGGAGAGGAATCCTGCGATTGAACATGGAGCTGAGGGGGCGGAGCACGACCCAACGGTATCCGCCTCTCATTGGTCAGATGCGATGACGTGAGTGTTATTTATATCAGAGAAGTGACTTTTTTGGTTTACATCATAATCTTTTTATTATACTTGATAAGTTTTATATTAATTATATACCTTTTTTTCTGTTGTGCTTTTAGAATTATAAAATTATATAGGTAGGCCAACTATAACAGGGAGTACAAATAAGAAAAGCTGTTAAAACTGTTTTTATTTAACAAATTTAAGATCTTGTGAAATAGCAAGGTCTTTAGTTAATTATTTTTTGTGTGTATATATGTATATATATATATATATATATATATATATATATATATATATATATATATATATATATATATATATACAAATAAAAAACAATTAATTCTCAACCGCTGAAAAACAGCTCAGTGTTATATATATATATAGATAGATAGATAGTAATATGTATATATATATATATATATATATATATATATATATATATATAAACTTCAGGGTAATAAGTACTACAATGTCTGCAGGCCCAGTTATATACTTTGGATTATGAGCCGAAGTCAGATCATACATTATTAATGCCTTTCTGTTGCTATTTAAAGTCCTGCATCTGTTCAGTTTTCCATGTATTGTGTAGCTTAACACTGCAAGTTTAAACCGTGCCTTACCTCTGCTTTTGACAGCGTATGATGTGAATCAGAAGCTGTTCTCTGTAGTTCTTGACCTGTGACACAGATTCCCATGTGAATCAGCAAAAGGCATTTTCACAAAGGGCTGACATTTAAATGGATATGTAATCAGTGTTAAAAGGGGAAGTTACTTTTAAATGTAATGCATTATAATATTGTGTTACTCCATAAAAAGTAACTTATTGCGTTATTTACTTTTTATGGAAAGTAATGAGTTGCGTTACTTTTGCATTACTTTCTCATCTCACCTGGGTTTCTTGTTTTTATTAATAACAACAACAACAAATAAAGTTATATTTTTGGCAAATGTAAAGGCCCTTTCACACCAAAGGTGAAATGAATAAGCCTCAGGCTGAAGGAAATGCAAATTTACGCCTGTACAATATGAGCTCAGCTCAAACAAACAAACCTTTAAATTTGGGACTCGACCAGAGGTAAATATCTGGATCCAAGCAGCTTGGAAAGGTGGAGGTAATTAACTAAATCACCAAATTTTCAAAAGTAAAGAGAAGTAAAATGCCCCATAATCCACTGAGCTCAGCAGCATCCTCAAATAAACCAAGAGTAGTTCTGTCATCACTATGCAAATGCTGTGGCTAGCCGTACCATCTCTTATCTGCTCACTCCTTCTGTAAGAGCCTGAAGACCCCTCAGCAGAAGATCATCAAACAGGTCATTGGGATCGAGGGTGACTTCATCAAGTAAATTTGTACAAAGATTGTTGGTGGAGTTAGAAATGAACCTATAAATTTGATGTGGCCTAGATGGCATCATGACTGATTCTTGGGTTGAAGAACGCTGCTAGTAAATCTGGCATGCTTCCTCTGAACGTCCTCTTGTCCTGCATGCATGTGTTGAATGTTTTCAGTAATTTGATTCTGGTCCAACAGGGTGAATGTGATGCTAGATTAGTTTAACCAGTGTTGTGTAATAGGAATACAATTACCCTGCCTCATTGTTTGACGTATTTAGCTAATATGTATTACATATAATGCTTTATTGTTTTGTTTATTTCCTGGAAAGGACAATGATGTGACTGTTAGATATGTATTTTATTGAATTTGCGGTCAAAGGGGATGAGACCATTCTACATGTCACTCTACAGGTGACTTATGCTCAAAGTAAAGAAAACATGTATTAGAGCAACATTATACATGTTATGAAGGACGTATGTTGCTGTGGATGAGAAGTGAGCACATTTGAGTGCGTCTCCAGCACCAGAACCATTGCTGATATTGCCTTGATTGAAAAACGTTTTGATATTTGTACTTTGACTTGTATATAGAGTATTTATAGAATATTTCTACTCCTAGAGAAATTAATTGTAATCAATAAATTGACTTATACTTTTATAAAATCTACCTCCCGGGCATTGATTTATTATGTTGAACAAGAATAGACCACAGAGAAGTCTGCTGTCTGATTGTAAGTATTTTAAAGTGCTTATATTTAGGTCCAATTCAACTCACCTAAGCAGAGAATAATAAAAATAAGGTAAAGGTGTCAAGTTAGTTACACACTGTAAAACACCAGTAACTACTATGTTTAGGAATTCTTTATCATCAGGCAAAATTTTAGTGTTTAGTTGATTAACTGTTTGACTGAAATACTACATACTCTCACAGGCGAACTGATGTGCCATGAACAAACTCAACAGCTTTATGTTGCTGTAAGTTTGTTAGATTTTTATTAACTGCTGAATATCTTTGGTTTGTCCCATTAAATTGGACCACATTTTGATTTAATAAAATTCACTGAATTGTTTTGATTTTTTTTTTTTTTTTAAATTAATTTCCCAATATATTTAAAGCAGACATATAATGCCCCTTTTACAAGATGTAAGTCTCTGGTGTCCCCAGAATGTGTCTGTGAAGTTTCAGCTCAAAATACCCCACAGATCATTTATTATAGCTTGTCAAATTTGCCCCTATTTGGGTGTGAGCAAAAACACGCCATTTTTGTGTGTGTCCCTTTAAATGCAAATGAGCTGCTGCTCCCGCCCCCTTTCCAGAAGAGGGCGGAGCTTTAACAGCTCGCGCTTCGGTTGCTCAACAACAACAAAGCTGGAGAATCTCACGCAGCCAAAATGAGGATTGTCAGGACACTGATGGAGAGACTGTCATAGTAGTGAAAGGACAGTTAGATTCAGGTGTTTTTTAAAATCCTCTTTTATTTTTTCCTGATTGTATCGGAGGGTCATTATTACTTTCATCACACAACATGACGTTACATCAAGCCTACTACAGGTATACACTGAAACAAACACAAAGTTTACAATGGATATATGGATATGCTCTCACAACAGTCAATGTAACACTTATTTTATTTTTCAACCACCTTCAAACTGTTGTCTGTTGTTCTCTTTTTTTTTTCTAAAATACATGTTGATTTAAATTTCCCCATCCACAAATTATATGGAAGCCATTTTCTCTTTTTTAAAGAGTTTTTTACAATCACAACAAGAATAGACCATAGACCAAAAATGTCTCAATACATTTTTTTTTTTTACATTTCCAAACAGTCCACATGAGCCGACCACATACACAGTGTGATTTATTTGAATATTTATGTGTTTATTTGGTTTCTGTTTATGTTGTGATGCTCTTTTTTTAGACTTAATTTACACAAAACAACAGGTCATTTTACACCTTGCTTTGAATGTTTCGTGTGCAGAAGTATAGTACAATTTACATGTTTTACAGATATATTCATGTCTTTTTAACCGTGAAAATGGTTGCCAGTGCAACTGAGCAGCAAAGGATCGGGACGGGGCGGGAGGGAAGGCCCATGCACTTCTCAGGCTATTTTAAACACAAATTAATCTGATTGTTTCCTTTTTTTCCAGAGTGACTGTGACCTGTTTATTTCCTGTCATGTGTTTCTTTCTTTGTGCCACTAATTTACTCCTACAAGAGTAACTGTTTTCTAACCCAGTAAAAAGGATTGCGCGAATGAGCGAATAAATAAATACCACAGGTAATGGCAGGTGATCTGGTTTCCCTGACATACATCACAGTCAAAAGCCCTAATGAATCAAAAACTTAGGGTGTTAGAATGAATGGCTTTCTTGGTATTGTAATTAAGCCCTTATAGCTATGCATATATCTCCCCTTGGTGCATTAAGTCTATATGCTTTCCTGAGGTGAAAAGGATCGAACACACACATGCACAATAATAAATAAAAATCTCTGAGACGCAAGACAGAATGATAGCTAATATAGTTCATATTGCAGGCAGTACAAACAGACTTCCGTTGGGTGTTTCTGTAGTGTCTGTAGGTGCTATACATTGCTACTATATAACTGCTCATTATACGCCCTCTTACGTGCTGCCCCATATACATTCTAATCCATTTACATAATATTTATTTGTTTAATAAAATATGATTTAATAAATTTTGGTATAGTTATTTAAAACTTCTTTTTGAAAAAATAAATATATCCCAATATATCTAAATAAATATAACTTGTGATTTAACTGAACGGCTGTAGTGTTGTTGGGCTCCTCTACACTGTAAAAATAACGTTTTTTCTTTTGTCAAATCAACTTAATGTGGTTCAGATAAGATAATATTTTAAGTTTCTGTTGATTAAACCAATCGCCTTCATTGTATCAACTCAAATTTTTTTATTTAAATGAACTCAAAATTTTAAGGCAACCAGGTAACTTGCTTTTTTAAGTTAAACCAACAATTCTTTTTTACAGTGTAAACACAAGAGCCTTTCTGAACACACAGATATTACAGACTCTGTATGATCACTCAAGATTTCCAACGGTCTGCACATAAAGTATCTTTTAAGACCAGATAATGTCAATAAACACACGTGTTTTGTTTAATATTTCTCAAATATAAACCTCCTTATATATTATAATTGTATTTAAGTATTGCACCAATAGGCAGCTAAGCATCATATGTCTTTCATCTAGCGGCAACGACCATCCGTTGATAGTGAGAAATGATTGATGTTCATGTTAATCGCTATGGCTAATTGGTTCCATTTCAGCAATGGGAAGCATGCCACAAATATGGGAAACAAAATTTCCATTCAGATTGATTATTTACATTACAGTTTCTCTTATACAAACAAATCAGCCTCCTAATAACATTTGTGAAACTATACTATCTAGTTATTCTTGGATTAGGTGTTTTATTTCATTTCAATACTCTGACAACCATTTTTTCTCTCTCAGCTGAGAAAATCATTGCATAGAAGGTCTGAAATTAAAAGTCCTCTGACCAAATGTTTCATTTCTGGTTATTGATCAGAATTTTTTTCTCTCTTTTTTTTTGATTGAATGATAACAAATGTAGATGCATACATACACACATCCAAAATCATTCACACATACCATTAGAACATATAGCAATATCAAGATTTTTTTTTTTTTTTTTTTTTTTTTAGAACATGCAATCTCTACTTGCTTAAAAGTTCCAACATTCCCCTAAACAGCTCTCTTATTTCTCCCACTAGCTTTGTGTTTTTCTTAATTATTATTATTATTTAATAAAAAATCTTTTAAAACAAATCATGGCTTTGACACCTAATGTGTTATTGTAAGAGACTGGGCATCACTTTTTTAATGACTCAATAGACAGTGATCCTGAACCATACAGATATATTACAGGTTTACAGACTCTCCTGACCCCTACTGTAAAAACATCAAACAATTGTGCTCTTTACTGACTGACCACCATCCACTATTGCTTTTGATCTATTCTTAAACTCATAAAAATAAACTCAACCAAAATATATTAAAAAAACAAAACTGTAAACAAGTAACAATGGATTTAAAACAAAGAAACTTAATGCAATTATTTAAAAAATTCAAAAATAGAAATAAACTTTTTCCATATACAAACAATGTGAAAAAAAAAAAATAGAAATTGTGAATAGAAAAATATCTACAAACATAGTAAGGCGACAATAGAACAACGAAACAAAAAGATAATGCACAATATTCCAACTCTCCAGTACCGTACAATTGTTGTAAAAATACCCCATCTGCAGCCTGAGGACAATTTCTGAACACTTTGGAAAGGATAATGAATAAAAAAGACCTGATCGGCCAGAACCTGACATTGTGATTTCTTACGTGATGATCGGAGTCTTATGTTTGGGCTTGTCCTAGAATTTCTTTCATCCTCTTCTTCATATTCTCTCTGCTCGAGTAGAAACGCATTGTCAATCTCTCGTTGATATCGTGAACAGTGTAAGGTCTTGGATTACATGCATTCCGAGTCCACTTTACACTTTTATAGCACATAGCAAGAGAAGGAAGGAAAAAAAAGACAAAAACAAACAAACAGGTTTTTTTTTTCTTCCTCATTCTGGAATGTTGAGTTAAAGGACTTAGCATAGAGATGTGTGTTACAGTTACCATGTTCATGATTTTCCTTCTTTTTTTTTTTTTCTTTTAGGAAAAACCTATGAAGTTTTTCTAAGTGTTCAAACATTACTGTTTCTTCCATTCCTGAGAGGGGAGTGAAGAGCATTTCCCAAGTGACAAGAGAAACACGGAATCACACTTCTCCGTAAGTAACTCGCTGTGCTTCTCGAGTGAGAACGTGTCAGCTTGTTTCCAGAGATTCACTGTAGGCGTTATCAAGTTACACTGATCGACCTGCGTAGTTTGCTGATATTGTGCGACTGGAGTCATCGCTCTCCGCTGTCTTCTTGTACTGTGTCCTGTAGGCCAGGAGGAGGAAGCTCTGTGGAGCTGCTCAGAGATGTTCAAATCTTTGGCCGTGCTGTTCGGATGGAACACAGATACAGAATTCCCAAATAATCTGAAGAAGAACAATATGGAGGCATTACAATCCAATATCAGACATTTGTTTTTCAAGGTGAAGTGTGTAAAAGATGTGCCACTATAGCATAACACAGTGCTTCCCAAACTGTGGGCCGTAGCGGTATTGCAGGGGGGCTGTGGCTAGGCTAAATCAAAATATTAAAATAATTAAAATATTCTAATTGTTCTGAAATGTGATTATTTTTTTCTCCTTATTACACAAACATAAAACATATATATATATATATCAGGTGCGTTTCCTCCGAGGAGGCAAGGGAGGCAGTGCCTCCTCAAAAAAAAAATAGGATGAGAAAATAATCCATATTACATATAAAACAAATTATGACATTAAAAAGAGCGCAAATCACTCGTATTTCTAAAGGAACACTGCCCAACAGCGACACCCGCAGGTAAAGTTACAGCAGGAGTCATGCCTCCCTTTGCTCTCATAGAAAACCATAGAAAACCATCAGACCCCCCGCATGCGGTGGGTTTTGTGGGGGGTAATTGAGAATGAATGGGGGAAAGTCACGTGAGAGGAGGCAATGTCTCCATCGCGCTATGATTGGATGTAATTGGTTATGATTGGATATGATTGGTTTGTGCGATAAATCCCGCCTCTTGTTACGTGCACGTTCCGCGCGTCAGTTTGAATGAACAAATGATGGCGTCGATGGGAAGACTAATTGAAAAGTAAGTAAACAGATCACCCAGTTAGATATCACCGCTTTATGTCACGTCAAAATCAAACTTGAAATGGACTGAAAACATGATGACTGCGGGGTTTTTTAGTGCAATCAGCTTGGTAAAATTAAAAATACAATTCGTGTCTGTGACAGACGGTGTTTACGGAGCATGACTGATGATCCAAAATAGCCTAAGTTGACTATTAAAAAGAAAAACATCAATACATAAATAAAATATATTGTTTAAATTATTATTGCCTTTAGTTATTATTTTGGAATGAATGTAGAAATGCTTAAAACACTAACTTAATGAGATTGACTTGGTTTTGATAAATAGAACATTTATTACAATACATTGTTAATGTAAAATATTTTTTTTTTCTTTTTTGATGTAATGTAATGTTCATTTAACAAGGAAGATGTGTCAACCTTAAGAGTAATGCACATGAATTTACATTGATTCATAAATAAATAAAAAATTTGCCTCCTCATTTCAGAACACCACTGCACGCCACTGATATATATATATATATATATATATAAATTTCATTATAGCGAGATGAGATACATTGCTTATTTTCAAACTGACGTCAGTTGCTTAGCAGGAATTCAGTTGGTCACAATTGACCCTTCGCCAGGAGTTTGATTGACAGGCGATCTAACCAATCATAACGCTGAATCCGCCATTTTGTCCGACAAAGCAGTCAGGAGAGTTAGCAGATTAAGGTAGGTGGACTTGAACTTGAAAAATGGTATGTACTGACGTCTTTCCGCTATTGAAACAACATTCCTTATGATATTCATTCATGTTTGTTTGATGCTATAAATGAACTAGTAGGAAGAGATGATCGGTTCACAAGCCGCCTGAACTGAGGCGCTACAGCGATCTGTCAAGACACATTAAAGAGCCACAAAACAGTACTTACTGTTTAAATTTCTTTAAAAATGACTAAATTTGAGATTTGAGACTTTGTTTCATATCAAAAGTAACCTGCTCTGTCTTGTCTGTCGACGCGTTGTCAGTGTCCTCTCTGATCCGCGATGTATTGTTCACTGCATGAGAACATGATGTGTGGCGAGAGAGGGGCATGGCAACAGTAACTAAAGGGGGCGGGTCTTTGCAAACGGTCAATTAACCGTCAATTCAAAAATGCGACGGTGGCTGCTCCGTAAAAGAGGAGCAGAGGATGACAATCCATCCTCATCAACTGGACCTAACTGCACTTCAAGTAAACGAAAAACTCGTAAGTACAGCGAGGAGTACTTGTCCTTTAGATTTACGAGTGTTGGTCCTGCTGACAACCCCACGCCTGTCTGTGTGCTATGCTCAGAGACCCTTGCTAATGAGGCACTGAAACCATGCAAGTTACGCCGTCACCTCGAAACAAAACATGGGTCGTTTGCCAGCAAGCCTCGAGAATTTTTTGAAAATAAATTGAAAGATTACCAGCATCGTAAAAAAGTGATCGAGTCAACCTGTGTGACGGGTGGCGAAAATGAAAAGGCAGCGACAGCATCGTATGAGGTATCAAGATTGATAGCTACATCTGGAAAGCCCCACACCATAGGTGAATACTTAATTTTACCAGCCGCTAAGCAGATGGTCAGCATAATGCTGGGAAACAGTGCAGCTAAGCAACTTGACTCGATTCGAGCGAGTCGTTTTTATGCAATTCAAATCGATGAGTCCACAGACATCGCGGGTATGGCGAATTTTCTCGCATTCGTTAGGTATGACTAGGGTGACCACCATCAAACAAACCAAATGTGGGACGATTACTAAGTTTGTGTGGGACATGTTACCAACACTAATACACAACCTGAAGCTGTTATATAATGTCTATCTAACTTAATAAAAACATTTGTATTCTGCCTTTCAGCTGATAAAAATACTTTGTTCTTTAGTCCCTTCCAGAAAACACCATTACATCACAATGTAACATAACATGTCTTTATTTTACATTTAAATTCAACATCACTGACCCTAAAAGCAGCAGGCATCATGCAGATGACTATTTTTGAATAAGGTGGCCAGATTTCTGAAATGGAAACTGGGGACATTTCCTATTTGAGTGGTCAAAATATCACCAAAATCTCATTTGTTAATATTTATTAAAAAACAGGGACGATACATTTTTGAATATTTTTGTTTTTAATTGTTGTGGATTCCTTATAGGCTATTATTACATTAATAATTATGATTTAGTTTTATTATTAGGATTTTTGCTTTGGTTTTAATACAATTCACCAAAAAAACTTTTACACGATTAATAGTAACCACTGTAAAAGCAGTTCAAAACAATATGCCTGTTATAACATTAAAGCACATTACATTACAAAAATAAAACATAAATATAAGAAGATAAATATAAAACAGCATTTAACAAATATTTTTTAACATTATTGAATTTAATATTTTAATTTTCACAAGCTGTTTTTAGCTACTGTATACAGAAATTACAACTGTTTTAACTTTTAACTATTTTTAACTATTTGCATTTTAGACTCATTTTAAGCACAAAGTACGCGTATTATGTTATTTTATTTTTTATTTATTCATATCTGAGTGTACCTTCACGTAGTTAAGACGTGTGTGTGGAAATTGATGCGTTGTGACTGCGGAACTTTTGTGGACGTTTAAAATTGTGCAAAACAATCCCGCACCCTGTTGAGGCCCTGTTATAAAAAATACAAACAGTATTACTTTAATTTAACATGAATAGTTAGCATGTTACTACGTTGAAACCGATAACGATGTTTATTTTGATATTTGACGATAATGGCGCTTTGCTCTGGTCCAGATCCAGATTACGTTCCTCATGAAGTAGCGGTGCGCGCGCAAACAAGTGTAGCTGCACAGCTCCCTCTGTTGGAGAACATGATCACTACACAATTTCTCCAGCAGGCTGCTGTATGCTCGTCGGGCTTTTTGCAATGTATATGCGGGTTGTTTTGAACGAGCTTTAAAACGGGGACATTTCCAGGGACAGCTCCAGTCGGGGACAGAACACCAAAAACCGGAACTGTCCCCAGAAAACGGGGTCACCCTATTTTTGAAACAGACCAAGTCCAACTCCGCTCCACATTTGGATTGACAGCCGTCACAACCTACTAGTGACCGTGTTTACTCCTTTCTTTTCAACCATTGGTTAGGATTTAAAAAACAGCCGTTGTATTTGTGTAAGGCGGGATGTTACTTCTGTCGAAGCGCAGTTAAATATAGGTGAAAAACTACGCAGCAAAAAGAATAAATAAAATACTTTATTAAAAAGGCAAAAGAACGCATGCACGTTTTCTTAATATTATAATTAAAAACCAACAGACTGATGAAAATGCGGGACATTTTCTCAGTATGCGATGGTGCTCGTGCTATGCTATGCCGACAGTGGAGTGGTGAAGCGAGTCAGAGACGTGGCCCCGCTGCTCACTCACGTACGTTGCTGCATTCACAGAGAGGCATTAGCCGCTAAGAGAATGCCCATGGATTTAACGACCGTTTTGGACGATGCTGTCAGAATGGTGAATTACATTAAAAGTCGTCCACTGCAAGCATGTTTGTTTTCCCTTTTGTGTGAAGAGATGGGTAGCGAACACCGCCAGCTTTTACTACATACCGAGGTCCGCTGGCTCTCACGCGGCAGAGTGCTCACTCGGCTCTTCCAGTTACATGACGAGGTCAGAACATTTTTCATTGATTCCAAATTCGAACTTGCAGACCGCCTCTGTGATTTCGACTGGCTTTGTAAATTGGCCTACTTGGCAGACATTTTCAGCCACTTGAATGGACTCAATTTAGCCCTACAGGGGACAGCAGTAACAATGTTTCACGTGCAAAACAAAATAGAGGCAACCATAAAGAAATTTGATCTGTCGGGGAAAAGAATTGGCCGAGCCAACTACGAGTCCTTCGAAAACCTGTCCGACTTTTTGTCTAAGGAGGAGAGGCCACTTCCCGTCACTGCAGCAGCTGCTATGACAGAGCACATGCAGGCTTTAAAGTCTCAGATGCAGGACTACTTCCCTGGCATCAGCAAACAGCAGAGCTGGATACAGTATCCCTTTGCCAACCACACTGAGGATGTAATTGCGGGACTCACCTACAAGGAACAGGACAGCCTCGTTGATCTATCCTGTGACAGCTCCTTGAAATTGTTTTTCTCTGAAAAAACTTTGACTTAGTTCTGGTTACATGTGAATACCCTGAACTCGCCAACAAGGCAATGATGTTTTTGATGCCGTTTGCCACAACGATGTATATGTGTGAAGTGGGATTTTCGGTGCTTGTGGCCTTAAAGACAAAGTAGGAACGCGCTGAGTGTGGAATCCGATCTCCGTCTTAAATTGACGTCGATTCAGCCAGACATCAAATCCCTAACCACAGCATAACCCATCTCATTAGGTACTGTCTGGAAGACTGCTGATCAGACTGTGGGACTGTTTTTTACTACTTTTTTACTGTCGTGGAGCTTTTGCTATGTTTTTGGGGGCCCTTGCCACTCTGAAGTTTGGGAAGCTCTGGCATAACAAATGGAATTATGAAAATAATGACTATTTTCAAACAGGTTTCCCAATTCCCCATCAGACTCACATCACTATAGTCTAGAGAAAGCACAGTCACAGTGTTTGTACTCAACATATGGATAACTTACTTGTGGCTGAATCTGCATATTATCAAAGTCCCTTTAAGACAAGTCATTTCACTCGGCGGCCATCTTTGAAACGCCTCTCAGGCATTCAAGTGCAGTTCCTATCTCTTTGAATGGGGAAACATCAAATTCTCCAAAGCTGTTTGCCAAGCTTTCGATTAAATTTCATATTTGAAATCACCAATGAAATCTGACAACAACTGTCTCAAAAATTTTGTTTCTAAATGCTCGAATCATGACAAAAACGGTATTTTTCAGGCTGGCTCAAGCTAATGCGCATGCGCAGTCCTAAATGCGCGTCTCTTGTCTATCATTTCGGAGGCGCGCGTCTGACTGTTTCTATAGAAACCGGAGCTTCTAACGGCCGCTGCAGTAACACGATGACTTTACCAATCGGCGATTGGCTCTTATTTAAAAGGCGGGACTTATTCCGCCATATTGCACGTTGCACTTTCTCCCATTCAAAACAGTACGAGTGACGCGTCTTGTGTTATTCTATAGTCTTTGATATTATCTAGGATAAGTGGAAAAATGACACACTGCAACTTGTAAATGTTATATTACAGACAGTTTATAGACGGCTTCTATGTTCTGAACAAGGACCCAAGGGCCAGTTTATGTAAAGCAGTGGTTTTCAACCTGTGGGGGCCGCGAGATAACTTAAAATTATTTTAAATATATTAATGTAATTCATTAATTTTATTAATACGTCAAATAAAAAAAAAACAATAAATAAAAAAAAATTAATTAAAACAAAGCACCACCTCTCTCATACATATTCTGTGATTGTTTCTGAGCAGCCCAAGCCTTTTCTCATTGTGCTGCTGTGAAATACAGACTGAACGGCAGCTCAAAACTCCCAACCGCTTCATGAACATAGGACATGCAAACTACATCTCTCAGCTGGATAAAGAAAACCAGTGTCGCTAAAAAGGTTTTGATGGATGATGATTGTAATAAGGTAAAGACGATTACAGTGACATACAGGAGTCGTTCATTAGGCACAACTGATGCGCAAACAAACTGTATGTGCGCTCTCGACTCACTGATCGCTATACCATAGTATTTCTGCATGAACACAGTTCAATATATTCGCATAGTTGTCAAAATGAATGTACTGTGAGTGTTTAATAACGGATGCTCGCTGAAGAAGCGTGTTTTGGAGAAGTTTGTGAGGATCAGTCAGTGGTGTTTATGTACACATGGGCCTCAGACCCTCCAAACAGACACGATTGCTTGTTCTGACAGAGGAACTGTTCACTGATCACATCGACCTGCCTTCAGATCGGTGAGTTTCCACACATTAAGAATCTTTTTATTTTTCATTTGTATTTTGGTGTTTAATAATTCTGAATAGATCGGTATAGTAGCTATATGCAGTCCTTTGGCATCTCCCTGTGGTCTTGTTTGGTAAGGCAGGTTGACTTGTGCTTATTTGTTTACGTTACTGGCCTTGGAGTAAAAAAGGTTGGAAACCACTGATGTAAAGCATAAAGGGCAGTTCAAAAATAGTCTCAAGAGACACAATCTCTTCATCATATAAAGTGATCGAGTCTCTTCAGAAAATTTGGACTAAACTGCTCGATTCATGTGGATTTGTTTTACGATCTCTTGATGAACTTTTTGTAGGGTGACCATATGTGCCATTTCCCAGGACGCGTCCTGTCCAGGATTTCTAAGTTGCATAAAATGTCCCAGTTTTGGTTTTGTTTTCATATTTGCAGAAGGTAATGACTGAAAAATAATTTGACCAATAGCGTGCATTATACATAATCGACCAATCGTGGCTTGCGAGAAGGCTGGATCTACAGAGAACGGTCAAAGCATTGCAAATACAACAACATTTTAATGCATTGCATGAAGACTGTCAATAAGAACAGTGGCTTGCACAGACCTCCATGTAGAAATCGCGTTCCTAAATCGCGTTCCGGGGGCACGTCGATATGACCACTTTCACGATTAAAGAGGCAAGGGCTCAAGCCATTTTAGGCAATTTAGAAATCCTGGACAGGACGCGTACTGGGAAAATGGCACATATGATCACCCTACTTTTTGACGCCTCAAAGTGGTAGTTTCTTGTGTAGCTGATTTGTTGGTTACAAACTGATGGTTCAGGCCTCTATGTTTCCTTACAGGCCTTGGGCTCGATTATCTTTTCTAGTGGGAAGGCTCTTGCTCTTATCACACAGGCCTTCACCAGCTTCTGCTAGTACCTGGACAGATTTTTGGACCAGCTGCTCAGAAAGTGCTTGAACATAGAGTATGTGCAGCAGCAGAGTCTCCCTCCCAACCCATTGACTGCAGTGTGAATCATTATGGTCTTTCTACGCATTGGACGCCTGTCCATGCAGATGCAGGCTGCTCCACCTAAAATGCTTCTTCATCAAGAGGGGAGGCATCCAGCAATCATATTAGGCCACCTGCTCACTCCCCACTCCCACTAAGAGATAATAAAACCACTCCCCATTGTCGCCAATCTATGTTTCCAACCCCTGGATTAAGACTATGTTATTTTTATATTTCAAATTTTAAAGCTACTTACAATTTGGCTTGCAGAGCAAATAGTGTTGTCTCCTTTGAATTATGACCCAGACCTTGAGTTGGTAGAGTCCTGTGATTCCAGTCCTGGTTGGCTTAAAAAACAAGAACAAATTCTATCCTATAAATGTTGCAAAATGGTTTTTAGAAAATGGTCTAAAACATTGCAATTTCACCAACTATCTCTAACAATAATGAATATGACACCTCAGTGGGTGGTGTTAGCGATTTCTGCAAATTAATTGGCATGATTCTTTATGAGCTTCAGACAATCATCACACTAGTGTCAGCTACTGAAGCAGCATATCGTTCCCTACTCAGGGAACCAGGTTTACATATCCAACCCATTATACAGCACAACCCTAAGAAAATATATATGACCTTTTATCATATACTTATAATAACTTTTTTCTTACCAGAGCAACCAGATAGCTTCTCTCCCTCTCACTTTCTTGTGTTCTCTTCTTTTAAATTAAAACATTATAGGGAAACTTCATAGGTTTTTCCAGTGCAAAAATGTCCTCTGTCATTGTAGACACCCTAAAATAACACAGAAACAATAAGAATAATCACTGTGAAGCTAAAATATGCCACCTCACTATAATGAACTGTACTCAATCAACTGCTCTCTCTCTCTCTCAGACACCACTGTAATTGATCATTCTTTTTATACAACAGTTCGTTCTGGTTCTCGAATCTGATTGGCTGAGGTCTTTCCAGCTTTTTTTCCCAATGCTTTCAGCATTCTCACAGTGAGTGTCATGGCGGACAAGCACCATATTTTTACAGATACTACTGTTGTTGTGTCATGGAATGTAAACACATGTATGTAAACATATGTAAACATAGCGCCTGTTTAAAATTTTGTTTGGACGCTTTCGCAGATGTGAGCTCCAGGCCATCAGCGCTCATGTACCCGCTGAGATCACCTTAATCTCGGCCAGTTCTTTGGGAATTTACTGCTGGTTCTTATGTAGATAGTGTTTAAACATGAGGTATAATTTATTTTGGGTATATTAAACGGGCAATCTTTGGTCTTATTAATATATTACTTGTTCCAGAGCTAAAAGATTTAGCTTAAGGGCTATATTAAAAACTTTATATTTACATTGAACTTACTGTAAGTAGAGCGCTGCTTTTGTATGTTTGATTGAACTGTTTGCTTGTGTTTATTTCCTATTCTGCAAACTACTTATACTGTTATAATGGCTATTGTTGTTCATTTAAATATTATTGTTCAATAAATAATATTTTATAGAAATAACATGCTGTATTATTGAGAAAGGTTTTGTTGGTGATTGTGATCTTAACTTCAGTGAAAGTTACATTAATACGCCATTAGATGGCAGCAAAGACTGTCTTTATGAGAGAGTCAGTCAGTCGCAAAGACATTTATATTGAAAGGAATTGAAACAAGGTTGTTATTTTTACTTCAAACAAGATCTTACAAGACACAAATGCATCAACTAGCGCTGTCATGGGAAATCCTCTTAAATATTAAAAGGACACAGACAAAAATTTCCTCAGCGGACATTCAAACTGATTTTGTGAATATAAGATTGACCTGAAGTATATCAGATGCAGGTAATACGCTCGCTTTAAGTCGATCTCTCTAGAGCGCTGCTTTTGTACGTTTGACTGAACTGTTTGCTTGTGTTTATTTCCTATTTTACTTCTTATACTGTTATAATGGCTATTGTTCATTTTAATGTTATTGTTCAAAAATTTATATTTTATATAAATAACATGCTGTATTTTTTGGTATTGAGAAGAGTCTGTTAGTGATTTCGACTTCAGTGAAAGTTTCATTAATACGTCATTAAATGGAGGCAAAGACTGTCTTTATGAGTGAGTCATTCGGTCGCAAAGACTTTTATATTGAAATGGACTGAAACAAGGAAACAAGGAAGTTGTCTTTACTTTAA
Organism: Mylopharyngodon piceus; assembly: GCA_039654765.1. Lineage (NCBI taxonomy): Eukaryota > Metazoa > Chordata > Actinopteri > Cypriniformes > Xenocyprididae > Mylopharyngodon > Mylopharyngodon piceus. Next base: position 32,045,423 of record CM077453.1, read on the forward strand.
ACAACATCTTACGAGATGCAACTGGCAAATGCATTGACTAGCGCTGTCATGGGAGTGATGACAGCCTGATGTTAAAAGGACAAAAGACAAAGATCGCTTTCCTCAGCGGACATCCAAACTGATTTTGTGATTATGAATATAAGATTGACCTGAAGAATATCAGCTAGATGCAGGTAATACTCTCGCTCAGGCCATCTCTCTCTCATAATACTCTACTGTACATATTACAATGAGTTTCAATGAAGCAACTCAGCTTTCCTTCGTTACTAGTCTAAAGTGACGTTTTAGAATTAGTAATGGAGGTTTGGGCTCAACTGTTAAACTGTCAACTTGAGATTTGAATCTGTGGCGGAAGGAAGTAGTTCCTCACAAAAGAGGGTTTTTAAAGACACTCCGATGTTGCTTCTTATTTATTTACTCATTTGTGCCGTCAAACTGTTGTATAAACGCAATATCACACTTGTAGCCTTGCAATATGGCTCTATAGCAGCACGGCCGTGATTACCTATGACCGAATCACAGCCGTGCTGATATAGAGCCATATCGCATGGCTACGAGTGTGATATTGCGTTTATACAACAGTTCGATGGCAGTACTTCCTTCCGCCACATATTCAAATCTCAAGTTGACAGTTTAACAGTTGAGCCCAAGCCTCCGTTACTTTTTCTAAAACGTCACTTTAGAACTAGTAACGAAGGAAAGTTCAGTCGCTTCATTACAACTTATTGTATTATGTAGAGTAGATTATTATGAGAGAGAGATCGACTAAACGTGTGTATTACCTGCATCTAGCTGATATTCTTCAGATCAATCTTATATTCATAATCACAAAATCAGTTCGAATGTCCGCTGAGGAAAGCGATATCTTTGTCCTTTTAACATTTAAGGGGATTTCCCATGACAGTGCTAGTAAATGTATGTCAGTTGTGTCTTGTAAGATCTTCTTTAAAGTAGAAACAGCATCCTTGTTTCAGTCCCTTTCAATTTAAAAGTCTTTGCGACTGGCTGACTCACTCATAAAACAGTCTTTGCCGCCATCTAATGGCGTATTAATGTAACTTTCACCGAAGTCGAAATCAGTCACTAACTGACCCTTTCCCAATACCAAATTCAGCATGTTATTTCTATAAAATATTATTTATTGAACAATAATATTTAAATGAACAACAATAGCCATTTTAACAGTATAAGAAGTTTGTACAATAGGAAATAAACACAAGCAAACTGTTCAGTCAAACGTACAAAAGCACAGGATGCATAGTACAGGATTTAAGTTCAATTTATGTAAATATAAAGTTATGAAACTTAATCTAGCCCTTAAGCCAAATCTATTAGCTCTGGAACAAGTAATAGATTAATAAGACCAAAGATGGCCGGTTTGATATACCCAAAATGAATTATACCCCATGTTTAACCACTATCTACATAAGAGCCAGCGGCAAATTCCCAAAGGACTGGCCGAGATGAAGCTGTTCTCGGCGGGTACACGAGCTGAACAGCCGCTGAAGGCCTGGAGCTCACATCTCCGAAAGCGTCTAAACAAATTGTCAAATAGGCGCTATGTTTACATATAAATCGCATATCAGAGGTCTAAACAACTACATTCTCCCGTGACAAAATAACGGAGGTTTCTGTAAAAATATGGTGGGTTTGCTCGTCCGCCATGACACTCGCTGTGAGAATGCTGACAGCGGAGTGATTCAAATTGTGAAACGGTTACCATGGTGATACTGGTAGAATATTGCATCGTTGGAACCTCTCAGCCAATCAGATTCGAAAACCAGAACAAACTGTTGTATAAAGAGCGATATCGGCTACTCATGTGATATTGCTCAAATAATTTGTTATAGTTAATAGTTCTTAATGAGGCTAATCACATTCAGTAAATATTATTGATTACCTAATAAGGAACTATCTCATTTCTAAATGTGATATTACTTACTGATTAGTTAATCTTGTTTCCATATTAGTTAGTAGAAGTGTTAATGTAAATTACTCATTTGTCCTGCATAGTTACCTATTAATGATGGACCATTATTCTAAAGTGTAACCTCTAAAGTGAAAAAGCAGTTGCACCCACCTTTAATTGTACTTCCTCACCACAAGGAGGTGAACTTTTTGCCAAATCCAGAGATGGCTGTTCCAGTCACAGAAAAAAAAAAAAAAAAAAAAAATGAAAGTAAAATAGACCACGAAAATAAAAGGAGAAAACCAATAGATTAATATAGATTATAAAAAATATTGTGTCTGTAGAAATGATTACATGCCTTTTTGCAAACGAAAAATAATTCAGAAAAAACATTTGTTAAGACTCTTTGACTGACCCACGTGTTACTTAAACTAGGCCTTTAATAATAACTGACTAAAAGTACTAGTTACATCTTGGAAACTCTGCTCACCTTCTCCTAGTTTGCCAGCCTGTTCTGCAGCTCCTCCAGGCAAAATTTTAGACAGCATGCTCTCTCCATCTACACCCGTCTGACCTGCGGCTGCACTGCCAATTCCTCCAGGCCTTGGAGGAGCCTTGGAGCCTAGAGAATTATGGGAACATTGTCAACAGACACATATATCGTACTTCATTTAGGTATGGATATGGATGGAAAATCTTGGTAATAATCCAAGATAATTTAATGATCAGTCAGTAACCACTCATTAATCCTCAAGACACAGTACAGAGCACATTTATTACACTTTATATTATGAAGAAGTGGCTGAGTAGACACCACTTGAATTATTGCCTTGTTCATTGTGTAACTATTAAAAAGTACCACTCACAAAGATGTCACTGCCAAATTTTAAAAAAAAAACTTCAATTGGTCAATGTTGCAAATTCACCAAACTTGAACTCAACTTGAAATACGTGCATGGAAATTCTCTGCCACCGGAAGTCCATTAGGAGAAATTCCTTATCACAAGGATTCTCATTGGCATGACATGTAAAATTTTGCCGTAAAAAAGAATGACATTTTTCCACAATTTGCTGTCTCTTTATTTTGGCCACTTTTCCAGTGTTTCCTTTCATGCACTTTCATGCTATTTATTGCTCTTACTAAATATCAAGAGTTTCAAATATGATTACATTTCATTATAGAATATATTCTTTAAAGTATACACTGTCATTACATGGCTGTCTTGCCGATATTTACAGATCAAAATCCTGATGACTAAGTATACACTCATTCTTCACTAATTTATTTGGTGTAACGTGTTTTTCCCCACAAAGGACGATAGTATATCAGTGGCATAGGTACAATGTTATTTTTGGCCAGGTTTGCATGTAAGAAATTCTGCTGCTGCATGAATAAGCATACTTAAATCCTGTAGCAGATCTAGACAGGTGGAGCTGGGGGAGGTGGAGGGTTTCAGAGGAAACTCTGGACCTGCTTACAGCAAACACTATTTAAAGGTTGAGCAAGTAAGCTAATTGGCTGCAGAATCAGCAGAGGCCAATCAGCTTGTGCTGTGTAGTAAATGATATGATTGCTAACAGATTGCATGTAAAGGACCGATCAGCCTGTGACATCTAGAGTTTCATGACTGAACTAGATATTTATTTCATTGTTACTTATAGGTGTCTTAATCACTGAAGTTGTAAAAATCATCATATTTGTATATCCCTAGTATTTAGTGAGAGCACTGAGCAGCACGGCTAACATTACCACAAATGAAATCCACACTAAATAAATAACAGCACAATACAACCATGACATGCATATGTAATTTGTTAGAATTTCACAAGCAAAAAAATGCTGTCCTTCGATTGTGATTGTAGTGAATCTAGGCCAAGCACAATTACCTATCCCGGTAAGTGGAGGTTGAGCTATTTTGGCAGGCTGACTGGGGACTGCTTTAGCTCCAATAGCAGTGACAGGGGTAGGCTCTGGTTTAGTCTATTGGAGACAAGAGACACATGTTCATAAAATACACTTATTCATATATTTAAACTTATATTTTAAGTTAAAGTTCAGTTCAGTTGATATTATGTAATTATGCTTTATTTTTGAAAGAAGAATAAATACATATTTAATGTGAAATTAAACAAAATCAATATTATGATTTAACCTTCATGATTTAAAATATATGTTAACTGTTTAAAAGAAAACTATAACTCACTCTTTCAATCTATAAGTTAAGCAGGCACTAAAGAAAGGGGAGTTTTGTAACAGAACAGAGTATAGAACAGAGATGGTGAATACAGGAAATTTGTTAGGCATTCGAACATATAGACAAAAGATTATGTAACTATGCATATGTAACTAATAGAATGGCATTAGAAGAAAAAGTAGGTTTGCACTTCCTAGAAAAAAAGAAAAAAAAAAAAAAATTCCAGTGCTTGCAAGGCAGCAACAGAATAGAATTGGCTTAGTTTTGCATAAATGAAATGCAGCATTGGAGCCACTTTGATGTTGTTATGCATTGCTTATTGCATGTGTCTTCAGTTGGCTGCACACAAACGTTGACACATAATGCAGTATTCTTGACCTAAGATTTGAAAAAGTTCTATTTCTTAAGTGAAATTACCATGGATAAACAGATAGGATAGGATTTGAAGTTATGATGTTTCTGTAATACAGGCCCAGAAGAACAAGGCCTATCCAGAATATTTGAGGAATATCAGTGTTGCCTTGCAAGACCTGTAATAAACCAGGTACAGGTAAAACAGATAAAAAGAATAAGGTCCATCTCATCTGTCTAACTTCTGATGGTTTTACACTGGCCCTTAAATGAATAGTTAATTTACTTTCACACATTGTCCTCGGTAATTAATAAATTGCAAGTCAACGGGTGCTGTCACGTTCAGAGTCAAAAAAAGAAGATACAGGCAACTCAAAATAAATCCCTGCGGCTCCTGACAGTATATTGAGGTCTTATGAAGCAAAATGATCAGTCTGTGCAAGAAACTAAACATTATTTACAACATTATCAGATCCTTTGTGCATTCAGAAGAGTCTGAAGCTCAAGATTTTTCGTGCATAGCGTATGCACAACAGCAAAAGGGCATTTTAGTGCTCCACTCATGACAACAGAGGCTCTCTACCTCTGTTGTCATTGCCTGGTACTGAGAACATGAGCACCACCACATCTCAACAGCCCTCTGTCTCCCCAAGGCTTGTGGTTAAGGTGCTGCCTGCCACTGCTTCCTCCAGCTCTCTCAGTTTTTGATTGGTATATTTGGGTATGAACAAAACTTGTTTTACATCAGAATCATCAACCACTGTAATACCAGCTTCTTTTAAACTGCTTTACTTGCTGGTGTTAAACTGCTGGTGAAGACATTTGGTCTGCACACGCATCCTCCCTCTCTTTTGTAAACAGCAATGGTGTCATTTCATGCGTGATTTTGCCTCTGCGCATACGCCAGTAGACAATGGTAGACAATGGAGCATTGCAATGCTATTTTGCTATCGTGCATACAATATGCGAGAGAAAGCTTGAGGCTATGGATTACAGGTAATAATGTTGTAAATAATGTTCAGTTTCTTGCACAGACTGATTGTTTTGATTCATAAGACCATATATAGACCATTCATAAGAATATATCATCAGGAGCCACAGGGATTAATTTTGTGTTGCCTGTTCCACTTTTTTGACTCTCAAAGTGACGGCATTTGTTGACCTACACCAAAGACCATGGGTTTAGCTAAAAATCATCTTTAGTGTTCTACTGAAGAAAGAAAGTCACCTACATCTTGGATGGCCTGAAGGTCAGTAAATTAACAGCAAATTTATTTTTGGTGAACTATACTTTTAATGAACTTTAAAACTCTAAAAAAGCTACAATAATTACTAATATGGTTTAATCTAACCATAGACTTAAAGAACATGAAAAAATTCTGTGACATATTCCTGCAAGCTTTCATAAATCTCATCCATAATGTTTATTAAGACTAAAGATTATGAACATCACAGGAACATGCTGAAAAGGATACTCCACTTTTAAGAAAAGATCTGGCAATTTAATTAAATTACTTTATGTCTCAAAATATTTACTTACTGCAGCTGGGGAGGTCTGTGCTACTGAGGTGGGTTGTCGAGCCATTGGACCAGTCTGGCCAGGTTTAGCTTGCAGTTGTTGGGCTTGTACTAATTGTGGTTGCGCTGTACCTGTGGCAGATATCTGTGACCCCGGCCTGGCAGCAGGTGTCTGTGCCTGCTGTTGAAGCTGTGTTCGCTGACCTTGCTGCCCATCAACAGGTGGTTGGGAGACAGCTTGCCTGCTTGAACTTGAAGGTCCACCTGGTCCCTTCTGTCCAGGCCCAAGGGATCCTTGCTGCCTGGATGAGGAGGGGTGGTCCTGTTGCTTCCTGCTGGAGGACCCTTGATGGTGGGAGGACTGTTTTCCAGAGCGGGAGTTATGGTGGTGGCCTGAGGTGTCACGGGAATAATCTGAGGAGTGGTAGCCCTGAGAACGAGAGTCCCCCCTCCTCCCTGAAGATGACAAGGAGCGGGAGTCATGCCGCATGGATGGATCCTTTGAGGAACGTGATGATCGAGAGGAACGAGGCTCATCTGAGTGGCGTGAGGAGTGCCTACCAGAACTTCCACTGCCATGATGGCGGTGCTCTCTAGAGGAAATATGGCGGGTTTGACCATAATCATCTTGTGTCCAAAGATCTTCTGGTGGCTCATCATAATCATGGTATGTGTGCTTGACATGGCCTCGCCTCCCAGAATGACCACTGCTGCCATAGTGACGGGAACCACGAACATCACGGGGCTTCTCAAACCAGTCTGTCTCCTCTTGACCAAGATGGTATGCTTTGGAAACCAAAAGCAGATCACAATCAATCTCGATGTCTGATGGTGAAAGAGGATTGCACACTGAGGCCATGCAAAAGAAAAAGAAGAACAAAAATAGCCAGGCTTAAAGAAAAAGCATGCAATATATTTAAACTCAACACACAACATATAAAACAATTATGTCAAATAAGAGATTTTATTTATTAATTTATTTTTTTTCATTAAATGGTTTGGAAGTCAAAACCATTCAATATCACACACAAATGAAGCACATTGGAAAAGAACAAGAGTGGGCAAAAACAAAGAGACCACACAACAACTCATGCAGTTTTTGGAACTGAGCACAACACTGAGAGTCAGTTTTATTGAAAGCTGCATGTTGCCTGAAGACAAAACATGGGCATGCACTTGATTTTCACTTCTTTACTTCAGCTATTCACTCTTTTTCTCTGGGTGGGTGGGGGATGTTTAAAGTGGGCAGTAACGCTGGCATTCAGCTACCAATTACCTTCGCTGTCAGAAACAGCACAATGCATATCGTCAATTATATACATATCATCTGGTTTGTAGACATGGGTCCGGGGCAGGTCTCGAATATGGTCCTGCACATCGGGTAGAGAGTGACTTGAACCATATGAATTTGATGGATAGCTGAAAGCCCTCCCAACACCCATGAGCTTTGTCATGAGGTGGGAGTTCTCCTTTTCTGAATATTGAGACTGCAAAGCGGGGCGCACACTGTGGCCATAGTTGCTGTGGTATGACCGATCTATACGGTCCCGTTCATATGACCTGCTTCTGTAGCCCCTCTCACAGGGAGAGATTTTGTCCATGCCATAGCCAGTTGAACGGGACCTGCCATTGCCATAGAGACGTTCATCATTATAGTAGCCCCGTTGTGGACTGTAAGTACTCCGTAGCCCATAGATGCCATCCTGAAGTTTATGGTAATGGGAACCTGAGCCATAACCACTGGTTGCAGAGGTGCTCATGGTGTAAGAGGCCAGATCTGCCTCCACATCATGAGCTTCCTCAATTGGGGAAAACTTGGATATCTTCTGCTCAATGCCTTGTTTACGATGTTTGCTCCTCTTGGAGGACATGACGGCTGAAGGGCACAGGTTCTTTGAGGAGTGCCTTTGGGCTGCCCATGTAGGTGTTGAGTGACTGCAGTCATCATAGTAATATGATGATCCCCCACCCATGCTACTGCTTCCCACTACCCGGCCATGCGTATTTGCCCCTTGTGCTTGGTAGCTGCAGGTGCTCTTACCCCTGCCATGATGCTGGTCGTACAGATCTGCATCACGTTCATCCTCTGGTCTGCCAAAAGAGCTCCCCCCTCGAGTGTGAAGTCCGTCACTCCCATATCGTCCATGACCCTCAGTGCGATGTGAGTCTGAACTAGTGCCCATGCCTTCTTTGGTGAGTTCACATATGTCATCGATCATGACATAGTTCCTCGGGACATTCTGATCTAGGTTGGAGGATCCATATAGGCCTTCACTGGTGTACATAGAGGGGCTGTCCATTGAATGCACATGGTCAGATAGTGTTGTCTGCCCATATGTATTGGTAGGAATGGTATTATATTGCCCATAGGAACTGGCTGTAGTTACTGTATATCCATAAGTATTTGCAATAGTTGTTGTGTACGGCCCATAACTACTGGATGAGATTGTTGTGTATGGCCCATAACCAGAGGCTGCAGAGGTTGTTAAAGACCCACCATATGTATTTGAAACAGAAGAGGAGTAGGGACCATAAGTGCTTGACATAGTTGTGCTGTATTGGCCATAAGATGAACCCAAACCAGACTGGCTGTAACTGATATCTTGGGCAGTGGTTGCAACTACAACTGTAGGATTACTTATAACCTCATAATTAGTGGGCATCTTGTGTTCAAGGTCAGCAAGTGATGTCTGTCGTGGCTTTTGATGAAAAGTGAGAGTGTCTGTCTGTGGCTGATAATTGCTTGCTTGACTGACCGGATAGGGGGGTGCCTGGCTTGGGTATGGTGTACTGTGGGTTGGATAAGGGACTGGACCAGTAGGTGGTAGGGTAGGCTGAAACCCTGGTTGACTTGGCTGTGCTGGAGGTGGCATTGAAGTGTCTGTTGGATATGGAGGCTGGCTCTGTGGGAAGACTTGGGAAGGAAATGTCCCTTGGACCTGATAAGATAGGGTTGGATAAGTCTGCAAGGGGGTGGGTTGGGGGAGAGCTTGAGCTTGGGAGACTGACGGATAGGGAGGTTGGTTGAAACCTGTGCTCTGTGGGGTAGGTGCCGGTGGGTGACTTTGGGGGTACTGGTACGACATGAAAGATGATGTGGGGGGAAACTGGGCAGCAGTGTTCAGCTCACAAGTAAACTGGCTGAGTGGTGCCGTGCTAGGTCTGGTCATTAGCCCGTTGCTCTCAAAGGATGAGGCCGCAGCTGTCAGGCGAAGATTGTTGAGCTCAGAGTCTGACATATAGTCTCGCGAATCACCCATGCAGCGCAGGTATGTTAGCTCCCTCCTGTCTCTCTCCTTTGCCAATGTTTCTTTTCGCTGTGTGATGCCCAACTCCAGGTATCTAAGTTTGGCGTCAATTTCCTTTTCCTCCTCCTCCAGCTCAGCCTGCTGCTTACGTAGCTTTGTAGATTCCTGTTCAACAGCCTTCAGCTCATGGGTCAAGTCCTTAAGTAGACTGGCCTTTGCAGCTAAACGAGAACTCCCTTTCAGAGATGGCAGAGAGGGCACAAGTATGTGGGATAGGTTAGGGGTGACCATAGGCAGTTGTGTCTCATCTGGTGGAGGGCTTGGCAAGGTCCTCTTCACCTTCCTTAGGAGGGAGCTCTGCTGCAGGGCTGCCAGCTGCAGAGACACAGGGTCCGGGAAGAGTGAAAGAGCCAGGACCATGAAATACAGAGTACAACACAATGTTATATATTAGAGTACTACACATAACTACTAGCATAGCTCAAACTACTGGTTTAATGTGATATAAAACTGTAAGAGTACACATTCCTGCCCATTTTATAAAGATTCTTATTGAAATCAATGTGATTCTGACCAAACACATTATCTTGCCTTTTTGGCCATATATACAGCAAGGCAATACTTTGTATTGCTGCTGTAATAATTAGAGTTTCTCTTACGTCTGTGGCACAAGCAGGCAAAAAAGGTCCTAGAAACTGACTGAAAGGTAATTTACTCCACTCAAGAATGCAAAAAATTGAATGTGAAAACTTATTTTGAATTTACTTTCTGAATACTGCACATACTGTACTGTTAGTGGAAAACAAAACAAAAACACCATAACAAACAACATTGAAACAATATTACACCAGCAAAAATAAATAAATACAAATAAAAAATCCAAGGTATATGCAAACTGGCCATTTTTTAGCATCTCAGGCTTGCAGACATAGACATAATAATTAGTATCACACTGCAACCTCATGGCCAAGACCACTTCAGTAATTACATTTTCTGTAAACAGCAGAAACAAGACCACCTGAGTTATTTTGTTCTAATTTTTCACAAGTTCATATTGTCCTTTATACAAAGCAAGTGCAAGTTTACAATCAAAGAGATACTAAATTACCCATACCTGACTCTGAAGGGCTTGCTGTTGATAAAGTGAAATCCTAGCCTTGGTATTTTCATCTGTAGTGGGACTGAGAGGCTTAGGGTCTGACATAGATCTCTGAATATTCTTCATTGGGCGAGGAAGGGCCTGATGTCTCTGTGATGGCTCGGCAATACAGGATTTCTGCTGCGGGGTGACATGTGCTTTATTCAGCCTCTCACTAGAAGAGAATGATGTTTCTATGATGCGTTGTGGAGAAGAAAGAGGAGAAACAGGGGAATACAGCACCTGTGGAGATTTAGGTTGTTGCCGGATCAGGCTGGACAGAGACTCATTATGCAGGTGATGCTGCTGGTAACCAAACTCCAAAGGATCAGGCCTCCGTCTCCCAAACTTCACAGCACTCTGTTGACCTGGGGAGAGTGGATCAGCTGAACCAACTAACTGGATACTGGTGGGGCTGACAGTGGTAGCAATGCTTATCTGTGGAATAACTATGCTTTGAGACTGAGTCTCAGGGTCAGTTTGGCAAGCTAAGCTTTGACCCTTCTGTGTTCTCTCAGGACCAGAAATATAGTGGACAATTTCAACCTTGCTGGGGTCTGGGATGGTGACATGTATGCTTGGGGATACTCTAACCAGCTGCTCGGTCTCTGTTTGGCTAGAACACTCTCGAATGGTCTGGGTGGCAATGCTGGAGGATGCTGTCTTAGCAGTTGAAGTGGTAAATGGAGGTGCTTCAGATTTGTGGTCTACACCAGATTCAGCAGAATGTCTTGAGTAACGAGAACGTCTGCGTCTAACTGGCTGTTCCCACTCTGCCTTGTCTTCGTCATCATCTGTCTGAACACTGCAGTCCACACTGCGCCTAGTCCGTCGTCTTCTTGATACCATATACCTCTCCTCTCCATCTTCATCATCTGTTTGCACACTGCAGTCTACAAGCCTTTGGGGCAAGGGGAACATTGTCACTTCTCCCTCATTTCCATCGTGGAGTCGAGGCATAGATCTTTGTTTACGCATGGACCAGATTTCTGTCTGATCTTCACTATTTCTCAAGCATATTTCTGATGTAGAACTTGGTAGTGATCTTAAGAAAACCTGAACATCATTATACAACATATCTGAGGCTGATTCCTGTGGCTGAATAATTCTGCCACCTTGATCACTGAGGATTTGAGTATTTGAACTGACTGCAGCAACAGCTGTTGCAGTCTTCTGTCTCTTTTGTTCCTCAAGCTGCTGTTGTAACTGTTGTTGCAAAGATTGTATCTGGTCAAGCTGCTGTTTTTGTTGAGCTAGTTGCTCTCTCTGCAGGACCAACTGGCTTTCTCTCTCAGCTTGCTGCTGCTGCAAAACTTGTTGCTTTATAGTCTGCAATTCCTGAATCTCTCGCTGTACTAGCATCTGCTCTTTTTCTCTATGCCTCTGCAACTCTGCACGCTCCCGCTCAAGCTCTTCCTGAAGCCTTAGCTGTCGCAATTTTTCCAGTTCCACTCTCTCTCTCTCAATTTGCAAAAGCTGTTCCTGCTGTTGATGCAGTCTTTCCTCTGTTTCTTTTTCTTGAGTTGGAGCAAGACTTCTGATAGCAGTAGCAGGAGTTCTACCCCCTTGAGATGATGGGGGTGGCTGTGTTTTGGGAGCAATAGGATGACCCTGCACTGGAGAATAGGATTGAGCAGATGATTTAGATTGTGGTAGTTGGTGTTGTATAAGAGGCTGGGCAGTGGCCTTGGCCTGAAGGTGGGGCTGAGATAGATTCATTGGTTGCAGCTGGCTCTCAGGTTGGCTCATTGCCAAGGCCACTGGTGTTGAAATAGGTGCTGATGTGATAGGACCAGCAGGTACAGAAGAGGACTGACTTGGTTGTGTAACAGTTCCAGCTACGGTTAAGCTTACTGGAGAATTGCCAAGGTACAATGGGGTATCTTGGACTGTCGTGATAGCTAGAGACTCAGGTACTTTTGTAGATGTTGTAACAGGGAGAGGATTAGGTGTAGGACATTGGAAAGGTGCCTGCCCAGTCCTTGGTGCTAGTGGCAATCTAGTTAGGCTTGCCAGAGGTACTGGTGTCATATTTGGTGTAGGATAAGGTCTGTATACCCCTCTTAATAAAGGACGTAGCACTGAAGCTGGCTGGGTTGTAATTGGAACTGTGGATGCAATTGGTGTGTTTATAGTTGAATAGATCATACCATCAGCTGATCTAATAGCTGATGGATACATAGCTCGAAGACTGGCTTGTCTTGCATTTATGAGATCAGTTAAAGCTTGACTATGGGAAAGAGGCTTTCCATCTGGGCTGTACTTGAAACCAAATCTGGGACTTTGGTGCAGAGTAATTCTACTAGGTGGACCACTGCTTCTTTCGGTGCCCAGCTGTAATATGTCAGGGTTACTACTATATCTATCTATGGAGTTAAGAGCTGCGCACATGCGACTTATCTCCCTGGCAGTTGTGGCACTGTACTGGGCAAGATTAGACTCTGCAAAATCACCTGAGAAATATCCATAATCTGAGCCGATATTGGTCAGGGAGCTGTACCTTCTAATTGGTAGATCTGCAACATCACCTTGACGAAGATCTGTGTAGGAGCCATATTGAAGCCCCATTCCAAGGTACCCTCCGTCATAGCCATCCTTTACTGTATCTGTGAATAATTCTCCAGAGGCATGAAAATGGGGATCAAGCTTTGCTGAATATGATGACAACCCTGCCTCTGCAAGGTTAGTTTCAGACATGGATGGTTGAAGCCGTCCAGGGAGGGGCAATGTGTATGATTTAATTGTGTAATCTTGGTATGTCTGTCCATCTTGCCTTAAATCAGGTTGTTGATAGAGCTGTGGTAATGTGGAAGGTGCTCTTGATGATAGCTTAGTAGTATCATCTGTGACTGGTTTTTGGGAGAATGGACCACCCACACAGCTGCCACCAAAGGGCAGGTTATAAACCATGTCACAGCATGTCACTTGATTTTCTGATTTTATTTGTCCAGTTAAATTCATTGCATCCTGGCCTTCCTCTGATTTGATGAGTTGTGTGATAGTAGCTCCTTGTGCAGCGCCATCTATCTGGACCATCATCATATGAGGCTTGACGTTTGTTAGATTCATGATTCCTGTCTCTGCTTGCTTTCCCCTTAACTCAAGTGGACCTCCAACACTATAAACCTCAGATGTCATAGCCGGTGAGATCACATTAACCTCTGTGGCAGTGCTTGTCTGAGTGACAAACACATCCTTTTTGATTAGAGGTAGTTGGCTAGATAAGTTCAACTTAGCAAAAGAGGCAGCTTGTTGTTGTTGAAGCTGATGATGTTGCTGAAGCTGCTGCTCAAGAAGTTGTTGTTGCTGTTGAAGCTTCTGCTGCTGTTTAAGTAACTGCTGTTGCTGGATACTCAGGTCTTCCAGCTTTGCATCAATCTTTGGTATAGATGGATCAATTGGTGGTGGCTTGTTTGGTGCCAGGCAAACTACTGTTCCCATATCTTTGCCCAAATCAACTCTGTTTTCAAGAGGATCACAATACAGCACAGGGTGCTTAGGCTGGGACATGAACATAGATGCAGCAACAGTAACACTGATAGTTGTAGCTGTTGGTGTCACTAAATGCAGCTGCTCCTGTGTATTCAGGTTCATTATTAAGGGCTGAATAGTTGTGGATTGACGAATGGGGCTTCCTTCTACAGACCCAGAATATTTTCGAGATTCTGTGGCTAAGGAAGTCAAATCCATTCCTTGGTCAGTCATGATAAATGGTGTTGGCTTTATGCCAGTTCGTAGATCTACTACACTTCCACTCTGTAACCTTTGTCCTTGCTCAATTCTTGAAGTACCAGGAACTGTAGAAATGCGACAAAGGGAAATGTTTTCCATTGACATTGATCCACGTGTGTACATGCTAGCAGTGGTTACCATGCTAGTTCCAACACTAACTTTTTCAGCTCTATAGCTCTTGTAGAAACCATGCTGTGGTGATAGTGATGGTGGAGTATCAGGAGGGCTGACAGGAGGTGAGTATGCATCAAATGTTGATTGGCGACTAAACCTTGTCGGTGAAGACAAAGGAGATGTAGCTGTGTTCACGGTAACTGGCTTTGGTGGGCTAGTGGGCTCAAGCTCTTCTGTCCTAACCATAAAATAGGTATCTTGAGAGGACTGCTGTCTAAAAAGGCATGGTGAAACAACCCCATGTGAAGTCTGAGTGCCCTGTGCCATAACTGGAGAGGTGTGAGAAGCATTCCCAGATGAAGCTAACATTGAAGGGATAACTGTCTGAGTAGAAAGCTCAGCTGTTCTCCTAGCGAGAGATCGTGTTGGACTATGAAGAGGAGATGAAGTGGGAGAAACTGGTGGACTCCTTTCATGGTAAGTATAACACCTAATTGAACTTGGGCCAGATTCATTTATAGTTTCTGAGGATGTTGAATTATCCCTCATTTGGACTCCTTTGCTGATTGGCATTTTCCTTACAGCACTTTCTCTTTGGTTGTAAGCCTGAGTGATTGCAGCTATTTTGTGAGACACATTTGAAACACTAGCGGTGGTTGTGGTAGTCTGCCGACCATATACATTGGGTTGTGTGGTGGACACTGTTTGACTGGCACTTGTTTGAGCGACAGTGACAGTTTCCCTGGCATACACTCCATAAGCAGCAATAGTTGTGGCAGCAACTGCTGGTGTAATACCATTTTTACCAGTTTGATTTCTAAGTCTGTCTTTGGGCCCATCTTTTGAGAAATGCTGAGTTACTTTAACATCAGGTATCCGCCCTCCTGTCCCAGTTTCAGAAAATGATACTGGTGCTGAGAGCTGGGTGGGGCTTGTGCCAGGAGTCAGTAAAGCATTGCTTTGTTCCAGCAACTTAGCAAAGGCTGAGCCTGTATCTAGTAACTGCTTTTCTGAGTAGGACACATCCATCTCTACTTGGTCATCAAGCTGCTTTGAAATGTTTTGTGAGGTCTGGCGGATCTCTTCATAGATATCAACTGTCTCCTCATTCTGATAGTGAATATCATCTTGATCAGTATAATCATATTCATCCTCAATATCTTGTCTGTTTCTAATGTCTGACTCTTGATAGGTGTTTGCACTGTACTGTTGCAAAATCAGGCCTGAGCCCGATTGCTGCTGTGTCTGCTGCTTTTGTAGTTTCTGCAACATCTCTGCTTTCCTCATCATTTCTTCATATACTTCTTCTGCACTTTTTAATTGTTTGCCACTAGAGGAAGTGGTTATAGCAGCTGTAGATGATGTAGTTTGTGGTTTTTCAGTAGGAGAATAAAGTGACATAAAGGTTGGTAGGTTGTACTCACTACCAGATTTGTACAGCTTTGATGAAATGTCATAGCCCTCGCCATCTGAGTCAGCCGAAGGAGAGTATTCTGAGCAGGAGGACCGGTGTAGTTCCTCCATCTCGGCTGCCTGTCTTAGCTCCTCTGTTGGAGAAGCATCCTCAATGGGGGATAGATTGCTGGGGGGAGTCTTGGATCGTTCTCTGCGTCTTTGTGCTCTTAGCTCTTCTTTGTCACGTTTTGTTTTCCGGACAGTGCTTCGTATTCTCTGTTGCTCCACTTCTCTCATCTTTTCCTGCTCCCTTAGGAGTTCTTCTTCTTCCCTCAATTCGTCTTCTTCTGAAGAATCCTCAATGGTGGGTAAGAGAGGGCCATGGGAGCGATGCCTGGCCTTCCTCTGCTGCTTCGCCTCCTCCAGACGCTGCCTGCGACTAGGACTACTGTCACTGTCATCTTCCATAGAGGATATGGAAGTAGGGGATATCCCCGAGGTGTAGCTAGAGGTGGTTGGTGGGAGGGTGGAGGAATATTCCCCTCTTGACCTTTCTTCTGGAGAACCAGTGAGGCTTTCCATCTCCAGCTCAGGCTCTCTGTCAAGACTCAGGTCATTGTCATTGTTTAATTCCATGTCTCGACTATAACTGCTGGTGTTGTTCAATTCTATGGTCTTGAATCTGCGTAACCCTCCCTGCGAGGCCATGAGGTCCTCTTCAGCTGATCCTTTGTATACATCACTTGTTGTTTTACTCTCCTCCTCAAAGCTACTAGAGTGATAAGTGAGACGGCGCTTTTCTTTTCCTGAGTCACTGATGTGCTTTTGTGTCTTTTTTAGCTTTTTGTAGCCATAGCCTTCATCCTCATCATCGTCCTCTTCTTCCATTTCCTCTTCTTCATCCTCATCCTCGTTCTCCTCATCTGCACTCATCTCCATAATTTGCCTCCTCATAAACTCCTCATCAGTAATCTCTTCAGATTCGACATTTCTTTTTTTATGGCCACTGCTCTCTGCTACAGCAGCAATTGCTCTAAACTCTCCCTCAGTTGGATCTTCCTCCTCTTCCATAATGCCTTCAAGGTCCTCATCTGAGTCATATTCCTCTGGACTGATTGATATTGAGCGAGATTGATGCTTCCTGATGTCACCATGTTGCTGCTTTCCTCGCTTTTTGTCCTGTGCTCTTTCTCCTTCAGATGAAAATTTAGACTCTAGAAGGGGTCGCATGGAGCTCTCCAGCTTATTCAGCTCAGATGGACTTGGTGGTGTGTGCTGCCCAGTCAGACCTCTCTCATTCATCTTCAGCTCTTCCTCCTGGATAAGACCAGTAATTTCACTATGTGAACTGGAGATCCCATCGGAGGAATAGCCAGTATCACTCAAACTCTGTGGGCTCCGTGATAAATCATGATTGCTGTTTGTCTTGCTGGTTTCCTGGGAGACCAAAAAACACATAAATACAAAAGATACACTTAGACATACAAATGCTAGTGCACACCATAAATTCAGTCTACTCCTTCTGTGATACTCTATCAATCAGTACACTGAGCCCTCTCTTTATAAATCTAAAAAACTTCTGTTATGAGCATTGTTTATTGAAAATCTGACAATACTATGCAACAAGCAATGAAAAGTTCACTTTGAAAGTTCATTTTGGCCTCTTTTTGAAAGTAATTTTAAGGTTAAAAATATTTAAGATTAATGATTTAACAAAAACATTTCTTGCACCTCTTATATAAAATTAAAAATTGTAAAAATGATGGATACATTACTATGACCCAATGACTTACCTCATAGTGTCTGGTAATGCTTTGTAATTCTTTCTTTTCATCTTTAGTAGGCGTTTGAATTGACTCTGTTGTTCCTCTCTTCTGAGTTGGTTTATTGTCCCTATCGTCAAGGTCAGGCCCCTTATCTAGTTTGGGTGCAGTTTCCTTCCTCACTTCTTCACAAGTAAATGCAGTAGTGGTAGACACAGGAGGTTTTGTAGCTGTAATAGGCTGTGCAGATGTTTTTAGATCACTTGCTGGTCTAGCTAAGGGGGAGGAGAAACCACTCTGTTGAGAAACTGGAGGTTTCTGCTTTGGTGACATTGCCTGAAGTCCTTGCTGCTGCTTGCTGGAAAGTTGCTGATGCCGAGGTGAACCCGCTGGTTGACGGCTGGGAGATGAAGGTAGTACTGGAAGAGGGTCAAGTCCACCAGACATCAGTCTCTGAGTCTGACAGTTCAGACAGAGCCATTCTTTCTTCTGCAAAACAACAGGGAAGTTTAAGTTCAATACAGAGAATCACAAATTGATCTTAGAATGTACTTTATTTTGAAATAGGTACACAAAGTAACAAATATAAAAAAGTAATAAAAAACAAAGGACAATGTTGCTAACAACATATTGAGTGAATTAGTGAGTAAATTATTGAGTGAATATTTTTTTAAAAAACAATGCTTTAAAGTCACGATGACAGAGGTAGCAACAGAACTTTACTTTCATATTGTGACACATTCAAGTGTAATGGATTATCAAAAAAGAAAAACGTAGAGTGGGGACTTGGTTGTCTCTATTGGCTGTTGATTTGATTTTGAGATGTGCGTGTCACACTAAAAAATTAATTCAAGCTTGCAGTCGATTGTGAAAGGGCAGGGTTTAAGTGAACTAAATGATTGAGAAGCTTTCTCACTCCTCGTTCTTCGCCTCCTCACGCCTCCTGCAGTAAGGGAATTGAAATGCCCTTCGAGATGGCTAAATTTGATCGGTTTCCGGGTCATGGGCTGGAGGATGGAAGAGCGAGGAAACGAGGAAGCATCAATTTGAGTATTGAGAAGCACCCCTGTAGTTTTCAAATAAGCCTGAAAGACTTGATGAGCTGGATCAGGTGTGTTTAATTAGGATTGAAGCTAAACTCTGCAGGGCCGTGGCCCTCCAGGAACTGAGTTTGACACCCCTGGTCTATTGTTTTGTGGTGCAAATACCCCATTCAGTCCCAGTCTCCTCTGCAAACATTCACACCTCTCCATCCGGGATATGGCTATAATTATTATTCTTTTGTCTTTATTATATTTACAGATGCCTTTCCATTCACACTGTTTTAATCCCTCATTTCTTTGATCAGACTTCTCACTTCACCTTCTTTGACTTTGTATCAAATGCCCTTCTTAAAAAAAGAAACATTCCAATGATCTTTACTTTTCAAATTAAGTCATTACATATAATCACTCCTGGTAACAGGTGCATAAGGGCTAGGTAGCACTTTAGCTTAGCACAGCATAAAAACATGACAATTTATGAGATTAAAACCATGATTTTGCTCCAAACTCACTTCATAACATCAGTCAAATATTTGAAATAACCTTCTGTGATCCCATGTGGCTTCTTATCACAAAATGAGGCAGAAAATATATTATTTTAGTATTCTGGGTAACACTTTAGTATGCTGATCCGTCATTAATGAATAACTACATAGAAACAAATGAGTAACACAATATTAACATTCTTATTATTAACTATTAACCCTGATTAACAAATTAGTACACTCTAAATTGCTGGGTTAAAAACAACCATTGCTGAAACAACCCAGCTTGTTGGGTTTTATACATTAACCCATTGACTGGATTGTTCTTTGACATATTGCTGGGTCAATCAACCTGATATTGAAGGTTTTTCATTTTAAATAAAAATCTCTAATATCTTTGTATATATATATAGGACAGGGACACTTCATATAAAATATATTTTTTTATTCAATGGCAAGTTTTACAATCATAAAAAACATTTAGTAAACGTTTTAGGATGTGCCAAGAGCAGCCTCTGGGAATCTGTGAGAAGAGAACTGGTATCAGTAGGCTGTTCCAGTTCATTCAATGACACTCTTATACTATTCAAAGTTGCATCAAAATCAGGTTTACCGTATGCCATCTCATCTGTCAGACATTTACATTTCAACCCACCTAACGCATAGCACGACCACAGCCGCTACGCAAGATCAGTAGTGTTCCTATTGTAGTCAGTGGAGCATATGGCAACTTTGTTACAGGCTATGGCAGCGAAGTCGCTTCATGTCTCATCACTGGTCGCGCCATTTATTTGGCGGGAGGTGAAACTTTCTTTATGGTGGCGCACCGTTCGCTCTGAGTGTATATCCGGTGTATGCTGTCTTTTTTTTTAGAAGGCTAGTGTTCCAAGCATATGTTAGCTGTACATGATAAACAAAAAATGTAAAACGTGAGACTACAGACGTTTTCATATTTGTACAGTAATAATATGATAGGAATAGAATGTAATACAAATCTTAATTTCATTTAGGAAGATTCCCCTCAGGAAGTTTTCTCTCAGAGCAGAACACAAAATAACTTTTGACAAATGATATCAAATAAAAAAGCTTACAATGACTTCATTTATTACTAAAGAGTTATCATGCTGTTCACTTTCGAATTCTGATCCACACAATTAGTAATTCATTAAGTCATTAGTAAGTCATTACTAGTGGGTTACCATGATCTTCACTTTATAATTAATTATACATTATGCATTATTTGCATTAATTATGAGCCTGTATGGTAGTTCTTAGTCCTCTGGTAGGTATGAAAAAAAATAGTAGTTATTGATTAGCTACTAGTGAACTATGCTATTACTGTGCTTTTACTTACTAATTCAGAGTTTCTTGTTAGTTAATAGAATTTTAATATTGCGCTACTCATTTGGCTGAATTGTAAAAGAGCCGTTTCTTTTTGCTAAGCTGAGCCGAATCATCTGGCTCACTATAAAGAGCAGGAATTCCCATCACTACAGTGTTAGAATGACAGGTTAGTCACGAGGATTAGAGACAGAAACTGAGAATCCCAGATGGCATCACTTTTCTAGCATTTTTCTCCCTTTCTGTTTGTCCAGATGAATTATTGTTATTGTCCTTAGTAAATATTGCTTCTTGTTGTAATCCGTGTCACCACAACAACTTTAAACATACTCTGAACATTAGGGAAACCAGCAGTGCACCAACCTGAGCCATACCAAAATTGGCAGGAATGCCACTGGCACAGTGAAATCAGCTGGTATGTGACCTCTCTCACGCCCATACACACACACACACACACACATACACACAGGGTGGCGGTTGTAGCTTATGTGGGTGAACGCATCCTTCATTAGGTCAGATTTTTGTTACCTTCCCAGAGCAATAGCCTGTCTAGTTCACAAACTAAAATTAGGGCGCCCACTTTGACTTTCCTGCAGATTTTGTGCTTATAATGAGGGAAATTCCCGCAAACATTTATTCACTATAGCATGTAGGTTGAATGAGTAAATGAATCCACACAGTTTATCAGTCAAATTGTATATTGGTCAAATTGGTACATGTCTTCGGTAAAATACAGGTTTGTGTTTTATTTTATCTGAAAATTCATTATTGTTCTGTATATCATTTAATTTTATGCAAAGTAACATACAGGGGCGCGATGTGAGTCACCTAAACAAGTGTCGATTCGGTCTTTTCGCGTGATGGAAATGCCTGATGCCTTGCATA
The DNA here is from genome assembly GCA_039654765.1 of Mylopharyngodon piceus. NCBI lineage: Eukaryota > Metazoa > Chordata > Actinopteri > Cypriniformes > Xenocyprididae > Mylopharyngodon > Mylopharyngodon piceus. The sequence goes on from CM077453.1 coordinate 32,066,540, forward strand.
AAATTTTATTCAAAAAGATACAGAATATAAATACTTAGGATGTTAAAATGTGTTCTCAGAATTGTACACTGATTATTTATGGACAGGTTATGGAGTCAGTCACAGCATTTTTCGGCTACGAGTGAAACGCAGCAGGCGGCGGTCTGAAGTTAGCAGTTCCCCCGCTGAACACGAGCCATCTCCGGCACGAGATCCAGCGCCGTTACAGTGGAAACAGGACAACAGAGACTGGTCGATTACACTTGAATTACTTCTAAATGTTTCATATTTACTTCTAATATGTGTTAAACAAGCTTAAATGTAGGCATATTAAAAACTATATAAAATATGCTATACTATAAAACATGATCAAAAATAAAGGAATTATCATGCAAACCAGTGGTTGTGTGGAGTATTTAAAAAAGTTTATCCATAAACATTAATTCAAAAGAAGCTAGTATTATAGTAAAAATTAATCAACCCATTATGCTTGGTTAAATAAACAACCCAATTTGCTGGGTAAAAATAACCCAACATGTGTTCTGTCCAATATTTACCCAGCCCTTGGGTTGAAACAGCCCAAAGTGGGTAGTTTTTAACCCAGTGTTTTTAGTGTATTGGATCTGTGCATTAGGTTTAGCACTTGTGCATCAATTTAAAAAGAGTTACTCTGAGGTCCTTAGAGGACAAAAATGTTCATGTCAAAAAAATTTGAAGCTTTGGAGCACAGACTTAAGTTTAGTCTCATTTTAAAAAAGTCCCATGGCAGATTATTGTAAGTAAAAAAAAAAAGTGAAAAAAGTTATAGTGGTGATTTACATTATTTTATATAATATATATATTTAATAAAACATGTTAAACTCAAAAACTGCTAGAAAATCAAAGCCATAAATCTAAACAAATTGTGTTCCAAATGTGAGGTTGATATCTCAAAAAAAGATTTTGTTTGGGCGCAGTACCAAATTTTCCCCATTAGATGCCAGCAAAACTCCACTGGTGCACACAGTGGTTGGATTTGTGATTCGCAGTTTTAATCTCTCAAATATTACACGCACACACATGCACGCACAATTGTTTTTATTACACACATACAAACCACACTCTGACATCCACACCAACACACCCACACAACTATAGCTGCATAATTTATCTAATTGGCTCTATAATATGCAGAAGCAGAAAACAGGAGTAAAGCGAGTATTTTCTTTATAGGCCAAACCTGAGAAAATGGCACCATCTGGTAAATAATAGTAAAAAAAAAATAATTTTGAAGCCTTGCCAACAGAATGAAAGCCTATGAACAAAGACTGCATCATTTTGTAGTAAATTGGCCCTGGGATTAAAAATTGCAGTTTTAATGGGTTTCAATGGGGACATTTCTGTCCAAAAGGTCCTGAGAGGAACTATTTTGTATACCAGGTGTAAAATATATTTATTAAAGAAAATGGGGGTGAAATAGTAAAATTCCAATAAAAATACACACCAAAATTTATGCAGTTGGCATTAACACAGGCAAAATGATCAAAAAACAAAACTGAAAAAGACAGGTAGGACGGGTAAGCCTGCTGCTGTCTGACATTAATCTTCAACACAGGCTCATTGGAAAAACATACCTGTTGCAACATTTTTGCAAAATGCAAAAAACCTACCAATACATACAAATCACTGCAGATTCCAACAGAAATGAACACTAGAGGCAGTAAAACAGCAAGCACTTTTAATCTTTTTCATAAAAAATTATGATTACAGGGGCAGATTGTGGATTAGTAAAGACTTATTTTTATTCGGCTCCATGCATAATATTATATTATGACCTCAAAGCACTTATTACCATAGTGCATGATTTGTAAACAAATACATTTTGGACTTTGCATAACATAACCAGTTCCATATGTTTGGCTTTTCTGCTGTAGTAAACTTGCTCAGCAGCTCACCTGATACAGCACTGCTCTTGTGAACATGAATTCACGTTCATCTGTTTCAGATAAAAATGAACATGCTTTTAGCACCACTCACTGGACATTTCACTTTGAAACTGTCACGAAATGTGCCTGACGCAACGTAATATCATTTTGCAAAAATGTTGCCACAGGTACGTTTTTCCAATAAGCCTGGATTGTTCATCTTAATTAAAGAACAAAAGACAATGAGAAGATCACTCATTGCTCTTGACTGAATAACTTTTGTAATTTTAATTGTAAGGATTAATTAATCTGTATTTACCTTCCTGGGAAATTGGTGCAAAAAATCAAATGGAAGCTGCTGCAATCCACTGTCATGTTCTCTTGCATTCGGATGCTGGTGTTTGGGCATATTTTTTTATTTTTAAGCGCATATGTTTTTATGCACATTTTTAGAATTTATGCACATCTTGGCATTTCCATCCAGCGTTTGTTTATTCGATATCCCAAAATGCACATAAAGATAGGTGGATGGAAACATAGCTATTGACGTGACGTGTAAATGAGTGATAGAAAATCAATCATGCAAATCAGCGGTAAGGATTTTTTCACACACACTGTTGGGACTGACACCCATATCATTTCGCTGCTCATATGGACAGATGATTAACAGACACAAACTGTTTATAGCTGGGCTCTCTCACATCATAACACTAGAATATGACACATGCCTTATTAGTACCAGCTTATAAACCTGCAGCGCTTTGGAAAGTACTTTAATATTGTTAACAATGGCCATGCAGAAGAAAACATGTCTGGGCCTCTCCCTGCGAACTCTCCACACATCACAATTCCCACCGCACACATTACTGCCAGTAGAAAAATGAAAACTGCTTTCTTTCATTTATATAAAAAAAATATGAGGTACATTAAAATGTAATGGTATGTATAGTGGTTTTTCTGAAAGGGATTCCGTTGGCACTCAATGTGAAAAAAAGAAGGATTTAAGAAATAAGAAGTAATGAGAGAGAAGAAATAGTTTCAGTCCATTACATTACAAGATGTGTGTAGCTCCTTACCTCCACCAGATGTGGTGTGGGATTGAAACCACAAAGATTGCACACCTCTGTATGACACTGGGTGCACGACCTGTAGTTTGGTGGTTCTTTTGTTCCGACATTGAACGCAGTCTTGCATAGCGGGCAGGTGACGTCTGGCTTCTGGCTGACTGGCGCTGGAGCTGGAGGAGTTGGCTGCTTTAGTGGTGATTGTTGTGGTGTTGTTTGATGGTGTGTCGGCGACTGCTTTTGTTTCGGCCCTTTCTGATGCTGCACTGGTGACTGCTGCTGCAGAGGCGGTTTCTGCAGAGGGGCTCCAGGACCTTTAGGGAACGCTACTCCTCCTGGGCCTGTTTTGGTGGTGCCAGGTGGCCCTGCTGTAGATTTAGCACTAGCTCCAGCAGTAGCATCACTAAAGATCACCCTTGTGCCCTGGGCACTCTGGTTACGGGCAGGTGAGGGCTGCTGTGAGGATCCAGGAAGAGGATCAACAGAAATAAGGGTGCTTGCCTGGTTTAGGAGAGACGCCCCAAAACCAAACAACTTAGTTAGACCATCTTGAGGTGCCTCGTGAGAGGGTGGGTGATGGGCTGGGGAGTTTCCGGCACTTCGGGTCTTATCGGGTTGGCCTCCGAGCCGCACTGGAGAGCCACGCCCCAGATCGGACTGGGATTGTGCCTTTGCTAAGCCAGGTAAAGGCACTGCCCCTGGATGAGGAATCCGTCCTATTTGGGCCACTTTTTCTGGACTTTTTGGTCCAAAAACCTCCCCTCGCTGCCTTTGGGTATCCTTGAACCCTGACTGGGACCCTGAATGTGGTTGCTCTTTTTGTGTCTGGAGACCAGTTTGTGGCCCACTGTGAAGTCCAGTCTGGTTAGGTCCGGTAGGACCAGTCTGTCTCTGGATCCCAGAGAAAGCTTGAGTCTGAGGCTGGATTTTCGTCTGTGTCTGTGTTTGGGATTGTAGCTGCGGTGTGGGCTGAGCTGAGGGTTGGGTTTTGGGTATGGGGTCAGCCTTAGGTTGATGAGAGGGAGAATGTATCTGCTGCTGACTCTTGGAGCGTGGTGTAGTCATGTTTATTCCCAAAGCCCGCTGCATCTGGCAGTTTAAACAGAGCCACTCCTTGACCTGTTGAAGACACACATATTAGTGTATTGCTCAGAGAAAGATATAGACTCTGTTCAAACATTTGTGATCACTTTTTTCCCCCAAATTACTATAATTGACACATTAAAGTCACAATGAAATCCAAATGGACAATTCTTGTTTTTTTTAGGGATTATTGCAGTGTTTATTAGGGGCCAAACATCAAAGGAGAACCGCTTGTGGGAAAGTTATGAAATGTGGCACGCGGATAGAAGACATCCTGAACATTAACCACAGCGATTTTGGAGTCTCTAACTCAATCCCTCTAGCGCCACCAGCTGTCCAAATTTGCACTAACATTTATGCTAATAACTTTTGAACCGCAAGGGCTAGAAACAATTTTGCCATGGTCGGCTGAACCTCCTGTCCACCATTTTGTTTTTCTTTAAAAACCTACTTTTTCGAACTCCTCCTAGACCGTTTGTCAGTTTTTTACCAAATTCGAGTCAGATCATCTTCAGACCATACCGGGAAAAAAGTTATTGATTTCGTGTTGACCGATGAAACCGTTTTCGTATACCGCAATAGCAAACCACAACCATCCAATCAATTCCCCACAGACAAAATCAAGCCCCGCCCTACATTTGTTCTTGTTCCAGAAGCAGTTTCACTCGTATATACTTCACAATAGAGAAGGAAAAAGTTCTGTTTCATCCCGAATTTAAATGGCTAAGAATTGAAAAAGACATATTTTAAATGACTCTTTATATTTCAAATAAATGCTACATTCTTCAAAACCTTCTCACTGTGCAGACCTTTTGCATTATAGCAGTGAATTTAGTAGGATATTCAGGTGATGTTTCATCTCATTTCTGCAGCACTTCCCATAGGTGTGATTGACTTGCAGGGCACTTCTCACTGACTATGATCAAACAGCTCAGCCCCTCAAATTTAGATTTATCCATCTATAGCAGTCTTTTCTAATCCCTTACCACCTAATATTTACGTTCTTTTGCACATTCTACCCTGTCCTTATTTGTCAGTGTTAGTGGTGGATCAAGTATGCTAAGCTTTTCTTTTTTTTTTTACTGCATTTGAGAATCAAAAGTACAGTAAATGCAGTGATCTATGATGACTACAGTTTATTATTTTGTTGCTATTTGATACATTCCTGCAAAAGAGTAAAAATGGGTTATAGAGCATATGCATTTGTTAAAATGCTCATTATCTGGATCAGTGAAATATTCATTCATTGCTATTTTTCAGCCAGTTCATTAAAAACAATCAGTTCAAAAGAATAAATTGTTTACAGATCAGACATTGCTATTGGACCATGATGAACATCTGGACTGTCCACTTCTCTCTCTGACCCTAAGATCCAGTTCAAGACAGTAGTACATGGAATAGCCTTCATCTCTAAAAGGACAGTAGTAATTTCTGAAGAAATGGGTTTGCTTGTTTTTTTACTTGTTTATGTGATTCATATTCCTAAATTTAAACATATATTTTTGGAGTTGCATGAACCAGTGTATTTATCAAATAACTATTTGACATAACAAAATAAGCATGGGACAGAAGATTGTTAAATGTGGTAGCAGAGACCTCTAGTGGAAAAAGGATAATCCATCCTCATATATCCATACATATTATTGCAAAGAGAGATGGATGGATGGATGGTCAGTCTTCAGATCAGTTTCTCTCCTTGCCTTTCTATCATCTTTTCTCATTCCTTCAAACATTTCACCCCAAGGCTGTTACATCTGATTTTCACTCAAAACTCTTAATGTATCTTCCCCTTACAAAAGCACAGACAGCTACAAATATAAATTAAAATATACACCCTTGTCAATGTATGCTTTCAAGTACTACTGACTGTGTATTCTTCCACTACACCTTGAGAATTCAACATTTGGTTCCACCTGCATCACTGAATGACAATTAACCAAACTGAACTAAAATATGACCATTCCAGTAACGATTTGAATGAAAAACAGAATAAAGGAGGATGCCACAGAAGACACACAGGCATTAGAAGATAATCTTCACAAACTAAAGCAAAATCAATAAGCATAAAACCATTATGTAGCAGGAATCTAATTTATTCAGAAGTCTTACCCCTATCAGGTGTGGGTTGGGGTTGAAGCCGCACTGGTTGCACGCTGTAGTGTGGCACTGTGTACACTTGTTGAAGTTTGGTGACCCATCAACATTTGTCAACTCTGTAGTATTGCAGACCGGACAGAGCTTACTGCTAGGCATTGGTGCTATCTGGGGTACGGAGTATGGCGAAGACGGAGCACTAGATCTATCAGGAGACACTGAGGGTGAGCGGCCTGTTCGCCCGCCGCTGCTGAAGTCCACCTGGAGGCTGCGTCTGGAGGCGTGTTGTCCAGGGCTTTGGCTGGGTCCCATGCCCCCTGATGAAGCTTGAATTTGAGACTGATGTGTAGAAGTGGTCTGGGAATGTCTAGGTCCACCATGGATTTCTTTTTTGTGAGGGGTTCCACTTGCTTGCATGCCACCCATGCCAAAGTCACCGCCTGACCCTCGATCGCCAGCGGTTCCATAGCCTAGTTTTGGGCTTGATGGTGGGCCTCCCCCTCCGGCCAGCCTAAATGAAGCAGAGCAGAGAATGAGAACATCTGATTATTCTTGTGCACAACCTTTAACTTTTTAACAAGCCTGCTCTTAACATATAAGCCATTTAAATAGCCTGATATTATGGCTTATCATTTCAGAGGGGCAAGGCATTAAAAAGTTCAGCTCAGTTATTAATTTACATTACACTTACATTGAATCATTTAACAGACACTTTTATCCAAGCCACCATACATATAGTGGACACCACAAGCAATTGACCAACAACAGGCCTATTCACAGTACCACAGCACCAAGTTTCAGGAGGTTATCATACAGAGGCTAGTGAGGAAGAAAAGAAAAGCATAAAAGTAAAATAGTTTGTTTCTAAAGTGCCTTTGTTTGTAGTTTTAGTTTAGTTGTGTGCCTGCAGAAGAGGTGTGTTTCAGTCCTTTCTTGATGGTTGTGCTTGTCTCAACAGATCAGTGGAGGTTGCTCTGAAGGACAATTATTATGAGGCAGTGGACTGAGACCAATGCTGTGATGTTGACCCTTTTTTTTTTCTTTTCTTCGGCTAACTGAGCATTGAATGAACAGAAAAATGTTTTAGACTGGATAAAATCATATGATGCATGTGTAACGGAAGCAAGCTAGTAAGAGCTGTGCATGTAAACCTCACCACCCGGCCTCAAGAGGCGAGCTGGCGACTGACGCTAATGACTGCGGTCTTTAGCATACTTGTTAGCACGCCCCACCTCCCATGCCGGACATGCTGGTTCAAATCCTGCTCAGAGCGGGTCGAGTAAGACCAGATACACATGCTGGCACGCCAGCAGCCATATCACCCTGTAGCCCAGGTCTGGTTGCCCACTGAAGCTAAGCAGGGCTGAGCCTGGTTAGTACCTGGATGGGAGACCTCCTGGGAAAACTAGGTTGCTGCTGGAAGAGGTGTTAGTGAGGCCAGCAGGGGGCGCTCACCCTGTGGTCTGTGTGGGTCCTAACGCCCCAGTATAGTGATGGGGACACTATACTGTCAAAAAGCACCGTCTTTCGGATGAGACGTTAAACCGAGGTCCTGACTCTCTGTGGTCGTTAAAAATCCCAGGATGTCCGTCGAAAAGGAGTAGGGGTGTAACCCCGTCATCCTGGCCAAATTTGCCCATTGGTCTCTGTCCATCATGGCCTCCTAATCATCCCCATATTCTGATTGGCTTCATCACTCTGTCTCCTCTCCACCAATAAGCTGGTGTGTTGTGGGCGTTCTGGCGCAATATGGCTGCCGTCGCATCATCCAGATGGATGCTGCACATTGGTGGTGTCCGTATGTAAAGCGCTTTGAGTACCCAGAAAAGCACTATATAAATGTAAGGAATTATTAATATTAATTATGAAACATTGCATATCATCCAAACGACATATATTCATACTTCAGATGTAAGCTTATTACCTTTCATTAATGTACAGTCTGTGTCACTCCTTTTTTTTAATTGCGTTTCTGTGATCACACATATTCCATTAGAACTGGTTAAGAAAAACCTGTGATTACTCATTATAATCAATCAGTTGAGTTTCTAATGAAAACTCTAGATGACCATGTTTGCATCCAAAGTATAATCTTTTTCACTTCTCTTAACACATGAACTATGCTTTTGTTTCAAAATGGCTTCGGGGTTGGGATAGTTGTGAAGATGTTTCAATAAAGGATGTCAGTTTATAAGAAAATACCTGACACTGGTCAAGATTAAAGCATACTGCTAATGGAAATTACCCCGTACAACAGCTGCACTAACAGGCTTTCCATTTGAGCTGCACTATTGTTCCTAAGCACAGTCATGCAAGGTTTTTACACATCCATTTCATTTCCCTTGGGAAAGTGAGGGTGTGGCTTACTCATGCCAAACTAAAGGAAACCAGTAATAAGACCTGTATAATAATATTGCTGACCTCAGGATGATTTTGAAGAGTTATTGAAGAGTACTTGATCATTTATTTTAATTTGCCATTAAGAGTTAGTATGGGTAGGTAAGAAAGCTCTGATTGGCTTGTGACTGGTCTACAGCAAAGACAGACACTTCAGTTGGTTGAGTGACCAGGTGTGATGACAGATTGATATGTCAAGATTGTAAGAAATGTTTCAGAATGCAAATGAACTTGACTGAGAGTTTCTTACATGAGAGGGGGTTGTTGTTGACTGGTGTTATCTTAAAGCAGGATGGAAATGGAAGCATTGACTATGAAGTGGAAGAATGATGTCCCTGTTTTATGTCTAAAGAACAGTCAGGTACTAATAGAAGGGTGTGTTGCATGCTCTTCAAGCCTCTTCATTTTCCTATTACCAATTTGCAGTCTGTCCTTTTGCTCCATTACTTGAGAGAGTGCAGAGAGCTGGCCAACTTCATTACCTTCGGACCAGATGCAGCAGCTTCTGGAGGCATGGTAAAGTCAAGAGAACATGCACTGAAGTGGAAGGGTGGGAAAACAAGGGATAACCAAGAGTGGGATGAGATGGAAATAGTGGTTGGACACCTTATGGGGGATGAAAATATTGGACGTATTCCTCTTCGGTTTCTTGTGAAGGCAAAATCCAGCCTTGAGTTATGGCACACCTGATGTGGACTTGTAGTCATGTTGCCTTCACTTATGCATGTTCATGAAGAGCGTAGGGTGTTCCATTTTTCATTGTGTGATTGAGAAGCACCTAATTTGTATCATTATGTTAGTATATTCTTCTCTGTTCTCTGCCAGTTTTCACTTCTATGTGTAAATGACCAAACCTTCCTGGATATTGAGCAGCAGCAGCATGCAGACCATATGAACTGCAAACGCAAATACCCGAGCCATTCAGGAGAACGAGAGCAGGGATTTGCTTATTAATATTAGCATTAATATACATTTCCATGTCATTTGATGCAACATAGGCTAACAGTTATGAGTAGAATTGCCTCTTGGAACAATGTACTGGTTTCCAGATATCGATTACAGAAAACCATCTAAATGCAGCTGATGCCAAAATAACCAACTAAATAAAAATAACAGACATTAAACCATAACCATATATTTTCATGTTTTTCCTCAAAAAAAAAAAAAATCCCACATTTTTGACTCACAAAGTGCACATTATCTGGCAACACGTTGCTAATGTAAGCTAAGACAAAGAAGGACTGGAAAATTAATTTTACAAATAAGGCAGCAAGATGGGCATAGTTTTAAAGTCAATAATTTTATTCCTTAAAACTCATCTTTGATCACCAAAATGACATATTTAAACAAAAAATGTCTTCAACCTTACAATAGCTTAAATGTAACTCTACACCCTTGCTTCATTTAGTATACGCGGAACCATGCATATGCAAATTAGCCCCGCCTCCACTCAATCACAGGACCTCAGAATACCTGATCAACTTTACTGTAGAAAAAATGATTCAGAAGAAGTGGTAGAGTTTATTATACAGGCTCGTCTACAAGTCCATGTATCAGAATGGTAATGTGTTTTATGTAACATAATTACGGTAATTAATATGATTAGCCTTTGGCTTGACTACATTATCAAACAGCTAATAATGTGTTGCAAACCATGTTCCCGTTCGTCATCTTAGTCTGCCTTCTTAAAATCAGTATATATAAAACTAGTTATGTTATTCTTTGTGTTTACTATATCTTGTGCCATGAGATTATTATTTAAAAACACACTGAGATCATTTCACAGTAGAGCAGCAACTGAGCACATATGATTGACGTGCAGTGAAGATGGAGCGAGAGAGATGATCAACTAGGAGTCTCTCTCTACAGAGAATAAACTAGAAACAAATCAGTGTGTTCAGATTTTGATACTGTACAGTTCAAACCTCTGAAACTTTCATTGCCAAAACATATCAGATATGCTGAGACGCCCACACTTTGGTGTCGTTTTTATGACAGCCAGTGTGCATGTGCGTCTGACTGCTTCAGGAATATTACATTATAGGTCAGAAAGACTAGAGTCAGCATTAGCTCTTTCACACAATCATTCACAGGTTGACTCCCTTATCTTAGCCTGACTGAATCTTAAGAATGAATCTTGAATCTCAATAAGGCTGCTGCTGTGGCTCAGCTGCCCTCAGTGATTACTAGTGCTGAAAATAGATAGCAGGTGTGACAGGAAACTGATCTACGGGATGAAGAGTTAGTGCACACTGATTAGCTCATGAAGACTCACCCTCATTCACTATTCCCTACATTACTCCACTAATATAGTTGACTTGAAGGAGTGAATGAAAACGAGTGAGTGAATTCGGACACTGAGTGCGTCGGAAGGGCTGCCACTTTTGCATAGTTTGTACTTGCTGTTTAATAATCATTTGACACTTAAACTGGAGCTCCAGTAGTAATGAAAAGATTTATCTTGAACTCTGTCTGTATAAACTTTAATTAAATCAATTAATAATCAATTAAAAAGGAATGTATACCTGTATGATGTTGCGCTGTAATGTTTGTTCACGTTAGTTCACAGTGCATTAACTAATGTTAACAAATACAATTTTTGTTTTTAAGTATGTAGGGAGACTAGAAAGAGCTAAAGACTAGAGAGCTACAGGTTCCACCTCAGTTGTGTTTATAGCAGCATCAATGTTATCATTCATCTTCCTCTCCTAATTACTTGCCCGATCTAATTTTGCAATTGAAAACAACCACAAGAGTGCATCATTGCGTCATCCTTATCAGCTTCCAAGTAAGGCACATAATAACAGATATAAGATCCTTAATCAATGCTTCTAACCTTATACACAAATTACATTTGACTCTGTGACTGGCTGCTTTCCATTCATGTGAGCAGAGAAAGCACCCATAGGGCTTCCCACAGGACGAGTTCTTGAATTTAATCTGGCTTTAATCTTTCTAGTGTTTGGCCGTGTGTAGCTGTTTTTCAGCATCTTGCAGCATGAGCTGCATATATTATAATATTTCAAAACACGCTATTTCAAAATGGGCCAAATAATAAAAAATAACATTCTAGTTAATTGCAGTTGGATGAGAGATAAATCGTTAATGTGTTAATTTTAATAAAGACATCGAACACTCATTTCACGGTAAAACACAATGAATGTGCATCACTCTTTTACTTTGGGTTTCAACAACAACATACACGGATCAGGAATAACATTATGAGCACTGACAGGTGAAGTGAATGACACTGATCATCTCTTCATCACGGCACCTGTTAGTGGGTGGATATATTAGGCAGCAAGTGAACATTTTGTCCTCAAAGTTGATGTGTTAGAAGCAGGAAAAATGGGCAAGCGTAAGGATTTGAGCGAGTTTGACAAGGGCCAAAAATTGTGTTGACTAGACGACTGGGTCAGAGCATCTCCAAAACTGCAGCTCTTGTGGGGTGTTCCCGGTCTGCAGTGGTCAGTATCTATCAAAAGTGCTCCAAGGAAGGAACAGTGGTGAACCGGCGACAGGGTCATGGGCGGCCAAGACTCACTGATGCACGTGGGGAGCGAAGGCTGGCCCGTGTGGTCCGATCCAACAGACGAGCTCCTGTAGCTCAAATTGCTCAAGAAGTTAATGCTGGTTCTGATAGAAAGGAGTCAGAATACACAGTGCATCACAGTTTGTTGCGTATGGAGCTGCATAGCTGCAGACCAGTCAGGGCGCCCATGCTGACCCCTGTCCACCGCCGAAAGAGCCAACAGTGGACACGTGAGCATCAGAACTGGACCACGGAGCAATGGAAGAAGGTGGCCTGGTCTGATGAATCACGTTTTCTTTTACATCACGTGGATGGCCGGGTGTGTGTGCGTCGCTTACCTGGGGAACACATGATACCAGGATGCACTATGGGAAGAAGGCAAGCCGGCGGAGGCAGTGTGATGTTTTGGGCAATGTTCTGCTGGGAAACCTTGGGTCCTGCCATCCATGTGGATGTTACTTTGACACGTACCACCTACCTAAGCATTGTTGCAGACCATGTACATCCTTTCATGGAAACGGTATTCCCTGGTGGCTGTGGCCTCTTTCAGCAGGATAATGTACCCTTCCTCAAAGCAAAAATGGTTCAGGAATTGTTTGAGGAGCACAACAACGAGTTTGAGGTGTTGACTTGGCCTCCAAATTCCCCAGATCTCAATCCAATCGAGCATCTGTGGGATGTGCTGAACAAACAAGTCCGATCCATGGAGGCTCCACCTCGCAACTTACAGGATTTAAAGGATCTTGGTCCAGATACCACAGCACACCTTCAGGGGTCTAGAGGAGTCCATGCCTCGATGGGTCAGGGCTGTTTTGGCAGCAAAAGGGCGACCAACACAATGTTAGGAAGGTGGTCATAATGTTATGCCTGATCGGTGTATATCTCTTCAGGGAAAACCAATCAAGGAAAACATATGCCTATTTAGAGCACCTCCTAGTGGTCATTAAGGAAAAAACCTACATGAGATATTGCTTAATAACTTAACAGCTTTAACTAAAAATGTACACAAGCTTAACAGAATTAAAAACAAAAGGAAGGAAAAATACAGTGTGGGAGCGATTTAGTGAAGTAGTTAACCAGGACCAATCAAAAGCTGCTTTTCCACTGTCGGGCCAAACCGTTCTTGTTGCTTAACCATTCCATTCCGTGCCGATCCGGACAAGTGACCAATCCTGAGTGGCGATGTCACTACACGCATTCTACCAGCACAGTCCTTTGTCAGACGTTGTTTCATGTGGATACCTTTTCTCCAGACTCCCTGTGTTCCTGGTTGCTGTTTTGTTTGGATTACTAATAAATAGTGATGGGTGCTTTCGAAACACTGCTTCATGAACCTTTATGAATCATTTGTTTTGAATCAGAGGTTCGGAGCACGTATCAAACTGCAAAAGTCACGTGATTTCAGTAAACAAGGCTTTTAACTGTTTCGAAATGTTTAGAAATTTCAGTGGTTCACCACTGGGGGGCGATGATCTCTGTGAACCCATGAATCATGAGTCTATGGTTTTTATCTGATCTCTGATCAGTTTTATACATTTGTAGACGTTTTAATGAGACATTAGTATAATTAAAAGGAATAATAGTAATTAATCTTATTGGCCTGGACATCTTTGCCTGCATGCTGTGCTCCTTGCATTACAGAACGACTGACCAAGGAACAATGAAACACAAGGGCTATTTATACACAGGCAAACAAGACACACCTGGAAACTATCAGGGAACTAATTAACATAAAAAACTATAAAAAGACTACAAAACTGGCACAGGAAACAGGAACACAACCTTCAACATAAAAGTCCCAACACAACACAGGGAACATTCAAAAGTAATATTCCCATAATGTTTGCAAAATGTAATGCTCACATAACCAACCAAAACATTTAAAAAGCTGGACGTTTTGCTCCATCCAAGCCAGTGGTTTACCTCAGTTTAGCTCTGACAGACAACGTTTGTTCTGCTACAGGTGGGCTGATTTTCGTGGCTGGAATGCTGTTATAGAGTATGTTTCAAAACCATTGATAAAAACAGACTCCGGGTAAGGGCGGATCACCGGTCTTTGCTCTTGCTGAGACAGAGATATCATGGTAGAAGTTTCTTCAGATTAGTGTCACTGAATTCAGTTAATGGCAAAATCCCAGGGGTTGTTTGTTGAGAAGCAGGCTGACAGCTTCAGAGGGACGGAAAACATATGATCCTAGTCAGTAAATTTCCTTGGTAGGGACTGAGGTTGAAACGTCGTTGCTGAATATCCCACATGCAGAAGTTTTTGTTCACATCAACAGACCCTTTGTCTGATGTAATGAATTTCTGTCTGTGCCGAAAGTAGCCAGTCTAGCTGAGCGGCTTAGTACATGTTATTGTGCAGCCACATTTCAGTTAGAATTAAAATTTTGTCCAACAAACATACAATACATTTATTGACCGAAGTGCAGATTACTTCTTCTTTAGCTTGTATACTACTCTTACTCTTGAAACTTTAATGCTCTTAAGATAAATTGCTTGTGAAGTTCCTGATTTGTAAGTTGCTTTGGATAAAAGCGTCTGCTGAACGACTAAATGTCTGATGGGTCCAGCCATTATCCTTGCACAAACACCAGCCCACTTATTGCTCTTCGGCTTCCTCTCACACAGCGTGAGCTGCCATCTCTGTCAGATGCAACTGGTGAGGCTTCAGCCTCCTGTATTTCTAGAAACCCATCGTTTTGTAGCTTCTCAACCAGCAATTGTTGGGGTGACCCAAATCTCATGGATGTTGCAGAATGCTGCAAAGCTGTATGATGGGTGTTGAACCTTAACTTTAAACAGAGTTTATATGTAGGCTTACTCAGGGAAAAAAACATGTGGTGAACAATAATGCCCACATAAAGTGGAGTCTGCTGTGCTGAACCCTTACTGTAGTCTATACAATATAACACTGCTCCAAGGTTCCTTATCCACCTTATTTTGCAATGCGAAAGTAAGATATTTTCTGTGAATGTGTGAGACTTCTGTCTGCTTGCTCCCAACCATTCTTTCACAATTTGAGCCTGATTAATCTTTGTCATCCTGGAATATGACCATTATACGTGATACATGGTTAAGGAATGAAAAGCTCCATCAATTAGAGTTAGAAGAACTGTTGCCAAACATATAACATGCTAGAAACATAATAATCACTGCATTAATGATCCATTCATAGACTCTTAAGCATTTGCCTATTTAAATCCAAACAGACGATTTTTTGTGTGTATATTCTTCATTGTATAAATTAAATATGCATTAATCCTTATTAAAGTTACAAAAGTTATTTAGTCTTTTAGTTTTTTGTTGTGTGTTTTGTTGTTTGATTAACATTAAAACACAGACAGCAGAGCAGCAGGTTTATTAGGCTGCTGTCACTTTAAGAGCTGCACAGATCCAATATATTGTTACACAAACATTTTATTTCTCAGCTGTTTACGTTCATTTAAGACATAACCGACTATGTTTACAAGGATACTTGCCAAGATGGGCATTTTGATATAATTTTGTGTGAAAGACAACTCAAAATCAGTATTTGTGTGCTGTCTAAAATGCGGCTTTCCATGTGTGTGCTTTGGATGTGCGCACACAAACGTTCTCACACAGTGAGCAGAAGTTCTCTTTCGTGTCTTCTTGTGCTTGAATATTTAAATTGGCAAGGCTTAAAAATACATGCAAAAGATAAACTTTCATGAAAATGCAGCACTGGCCTGATCGGGACAGGTACTGTTCTGTCAATTGTCCCAAGTGTCATTCACGTTGACCCTGGGCCGTCTCTATTAATGAGCCCTGCTGTATTTTGTACAGATTTCATTTTGTTTTAGCAAGTATTTAACTATTTTACCCAGAGAAAAACACTGGATTATGCAACAGACATTATATAGCTCAGTGCCTGCATGCAGTTAATAAATCATTGGTTTGTTACTGTATATCGACCTTTTTCATGCTATAGCCGATATGCAGATGGTTTTAAATTGTTAAAAAAATCGTCCGATACATCGATGCATCTCTAATTACAACAATACATTAAAATAATATAGTAATAAATACCAGTTTGCAATATCAAGCAGCATAATAAGCAGTTTTGTACAGCTAAAAATAACTGGAGGGATGAGACCGGAAGTCAGACACATTCAATTTACAACTGTGATGGCAAGAGGGAGAAGAATGTGGTCCGGAAAATTTCAAAGACTTAATCAACTGTATTTACTCTCCTTGCCACTTTTACCATGTGACCCAAGTTTGAATCCTCCTTTTCCGGATCCCATTCTTCTCCCCATTCCCATTGCATATCAAATAGAGAATCTAACGTTATTTAAATCATCACAACTCTCGAAATAGTTTTAGCAAGTTATTGAATATGGGTATGTTGATTATTGCTGCTGCAGAGCAAGTATGGACTTACTACTGCTAATAGACACACAGACACGCTGCTGTGAACATGTAAGATCTGCTGCTGCATAAACAGACAGACATGAATTCTGTAGCAGATCTAGGCAGGTGGAGCTGGGGAGGTGGAGGGGTTCAGAGGGACTCTGATAGTGCTGCAGATGAACCACAAACTAACATTGAACCAGACTATAGAGGGTATGCATTGACGTCACTTTCCTACTGGAACACGCTCCCCCAGCTGGACTGAGTGGCAAAAGATCTGCTGCATGACTGGATTTAATAGGGGAAACTGCAAAAACGCTAAAGGTTGGGCTCGAAAGTGTTGCTTATAACATGTCAAAGAAACCTAATCCATGGATATTGAGATCCAGGAATCCAGGAATCATGTTTCCTGACATTTATATGTGCCTGATTTCGATGCCAGGGAAATGCATAAATCAAATCTGCCTGTGAGCGCTTTATATAACTACAATATAGGTCTAAATCAGAGTGATCACTTATATCAATGTTATATATATATCGTCCAGCTCTAAAACTTGTATAGTTTTAGTCAGTGTTTATTTAAAAACACCCAATTATGCAGAATATAAGATGGTAAATATTTAATTGATGAGTTGTCAACACAATATATAACAATACAATATATAGGGTATGATTTTACCCCAAAATCCAACATTTTGACACAAAATGATAACTGCAAATCCATGTTTCTCTGCCTGGAGTCCAGTTGTTTCTGTGAATTGCAGCGATCCATTTGTTTCTTTTTTCTGTAGCTTTCAGCAGTCTGTAAAAATATACCTCAGATTTTGTGTCAAATCTATCTGTACAGTCAATCGCAAAGATCTTTCCCGTTTTGAATGCGTTTTGTGTGTTTTTCGCGGCATTTACGCTGAAAACCAATGCTGCCACTCAGTGGTCGTAACCACAGTCATAACGGCTGACGGTGACGTCACGTGCATACCCTCTATTTAAATGTTGAGCAAGTAATCTCATTGGCTGCAGGATCAGCAGAGGCCAATCAGCTTGTGCAATGCAGTAATGATGTGATCGCTTGCAGACTGCATATGAAGGACCAATCAGCCTGCGCCATCTAGAGTTTCATGACTGAACTAGATATTTAATAGATGTTATTTAATGGATGTATAATTGAAAATGCATTGATCGGGCTGAACGTGTGTAGCTCATTTTGTTACCACACTCAAAATCGTAGTTCCCTTACTGCACCTTTGAGGATCTGTCGCTATTTGCACATAGTGTATATAGCCTCTGCCATATTGAATTCTGTGTTGCATGTAAGTAAAAGCTAAATGAAATAACACAATTAATGGAGGGCGGAGTTGTAAGAATGTAAATAGCCTTTGCCAACAAGTCAGGCTATTTGTACTTAGTGTAAATAGACTCTCCGATACAATATTTATACAGTAATTGCCTCAGATGTAGGATTTTTTCTCTCACTAGCACAAGCAGGCGTCATTGTTTGTTACCATATCAGACGCTTGTGTTTCTGCACTCCACAGCGTTTCTCATGTGTCTCTGTACACAGCGCAGAGCATGCAAAAAGCATTTTAAACGCAGGCTCATATACAACCCTTAAATATTATAAATTGCACTAAAAGAACCACACATATGCATTACAGTATTACTGCATGACATTCTGATAGCTAACATACTGTACTTGGGCTACTCTTTGACAATTAAAAAAAGGTGGATATCTGATTTCTTGGTTGCAATTTCTTCCTATTTATTCAGGAACACTAAAGTTGTGTCTCAAATGACACACTATGCACTATGTACTCAACCATCTTGTGTATGAATCTTATAAAATTATTTCGTCATCCAGCATCGTAGTCCGATAGTCCCTCCCCTTCCGCTATATAAGGAAAGCGGCGACTCTTGAGTGCATGAAGTGTCCAACATTGCACACTTCATTTTTTAGTTAATTAATTGCATCATCCGAGTATTTAAAGTCCACTTTTTCTTTTTGGATTTTTCAGTGTGAACACACCACAAAACGGTATAGAATAGTACACGAACTGGGCCTGTTTTACAGATTAATAAATCTTCAAACCTATGCCAATGCCTGTCCGTCATTTTGATATTCTGGCTCTGTCCAAAATCACTAATAGTCCACTTAAGGAGTGAGCGAAATTGGACACTGAGCGTCCTGGAAGGGTTGCCACTTTTGCATTGCTTTTGATTAATAAAATAAAAATGCATTATAGTCATTATAGGCATTCTCTGGTGGTTGAGTGTACATCAGTTGTACACTTGGTGTTGCGGTGCATTATGGGATTGAATGAGTGCACTCAATAATGTCTACCATGGTTTCGGACACCACTACAAAATGGCTGTTCCTTCAAATCGTGCACTATATGGGGCGATTTTGACACAGCCAATGTACTTTTCTTAAAACCTCCTAGAGTGTTCATTGGATCTTCAGCAAATTTGGCTCAGATCCTCATCAGACCACTCTGGCTATAATATATATGGAGTTCATCAAATTTTCAGGCAGTGCATTAACAAATTTGATGGCAAGACACCAACAAGGATCTGAGGCTGTATTTCTAGTGTGTTTTGACATGGAACTTCACGTGTAATCATCGCCTGACAATACCACATCCATGTGGTGACAGCATATAGTCATTATAAATAAATGGCTCATAACACAGTTAAAGCTTTGCCTAATGGAATCATATTACATAGTTTGTGTGCTTGTTCCCGTAATTGCTGCTTTAACTTTCATAATTATTTGCAAAATGTTATATTACAATTCCGCAGCCTTTGAAGTGAGTTTCAGGAGCCATATTATTAAAGCCCAGTGGCGACAAAACTGGAGCAACCAGAATGAATCAAGCAGGCGCGGTGTTTGTGCGTTTTTTTGTTTTTTGTTAGTTTTTTCCTCCTCCTTCTTTTTTTTTTTTTTCCAACACGTCACACCATTGTCGACAGAATAAAAACACATATGCGTTGTGTAGTGAGTGATGGCTATACCTGAAAACACAAATATAGCTCATCCTATTATTAGCATCTTACGCCAGAGATCAGATATAGACTCGGGTGTAAATATGAGTCACTGCTGAAGAACGGATGAATGAGCTGCTGTGCGTGTATTGCAGTGCTATCAATTCTTCATGTTAAAGCACTTACAGTTGTAGCTACTCTCACCCTCCATCACATAGCCTATACTATACCGACAGCCATTTGCAGGAAGGAAGAAACCCTCGCGGTCCGTAATATCTGAGTGAGGATTCTCAGAGAAATAGACTCACGAATACATGCACAACAGTAATCATTTTATTAATCGAAAAGAATAATGTGATTTAAATCATTTAAGTGATGATAGATGGATGCGTAACTCATCGCCATATATCCATCTATAGCATACGTGCCAAATATCATAAGAGACGCTGATTGATAATTTCGCGAACAACCAACACCAAATATGACGTTGGGTTTGTCATTCTTTGTGAATGCAGCGCGCGCCCGAGAAAATATTCAAACGCGTGACAGTAAATACATGTGAGAACGATTCTCATTCACACGATCATTTAGCCCCCCTCTCTCTCTCAGCATCCCTTTGGTTTCTCAGTTTGTCATCTTAAGGCTCAGGTGTGTCGATCTCTCTGATCTGACGACGTCAGCACATTGGTAGCCCTGTTTTTAATGCTCTGTTCTTGTGTTCGTGAACAGAGATCGTAGCCTAGAAACAAGCATCACAGCAGCAGCATCACCGCACAGCATCCTCCGTTCCGCTCAGAATCAATCACACTGCTTCTCGCTGTCAAACCGTATATCATATTCGAGTAGGGAAAACAAATGCAAGCATGCAGAGGAAATGGTTTGTGAAATAACCCTGTTCTTACCTATGCATCCCCGCCCTGGGTTCGAGGGATGCTCCAGCTCCAGCCCCGGCCGCTGCGCCATTTACGGGCTTCATGTGCTGTCCAGAGCCCAGCGGTGCTGAAACCGACATCCCCACCATAGTGGCCCCTTCACCGCCCTCCAGGCTCGCCTCGTTACCCATGGTTGGATCTAGCGAGCAGGCCGATTATGTTTTCTATTTATAATAAACTCAGGAAACGCAATTATATAAAAAGATCCGCTCAGCGCCGATCTTCCTCCGCCATCATCTCTCTCTCTCTCTCCTGCGCATTCAGTGCGCTCGAGCTCGGGTGGGAGGGGACACACATCCAGCAACTACAGTACGCGCGCATGCACGCCTCAAATGTATATACAGCATATAATTATTTATATATGCGCAACATTTACTTCCAGCTTTAGCTCTTGAGATAATATCATAAAGAGAGATTTGCTCTAATATTGTGTTATAGAGTCACACTATAATAATAATAATAATAATACATTTTATTTGTAAGGCACCTTTCTCATACTCAAGGCATTACAGAATACAAAATAACAAACAATACAAAGTATATAATATCAAAAATCACAATAATAATTACACATTAAAAACTTTACTAAAAAGATAAGTCTTAAGAAGTTTCTTAAAGGGTTAATTCACCCAAAAATGTAATTTCTGTCATTAATTACTCACCCTCATGTCGTTCCACACCCGTAAGACCTTTGTTCATCTTCAGAACACAAATTAAGATATTTTTGATGAAATCCAAGAGGTTTATGACTCGTCCATAGACAGCAATATAATCAACACTTTCAAGGTCCAGAAAGGTACTAAAGACATCATTAAAACAGTCATGTGACTGCAGTGGTTCAACCTTAATGTTATGAAGATCAGCACGACGCATGCGTGTGATGCTGACTCAGGAGCCGGCCAATAACGAGTCGGCGTTCTGACGTAGAACCTGGAAGCGCTGGACGTAAACAACGTATGAGAATGACACAGAAGAGAAGAGATTGTTGAATAAAGTCCTTATTTTTGTTTTGTTTTTGCGCACAAAAAGTATTCTCGTCTCTTCATAACATTAAGGTTGAACCACTGCAGTCACATGACTGTTTTAACGATGTCTTTAGTACCTTTCTGGACCTTGAAAGTGTTGATTATATTGCTGTCTATGGACGAGTCATAAACCTCTTGGATTTCATCAAAAATATCTTAATTTGTGTTCTGAAGATGAACGAGGGTCTTACAGGTGTGGAACAACATGAGGGGGAGGAATTAATGACAGAAATTTCATTTTTGGGTGAATTAACCCTTTAAAACAATTGAAAGAAGAAGCATTCCTAATTGAAGCAGGTAATGAATTCCACAACTTAGGAGCAATGTAAGAAAAAGCGTGGAGATGTATAAGTTGAAACAAATGCAGAAATATTGAAACCTCTTGATAGAATTTGCCGGTAGATCTGCAAAAAGTGAGTTACAATAATCAAGCCTATATGCAATAAAAGCATGGATAAACCTCTCTGCATCAGGCCTAGAGAGAAAGGGTCTAATACGGGTGATCTTCCGAAGATGAAAAAAGCAACTTTTGTAATATTTTTAAAATGAGTATTAAAAGTCAGCTGAGCATCAAGAATCACACCCAAATTCTGCACCTGGATAGAAGGGAATATTTGGCTATTCTAACAGTAAGTTTAAAATTATTACACTTGTTAACTTGCCAATTAATAAAACTTAGAACAATTTAGTTTAAGAAAGTTATGTCATCCACACCTTTATTTCCAGCAAACAAGCAGAGAGAGTTGAAGAGATAGAGTGCTAATATAAATCTGTCGTCCGCATAACAATGATAGCCCAGGCCATACTTCTGGATAATCTGCCCAAGAGGCAGCCTATAGATACTAAACAGAACAGGACCCAACACCGAGCCCTGAGGGACACCCTGTCGCAATGGCACAGTCTGAGATCTATTAGTACCCAGGTAAACAATCTGGGAATGTTCTGAGTGGTAAGATTTAAACCAGTTAAATGCAGTGCCAGAAAGCTCAGTCCACCTATGTAGTCTGTCCAACAATATGGTGTGACATATTGTATCGAATGCAGCATTAAGATCTAACAAAACCAAAATGTCACAAGCCCCAGAATCCGCTATAATGTCATAGTCTCCTTACTATGTCCAGACCTAACCTCAGATTGAAAAGGTTTTAGTAATCTGTTTGAAAAAATTATTTTGCAGCCACAACCACATGCTCAAGAACTTTCGCCAAGAACGGTAGATTTGAGATATGCCTATAATTGGACATATCGGCAATATCACTCCCTGGCTTTTTAAGAACTGGCTTAAAGGGATAGTTCACCCAAAAATGAAACTTTTGTCATCATTTACTCACCCTCAAGTGGTTCCAAACCTGTATGAGTTTCTTTCTTTTGTTGAACAGAAAAGAAGATATTTTGAAGAATGTTGGTAACCAGACAGTTGACATAGTCATTGACTTCCATAGTAGGAAAAAAATACTATGGAAGCCAATGTCTGAAAAATAATCTTCTTTTGTGTTCAACAGAAGAAAGAAACTCATACAGGTTTGGAACCACTTGAGGGTGAGTAAATGATGACAAAAGTTTCATTTTTGGGTGATCCCTTTAACTTCTGCCATTTAAAGAGTAGGAGGGACAATCCCTGCATCAAGTGAGGTGTTAACAATAGCAGTAATGTGAAGGACAATAGCTGGTAAACAGTTCTTTAAAACAGTATGGAAGGGGATTGAGTATACAAGTAGTAGAATTCATTGTCAGAACTAATTTAGAAATAAAATCGGAATTGACAACAGTAAAACTTGTTGTGTTCTGCTTGAAAACTAGAGCAGAAAATCTCACATCTCCTATTAAGCTTCACGTGGGCTGTACTACCACTGGCAATCCATCCAGAAACCTTTTAGTCTTCAGCACAGTCATTGTGGTCACTGTGGTCTTGTGAATTCTTGAGGATATACCAGTAATGCATATTCTGTATAAAGAATCAGCTTGCAAAACCTGCACACCAGTTTCCCTGTTAAGAGAATGAATCCCAGGACGCTGTTGACTGGCACTGCTGCTCGAGCGCAGTAACTCATTATGTTCTCCATGCAACACACTTTAGGGAGCCAGTGCAGCACACTGAAAGATTACAGATTATAGTTCATATAGTATAAATTAATTCAGGTTTTCTAGTGATAAAGTATGTTTGCAAGTGGTTTAATTCATAAAATTTAATTAAAATTTAAAATTAATTTAAACAAACTTAATTAAATCTAAATCTGTAAAATGATCCAATGATGGGAATCCCTATTCATGAAGTACCTGACGGAAGCCTTTAAGGCTCTATATGTACAGACTAGAGCCTTTTCAACTAAGTGTGCAGACTGTCAGTGTTTACCTTTAATTTGCCACTAGAGGACATCACATTCAAACATAGGGTACGTTTACACGACAGCAGTGTACTAAAAACTGAAGTTTTTCCTTTGCGTTTTTCGCGTACAGACGACAATGTTGTCAAATCAATCACATGGATCCGCGAAAAAGACTAAAAATGCTATATTCTGCTGCCAGGCCAGTAGATGGCGGTCACTTTGTAAAGAAACACTACGTGCCTATAGACTGAACACGTAATATGCAAGACATCACCGTTTTCACAAATTCACATGTTTGTAGTTTACACAGAGACGATAAAGGTATCGTTTTCAAAAACTTGCAGTTTGCGTTTTCAGGCCCCAAAACGCTGTTGTCATGAACGGCCAAAACACATAAAAAAGTTTCCATTTTTAGTTGAAATGTTGTGTAAATGGCAAAAAAAAAAAAAAAATGTTATACATCAGGTAAACATTGAAAAATGTTTGTTAGTATAGTTAGTAAGAGGTTTAACTCAGGAATATTTTTGACTGGTGTCTTGTGTGTTAACTCTGATTGACTTTGTAAAGCAAGTTTACAAGTTTAAATTTTTATTCATTTTGCAGACGTTTTATCTGAAGTGACTTACAAATGAGGAATACAACAAGCGATTGATCTTAAAGAAGCAATAAACACAAGAAGTGCTAGTAATACAAACTTTCAAACATTGTTCAGAATAGAACAAGCTAAAACAGGGAGGGATTAAAATCCATGAATGGCACCATGAAATCAAAACTGTCAATTCTTGTTGTTTTTATTTTTATGGAATATTGCCGTGTTTATTATAAATGATTTATCGGTGCGCATCATTATTGTTTTAAATTCATGTTCCTCATAATCTTGAATCAGAATATCTTCTCCTCCCTCTTGCAGCATCTCTTCTCTTCTCTGATGACGAGGGCGGGGCAACCTGTCACTCACATGAGATCCACCAATAGCAAACCACAACCATCCAATCAATTCCCCACAGACAAAATCAAGCCCCGCCCTACATTTGTTCTTGTTCTAGAAGCGTTTCATGCGGATATACGACACAATAGGGAAAAAAAGACCAGCACAACTTCACTTTCATGCTGACTTTACATTTACAAAGCTCCCATTCGAGCAGCAGATACAGATTAAAAAAGGAAGAACCCTGTATGTTGGACATACAGGCTACAACAATCATATTCACTAGATGGCCAAACATGCTGTTACATGCTTTTCTTCAAGTGATAGGTGAGTAAATCGATATTTATATTGTCTTGTATATGCATGCGTAATGTCATGTTCTTAATTTTTTTTCTGTCTAAAAGTGACCATTTTAAAAACAATCAATCAAAAATTGCCTTTTAGCGTCACATACTTGAAACCCCAAAGTAATAAAGAGACATACACACACAACAAGATCGTAAATAAAACATGACAAAATCTACAATTTGTAAATGTGCACTAAAGAGAAGATGCTTATAATGGTGCTTACATATGAATCACTGGCATTTCTAGGTCAGCTTTGCTCACAGAATTAGGTCACGGTTAAGGAAGAATGCATTTCCTGAAATGGGTTTCATAGCTAGACTGTGGTGCTTGAAAGAACTCCTCTGTCAAAGCATATATTACAGATATATGAGGCGGCTCCTACACTTAGAGAAGATTTCCTTTATTTGGTGTTTTAATCTCAGCGTCAAGCTCAACTTCATCTACTCAAATACTGAAAACTCGGCTTTCACTTTCACAAGAAACATGAGAGCCGTTATGATTACATATTCACAAGATGTGCTCCTTTCCAGAAGCGTCTCACACAATTGTGTTCCCAAACACCAGCATCTGGAATTATTTATGTATTAAATGTACAAATGTTTACTAATTCGTATTTAATCTAAAACTGAATTCATGCTACTAATCAGTTGATTCTGTTGCATTTATGATAAATGAAATTATGTTTTCAATCACATTTATTTGCAAATATTACATACTAATACCTACATATAAATAACGAGTGAATGGAGCAACATGTTCCTACTTCATGTGTAAGTCAATATGGGGCCTCATGACTGAATGCAGGTCAAAGTCAAGGCTGTTTTAGTGTGTCAATAAATGGAATAAGTGGGTCAAAATTTAAGATGGTGAAGAGTAAGATGCTTTCAACAAAGGGCTTTGACATGTTTGATGGAGTAGGGGGTGGTGCGGGGCCGTCCCGAACACGCCTGAAGGGCCCCTGGCCTCAGCATGTGAGATTATGTAATGCAGCTCTACTTCTGTTTCCTGGTTTCACGAGGGCATCGTTCAGCGGAGCCAATGAGACGCACAAACGCAGATCACATACACCCACAGACACACGTTGGATGCAAACAGAGCTGAGCAGAGAAGTCTATCTGGCTCGTGAGGGTTCAGCTGCAGCTGGACAAACGGAGGAAAAGACAGAACGAAGAGGAGAGAAACGGACATCTTTATCCAGCGGTCTGCCATGCCATTAAATGAGTCTGACTCCTTAACAGGTATGTGACCCAAACAAATCCTCAATCAAACTGAATTTCAGAACATAAAACATTTTTGTGGAAACAATGATACTATTTAAAAATAGTGGTAAAAAAGAGAGAAATTAATACTTTTATTCACCATGGATGCATTACATTGATCAAAAGTGACAGTGAAGACATTTATAATGATACAAAGATTTCTATTTAATAAATGTAATAAATAAATGTAATAAATGCTGTTCAATGAACTTTCTATTCATCAAAGAATGCTGAAAAAAGTGTCACATTGAACATTGATAATAATCAGAAATGTTTCTTGAGCATCAAATCATCATATTAGAATGATTTCTGAAGGATCATGTGACACTGAAGACTGGAGTAATGATGCTGAAAATTCAGCTTTGATCACAGGAATAAATTACATTTTACAATATATTCACATAGAAAACAGCTGTTTTACATTGTAATAATATTTTGCAATATTACCATTTTTACTGTATTTTTGATTAAATAAATTCAGCCTTGGTGAGCAGAAGAGACTTCTTTCAAAAACATTTTTAAAAATGTGTTTTAACAGGTACATTTGTATTGTGATTAGTTACACAGCCGTACTACAGGATGGGACCAAATGCTGTTGAAAGTGTTAATGCATAATAAAAAGTGGCACAGCCAGTGGCCACCTAACATAATTTCAGGTTTCTATCCATATTTAACTCATTCATGTAATCAGATTCATTTTTGTCATTGTCAGCGTTAGTATTTACCTGTGACGCCATTTTTCAGAGCATATTGTTTTGTCATTTCATAGAGTAACCCATTTGTATCTCATTCAGGTACCAGTTTTTGGAATTAAACAAGCAGTTTTTCATGTACAGATGTCCCCAGAAGAAAAGTCTCAAAATTGAAATCAGGCCCAATGGAGGATCCATCTTTTGATGACAGTGAACTAACCTGCATTTTTCTCAGTTATTGCAAATATCCAACAGTTTAAAGACACTTAAAACTTCTCAATCAAACTGTCAAGTCACATTTATTTATATAGCCATTTACAGAATACAGATTGAAAGGGGTTTACAGTAATAAACAGAAATAACAGCATCAATGTTGCAAATTTATGAGACAATAAATTCAGTCATAATTATAACTCAAATTCCAGCAATAAAGCAGCTCTACCGAAGACTATATATAGTGTCTCTATTCATCTCAATTAAGCAGTTTGACTGATACAACTGACTGAATTTTAATTGTCTTTCAAGCCCCCAAATTGTGTGGCTTTCTTTATTATTTCTGTTGTTCAAGAAATGGTTGAAACCTAATGAAACTGTAAAATAATTATTATTAATTAACAGAGCTCCTACTGTATAATTAAAGTGGTTGTTACTATGCTGTTAGCTTGAATGTTATGTTATTGTAATCAGAGGCTGATCAGTATCTTAGTCTGAAGTTGCATGACTGTTTTGCGTTTTGTTTTGCTGTTTTGCGACTCGTGGAACAGCGCTCAAGGGATCACCTCATTCTCATCATCACTAGACATGTTCACCATGGATCCACCATTAATGGAGACTCTATAGAGAATGGCTTTGTCACGGTAAACGCTCACTACTCCGTCAGCCACAGCAGATGCTTTGTAGACCAAATCACGAGGCACACGTGCATACATTAAAATGGTCTGGTCTACATCTGGCGACTGAGAGGGAATGAGACAGAGAAGCTCTCAACCCTCCTAATGCATTAAAAACTCTATACACCTTTTGATGGAACATAAGCTTATAAAACAGTCATAACTTAATATTTTTCAACTAAAACCATATTGTATCTAATCAGTAACCTGAGTGAATGCACAAAAGTTTTAAATGTTACCATGTTTTTATCATGCTATTACTTCATTTACCCCCCCCCCCTTTTTTTTTTTAATTATTTAAAAAAAAAAAAGTGAAATTCTTTGAAATTTCCAATTTTTCAAGATCTACAGCAGAAACCAGTGTAATGCAAGAAAATATATATTTTTATAAAATCACTTAATTTTAAGACAAAAATACTGAGAAAGAAAATATTTTTTTGCAGTATAAGTGACAGAGTTGTCTAGTCTAGAAGTTTGAACACACCTTCTTATTCAGTGATGGATGGATGGATGGATGGTGCCTAATTACTCAGATAGGTAAACAGTCAGATGATGCATACGTAGAAATTAATAAGATAAATAGACTGACAACCAGATTGCTACATAATTTGACAGATAAACTCATGTAACGATACATTGGTAGACAGACAGATGAAATGAAAAATAGATAAATATATGAAAAGATTGCTACAGAATTATGAGTAAATGTCGCATAGAAAATGTGTGGCAGGAAAATAGGATTGTAGGTATTAAAATAGATAAATGGGTAGATAGCAAGAGAATTAAACATATAAACTAATGCATAGATAGAGATAATTCTAAATAAATAAATAGGTAGATGAAGATATAGCTATATAATTATACAAATAGATCAGACAGTCCAGTGATGACAGTCTGTGACAAGCAGATTAGAGTAGTGGAACAGGTCATCCCATATGTCCGGTTCGGAATCTAAGAGGTGCCTCGAAGCCCAGCATGCTTCACACCCTTCTAACTCCTTTTCGGACGACAAAGGTGAAGGATCCTCCCGTCATGATCTGCTGGAAGAGATCAGAGTACACAGGTAAGACATTAGGTTGGGACTCACCTTCCCTTTCACTACCTGTGGCCGGCAACACCGGCAGCGCTCGAGGCTTCCTCGGGGGTTTAGTCGGAAGTCTCTTGGGTGCAGGAGCCAGTCCAGCCCGGCCAGTCTTGTCGTGAGGATGAGTGGGACAGAGAGCTCAGGCAGGAGTCCCGCTTCCATGGCCCTGGGGGAGATTGTGGCGGAGGTGGCTGGCACATACCTGGTGTCCCTGTGCACACAGATAACTGGGATGAGAGCTTTGGTGGATTTGGTTCATCATGGAGTGCTGGCCGGTGCTTTTTCTGTGAGGCACCCTCAACAGGTCACTGGTCCTCAAGGCCCTTTCAGGGAAATGAAGGAGACTTTTTTTCCCAGTGTGCATGGTGTCCGAGCCAGCTCAGCTGCTTCCACCAACTCAGTTAAGGTTGTTGAGTTGGACATCATCACAGCCTTCCACTGAGGGAGAGATAGGGAATACAGTCGTCCATGCCGACACTTTCAGCCACTGCGGAGGTGATGGATAGGCGGGTGGCTTGGTTACAACCGGGGACGTGAGGCTCATACATCCACTCCTGGAAGCGTTTTGCTGCCTCAACCAGCAACAGGCGACATTCCAACCTTTGTAAGGACTTATCTCTTCAAGGCCTCATAATTGTTCACAGAGGCAGATGAAAGAGTAATAGGGGATGATAATGTGGTCCCACTCTTATTCACACCCCTCACACTCAGCAACCACCTCAAAGGTTTGGAGGAATGCATCACTGAGAATCAGTGAGCTTAGTCAATATCTGAGGGCTGGGGTCCTGGAAGGGGAATGTGAGCCAGGGCTTCCATTCGTAGATGCACAAGCTCCTGGCTGGTGGTGACCCTCTCTTGGCCCACAGTCAGCTGTTCCATGATGTGCTGCTGCCGCAGAACCAGCTCGGGCAGATGGATGGATGGATGGATGCATGGATGGACGGATGCATGGATGGATGGATAGACGGACAGATGGGCGGATACATGGATGGACGGACGGATGGGTGCATGGACGGATGGATGCATGGACGGATGGATGGACAGACAGACACATGGATGGATGGACAAATGCATGGATGGATGCATGGGTGATGGATGGATGCATGGATGGACGGATGGATGCATGGACGGACGGATGGATGCATGGACGGACGGATGGGTGCATGTATGGATGGATGGACAGACGGACACATGGATGGATGGACAAATGCATGGGTGATGGATGGATGCATGGACGCATGGACTGACGGACGGATGGATGGATGCATGGATGGACGGATGGATGCACGGACGGATGGATACATGGATGGACGGATGGATGCATGGACGGACAGACACATGGATGGATGGACAGATGCATGGACGCATGGACTGACGGACGATGGATGGACAGATGGACAGACGGATGGATGCATGGACGGATAGATGGACGGACAGACACATGGATGGATGGATGGACGGACAGATGGGCGGATACATGGATGGACGGACGGATGCATGGACGGACGGATGGGTGCATGGATGGATGGATGGACAGACGGACACATGGAAGGATGGACAGATGCATGGATGGATGCATGGGTGATGGATGGATGCATGGATGGACGGATGGATGGATGGATGCATGGACGCATGGACTGACGGACGGATGGATGGATGCATGGATGGACGGATGGATGCACGGACAGATGGATACATGGATGGACGGCTGGACAGATGGATGGATGGATGGACGGATAGATGGACGGACAGACACATGGATGGATGGATGGATGGACGGACAGATGGGTGAATACATGGATGGACGGACGGATGGGTGCATGGACGGATGGATGGACAGACGGACACATCGCTGTGGCTTTCGTTGCAAAATAGAGCAAAAATACTGACAATATACTGTTTAAAATGTACATCACTTAATACGACCCTTTTGTTTGTTGAACTGTTGTATAAAATCAATATTCGGGATATTTTATTATATTATATTCGGGCAATATTCTTGCTGGTATAATATGATCAACATTAAACTAACTCACAGAAGGGTATGTTTTTGTATCGAAGAGAGTTTTAATCTTAAATCTCTATGCAGTCTGTGTCTATATTTGTTCTTCAAGCTATTAAGTGCTAAATCCACACTTTTACAAAGGTATATTGTCGAGAACAGCACTAATGTAGCGCGATTTGCTTGTGTGGATGCAGCGAAAGATGAGGTACTTTGATTGAATGTCGTGTATTTACGGCATTTTACCTGCTAGAAATACATGCTCAGTTTTTGTTATTTTAAGGTGGAGTAGAATAAAATGTATGGCAAAACTCAGCATTTTGTTCGCGTACGTCAGTTTGAGAGCCACTGCTGGATATCAGCCTACACTTTGGTCGCAGATTTAGTCAGCAAACGAGCAGCGCAATATAGACCGACTGAATGACACTTTAATTAGAGTAGAAAATCTCAAATGAAGATCGCTGAACTCCAGCTTACTTGTCTGTGTTTTCAGATCATCCGCGCTTCTTCCTCAGTGTAGAGAGAGCACGTGTGTGTGGTTGCCAAATTGCAAAGATTAAGTAAAACGTGTTCTTTTAACAGAAAAGCTCTGATTGGGGGTTTAAATTCTGGAAATCTGGCAACAGTAAGCATGAACGCTGGTAAAACAGTCTGTAATGTTTTGTCTCCTTTATTCGACAAAAACAAAAAGTGATTTCAAAAGAGTGATTTTGGTAAAGTTTTTAGTCTTTCAGCCACATTTCAGTCTCGTCTTTTTTCGTCAACGATATTGCACGTGTAGTTTTAGTCACAGTTATCGTTAAATGACATTGGTGTCGTCTCTCATCGTCTCGTCTTAGTCATGGAAAAAAAGGTCGTCAATGAACATTTCGTTGTAGTTTTCGTTTTTCGTTTTTTCGTTTTCGTCATAGTTTTCGTTAACGAAATTAACACTGGATGGATGCATGGATGGACGGACGGATGCATGGATGGATCTTGCATGGTGTCTGTCCAAGGTAGTCTTAACCAGCTCATGGGGTATAGAAGCGTAGGCATTGGTGAGGTCAAGCCAAAGCACAACAAGGTCTCCCTTCCCTTTGCAGAGCAATGGAGGCAGGCGGAGGGTGTCTGGATACCCACGGAAGAGAACTCAACTAAGCTGAAGCAGTTCAGATCCATCTCTCTTCTCAGTGTCAAGTCAAGTCACCTTTATTTATATAGCGCTTTTTACAATGCAGATTGTGTCAAAGCAGCTTTACAGTGAGAACTGGTATATAATTTTTGGCTGCACACCAGCTCTTAAAGAAAATGGTGTCAATATCCATCTTAAGTAAATTCAGTATTGATTCATTCCGATGTAAGAATCAATAGATATTAATTTAGTTAATTTATCTATATCAGCACTGGAGTGAACAGTGATGTCATCATCCAGCTCAGTTCAGTTCGCTTACAATGGTGTTGATGCAGGCGGATCAAAACATTGTTGAATATCAAATGTCAAGTGTCCCCAACTAAGCAAGCCAAAGGCGACGGCGGCAAGGAACCCAAACTCCAACAGGTGACATCAGGCGGCAAACAGGTGTTAAAATGGAGAAAAAAACCTTGGGAGAAACCAGGCTCAGTCAGGGGGCCAGTTCTCCTCTGGCCGACAGCGAACAGTGCTTTATTATGATTCAGGCAGCTTTCATAAGTCCAATTGGGATCGCAATAGTCAAAGTATTTATTCCAGTTCCATCCAATTGAGGATCGTATTCATCACGCCGGTATGGACGGTTTGTTGAAGAACTGTGCCACTGGCTGTCGTGTCGATGAGGCCCTCACAGGGGATGATCTAGTTGACTCAATCTCTGCTGACACCAGAGCTGCGTTGTCGTCGTGTCTAGGCACACATCCGCGATCTCACCTGGATACGGCCCGGATCCGGCTGACTACAGTAAACCTCGGGATAAACAAAGGGACTAATATTAGCGTAGATGCCATTCTTCTTCTGATGTAACAAGTACATCTGGTGTTATAGGAAGTGTTCCTGGTTCCGGCTGACTTAATTTATGCAGTCTAACAATCCTTTAACGGATTTGAAAACATCAATTGATAATGTGTTATGTGTATGCCAGGTTAAAGAGATGCGTTTTTAGTCTAGATTTAAACTGACAGAGTGTGTCTGCTTCCCGAACAATGCTAGGAAGATTGTTCCAGAGTTTAGGTGCCAAACAGGAGAAGGATCTACCGCCTGCGGTTGATTTTGATATTCTAGGTATTATCAGCTGGCCTGAATTCTGAGATCGCAAAAGACGTGAAGGACTATAATGCATTAAGAGCTTGCTCAGGTACTGGGGAGCTAAACCATTTAGTGCTTTGTAAGTAATTAGCAAGATTTTAAAATCTATACGATGTTTAACGGGAAGCCAATGCAGTGTTGACAGAACCGGGCTAATATGGTCATACTTCCTAGTTCTAGTAAGAACTCTAGCTGCTGCATTTTGGACCAGCTGTAGTTTGTTTATTAGGCGTGCAAGGCAACCACCCAGTAGAGCGTTACAGTAATCTAGCCTTGAGGTCATGAACGCATGAACTGTTCCGCATTTGTCATTGAGAGCATATGTCGTAGTTTCGATATATTTTTAAGATGGAAGAATGCGGTTTTACAAATGCTAGTGTGGAGGGGAAGATTTTCCTCAGTGTTCTATCTAGAAGAATGACAGACTTCCTCTTGAAGAACAGCTATATTGACACCTCAGTACAGAAAGGAGGCATCCCTGGTATAGCGGGGTGTCTGGAACACACAAGAGTGTGCACGCAAAGGGAAGGGAGACCTCACCAATGCCTAAGGTTTTATACCCCATAAGTTGGTTGAGACTACCTTGGACCAACACTGTGTGCCTTGCGAGATCAAGAGCCTAATCCTGAACTACTATGTGGACTTAGGCTTAGAACCACCTCAGGTTGGCATCGGCTTGAGAAGGGGATTATAACTGGGTGTACCACCTCAGATATTCTCTTTGCCCTTGCCATGAATATGGTGGTTAAAGCAGCCGAAAGGTAGTGCAAAGGGTCCTCTGTCCAAGTCTGACTTTCGGCAGACATCCATCAGAGCCTTTATGAATGACCTCATGATCACAACAAAAAGCTCATTAACTGGGCAAGGATGAGCTTCAAACCTGCTATTGCCAGATAACTGCCACAGTGCCCTCCTGTGAAATAACTTCTTACAGAGGATTCTGAGAAGGTCTCGGCAGCACCTTGTAGGGAACACCTCTTCCAATCTTAATGATAGACAGACAGATCTATAACACTGAATCAAAAACAGCAAACTTTTTCAGTGATAGTGATGGGTACATACACACAGAATAACAAAGTGATGATATTAATGCTTGTTTCTCGATTTTTGATCGAGTGTTAATGATACATAAACAGACCGACAGATAGATAGACCAACAGAGATAGTATAATCCAGTAGGTTTCATCCACATCCTCACCCATAAAGTATTCACATATAGCATATAGCTATTCAGTATATAGTACAGTCATCTGTAAACATTCATTTAGTGAATTTAAAAAGATACTCTCTTATGGTAAAGACAAACAGTTTTGAAAATGAAAATATGCACCGTTAATTCATTCAGTCATATTAAATGATCACTAAACTTCTGGCCTCTTTCTTCAAATGCTATTTAAAGGCGCTTGTATGAATTGTAGAAAACAGAATAGAAACACAAACAGTTTCCCATACTGTTTCTTTTCCAGACCTGGAACTTATTAAAATCAAATTTCATAATTTTCAATAATGCTTAGGAACTCTGTTTTGCTAATAGTTTTATACCCTTCTCCTAGGGGTGGGTGATAAGACCAAAATCTTACAATATATATTTCATGATATAGAAAGTCTTAGGCACGTTAGTATTTTCACCTCCCAAAAAAGGTTTTAAGTCAGTTATTTATATCTTTTGCTGTAGTGTGTCAGTAGGAAATATCAGCTCACATTTCCAAACAATCCTTTTCCCATTAATTGTAATAATCCAGTGAGATCTTTGTATGCAGGAGTCTGACAACAGCCGGTATGATCTGACCACACCATCATCGAGTATGTCTGGGATTACATGAAGAAACAGAAAAAACTGAGATGGACTAAATCCAGAAGAACTGTGGCAACATCTCCAGGATCCCTGAAGCTACAGTACTGTGAAAAGTTTTAGTCACTTTTGTAAAAATGCTGTAAAGTGAGGATACTTTCAAAAATAATGTCATAAATAGAAGTTAATTGGTAAATAAAACCTATTAACTAAATCGAATCAACATTTGGTGTGACCACCCCTTTGCGTTTAAAACAGCTTTTGTCCTATGTACACTTGCGCATAGTTTTTCAGGGAGGCTTCTTCAAGAGTCTTGGAGATGTTACCGCAGTTCTTCTGGATTTAGTCTGTCTCAGTTTTTTCTGTTTCTTCATGTAATCCCAGATGGACTCGATGATGGTTGAGTGGCTACACAGTCATGTTGTAGATAAAACAACATCTGTATCGCAAACCCCTCTGCTGCAGTTGTTTGTTGTTTTTGGCGTATGCCTACCAATGCAATGTCACTGCCATAGAAACCAATGCAAATATTCCGGAAAATGAAATATTGCATATCTGATACAGTTGCATACACAATGTGTAGATTCCAATCGGATAGACAAATAAACGGATTTGGACTGACAGTGTGAACGTATCAAAAATATGCCAAGAAAATTCTGCAGAAAATGCTGATTTTAATTCAGGATTAAGAAGTATAACTTAAACATTGACCAGAGAATTAGAACTAGTTTCAGCAAGAGTTTGAAATTGGTTTAAAGTAACATACCCCATTATAAAAGTGTGCACGAACTTGCAAATAGGTCATTTTGGTTTTTTTTAATTTTCTATTTGTTACATGAATTTTGTTGGAAAAAGTTATTAAAGTTGGAAAAAGATCTGACATGGTTTTATTTAGATTCATAAAAAAACAAAAAAACACTTTTAGCATGGATGTGTAGACTTTTTATACCTCCTGTCAGTAACACTGGATCAGAAACCTGTATTCAGTGAAAGTCAGTATGTACATTAGATTTGTCCTTTATAAAATGTAATTTCATGGAAAACTGAGCGGCACAGCGGGATTTTGAGCAGCCTCTGAAGTCAATATGTCTGCAGAACAAGTGCGTGTAACATTGATAGAAAATGGCTTTCAAAGTTTAGGATGCACTGCGTCAATTGTTCCCATATTAGAAAAACTGGAAATACTGTAACAAACCTGTTTGGTTACGCTGCTTCAAACATGCAATTTAGAGGTCATTATTTTACTTTCGTACACATGGTGAATTGAGTTTGATCACACTCAGAAAAGAATTAAAAACCAAACAATTTACTCTGGTTTATTGTAATAACATGTATAGTAAAAATATTTTTAATACATTCTGTACACAATGTTGCCTTAAGAGGTTTACTTTTGGAAAGGCATGAACAAAAACATTAACCATTAAAGTAAATGAAGGCTGTACACAGATGCTTAAAAATGTTTAACTTCATGTGAAATGCAATTTAAGAAGCAAACAAGTGCATCTACGGCTGAAACTGTTCACTTCCTCTTACAGAGACAGAAACACTGCTGCAGATTTCAGCACGGGGCAAAAGGCCTTATAGTCCTTTATATGAATTTAGATCAACGGAAATTATTGCTCAGTCAACATGGTGCAACGTCTCAATCCAATCAGTCAGCTGACAAAAGGGGCCCTAAAAGCACCGCCTTGTAAAATAAAACAAAACTACCCTTCAAAAAGCAAAAAAGCATGAACTAAACGTCTAAGCAACTAGATTTTCAGCTGTTTAGGTTAATCAAACTAAAGAGATCACCTGAGGAGTGGTGGGCAGGTCAAAGGTCAATGGACATACATAACTGCACATGCAAACTGTGCATCCAGTGGATCAGATCTACCCAGAACTCCACCAGACTGTGGCCAACCAACACACCAAAACACACGCAAACGTATGGACATAAGACAGGCGCACATGTGCGCAAAGTGTTGAAAGGACACCAGCTCTCTTTAAAGATGATCAGACATTCAAAGAGGGAAACTTGACCAAAAACAAACATCTGACAAATGATGTTTGTTTTATACGAGCTGTCCGTAGGGGCGGCGTGCGTACAGACCATCCACACCACAACCTCATCAGCCCTGCGCTAAACAGCGGCTGCGATCCGCTTGACATCTTCCTGTCAGATCTTCTCTGAGGTACAAGACGGGTTGAGCACGTCCACTGCCGTTTCCTGCAGAATCACTCGTTCAGGGCAAGGATGATGTCGTCTTCCAGGTCCGAGTTATCAGAGCTGTCTGCTGCAGGAATAAGAGAACAACATTTCAGAGAACGACTGAAGGAAAATGAATGAAAGTAACGAAACAGAAGGAGGAATCACAACATGCCAGAAATATGGAGAGGAAGGATGTCATAAGCATTCGGTCGTGACCAACAGCTGCTGATACTATATAACCTGTTATCTGTCTGTCCATAAACGCCCGGATATACTTCAAGCGAAATCGAAGGACGAATTGGACTGACGCCATTTTAAACAAAATCAGTTCTTTTAGAGTTTAAAACAGCTTGCCAAAATGAACTTTCTAGAAAAGTTCGGTCTGGCTGGAAAACACCTTCAAACTCCCATTGGTCCATGGTGTGGCTCTGAGGCTCCGCCTTCTTTTAGGTATAAATCTCTGGTTCATTTCTTCTGTTCAGTCGATCAGCAATCTACTGTATAAAGTGCTGAATCTCAAACATATCCACATCACTATGATCAGATGCTTTCTGAACTGCTGTTTTCTCACCGCTGGCATTTTAGTAGTGTTTATTTTTGTTATTGAGAGGAAAGCCGCAGCACATATTTACATATTAAATGTGGTCAGCATCGTGATGTTCGCTAACAGTAAATTGATGGTCACGTGTTTCAAGTGAAGAACAAAAAAAGAACTTGGCCTTGAGTATATCGGGGCCTTAAGAAAACATCTGCTAGAGGCCAAAAGTGAACAAACAATGAATGTTATCTTAATGAACCGTTTCATCTTAAGAACTGCTTCCTAAGCCTGACAAACCTCAAAATAAAATGTAACAAATATACTGTACATTTATTTGTTTGATGACTTGATTCTGACAATCAGGCAGTTGACATTTTGTTCCTCAATCGTGAAATATAAGCTCGCAACTGTGAAAAAAAAAAAAGTCTGAAATGTAAAAAATTGTGTAAAACAGACTGTTTACATGAACGCTCCACACGATTTGACATTTTGACACAGTTGTGTGAATTCAACCATTCATGTGCAATAAGACGTGAATTTGCGATCACATGTTGTGAGACACGGCTTTGTAAACGCTTCAGCTGTGTGTCAGTCAGCACAAGCAGTGAAAACCGCATCAAATTCTTTTTTGGAGTTTATTGCAGTTTATTACTTAACTCTTTTTAACATCAAGCACGTCCTAAATTTGCGATCGCCTTCTGAGAGGCAGTTTTCCGCATGTACAATTTGGTAGTGTGTCAGTCAGCACAAGCACGCAATGAGTTCTTTTTTCATTACTTATAACGCTTAACCATTTTTAACATCAATCACGTCCCACTCCATTGTCTCATTCATGCGTTTCATCACTCTGAAGTGTCAATAGTGCTGTGCTACACATATTTACATACCATGAAACACATGATATAGCAAAATCTCTAAAGATAGACATTTAACATCTAACCAATACATTTTTATGTTCATCCGATAAGTGTGGGAAGTAGGACTTTTATTTTGAAGGCATCACAGAATCATTGAATCACTCCTACATTTCAATTTGTTGTTTTAGTCTTTTTAACCATCCTGTTTTATAATAAAAAGGCAAGTGCTATAATACTGTATAAAATACCATAGGTATGCTGTAAATATGCAGTTACGTCATTTAAAGAAGAATATATATAAAACAAATTTAAAGGGATAGTTCACCGAAAAATGAAATTTGTCATTAATTACTCACCCTCATGTCGTTCCACATCCGTAAGACCTTCGTTCATCTTCAGAACACAAATTAAGATATTTTTGAATGAAATCTGAGAACTTTCAGCCCATCCATTGTGAGCATCGTCATTTACACATTCAAGGTCCAGAACAATAGGAAAGACATCATTAAAGTAATCCATGAGACTCCAGTGGTTTAACCTCAATTTTATGAAACAACGCAAGTGCTTTGTTTGTGCAAAAAAAACAATTTACCTCGGTATTTACAAAATAATATTATCCAAAGTGCATTCACGGAACAACTTCCGGTCTCGAGTCAACAACACGCATGCATCGTGGTGCTCCCCCTACTGGATTGCATGTCAATATTTTCATAAATGTTTTTTTTTTTTGTGTGTGTGTGTGTGTGTGTGTGTGTGTGT
Source organism: Mylopharyngodon piceus (assembly GCA_039654765.1). Lineage (NCBI taxonomy): Eukaryota > Metazoa > Chordata > Actinopteri > Cypriniformes > Xenocyprididae > Mylopharyngodon > Mylopharyngodon piceus. Next base: position 32,105,827 of record CM077453.1, read on the forward strand.
GTGTGTGTGTGTGTGTGTGTGTGTGTGTGCAAAGCACTCGCATTGCTTCATAAAACTGAGGTTAAACCACTGGAGTCACATGGATTACTTTAATGATTTCTTTACTATCGTTCTGGACCTTGAATGTGTAAATTGCATTGCTCCCAATGGATGGGCTGAAAGCTCTCAGATTTCATCAAAAATATCTTAATTTGTGTTCTGAAGATGAACGAAGGTCTTACGGGTGTGCAACGACACGAGGGTGAGAAATTAATGACAGAATTTTTATTTTTGGGTGAACTAACCCTTTAAGAGACAAGCCTGAGAAGGCAACTTTAAATTCTACATATTCAACTGGTCAGTATTCAAACTGGTCGACAGTTTTTATGCCATATTCAGTGTCCTATATATGTATTAGTGTTGCTCATAAATGTGATTTCCAGTGTTCAGATTACTATTACAGTTTCCTTTCTTAGTGTTTTTAACAATTTCCTTATTTGTGGTGAAAAAAATAAAAAAATAAATAAAATAAAATAAAATAAAAATAAAATAAAATACTACAATAGGATTTAGAGAACAGAATAAAGGAAAAGTCTAAATTATTAAATGTACAAATTAAGCTCACAGCAAGCTGTTTATTATCAGTTACTGGTGATAAATTCCATATTGGTGCATACATAATAATAATAATAATAATAATAATAATAATAATAATAATAATAATAATTAAATGTGGATGAATATGCATGTGTGCATGTTGTCAAACTCACTGTTGTCCAGCACAAGCTCCACATCTCGCTCATTGTCATCGGAATCATCGTCGTCATCATCATCGTCATCGTCGTCGTCATCATCATCATCGTCATCATCATCATCATCATCAGCCTCTTCATCCAGAAGACGAGCAACCTCCTCATCATCAGACGGAGAGAAATCCTGCTCGCCATCTTCCTCCTCTTCCTCTCCGTTATTCTCGTTCTCCAGCTCAGCCAGCAGCGGGTCTGTGTCAATGTCATCGATGTCATCATCAGAGTCATCGTCATCCTCTTCATCCTGATCATCCTCCTCCTGAATGAAACAAAAGACTCTGATGTCTTATGATCAAGTTTGATATGAAATGACAAGCTGAAGTAACAGCTGAAGTGTTTATTTTTAACAAGGTCTCCATCTCAGTTGGATCTTAGCCGTTCGAGAGTTGTCATGACAGAAATAAATAAATGTGATTTGACTTTGTGCCAAAAGTATTGCATGTATCTTTTCAAGAAATGAACTCCATACAAAAACTATTTATGAAACTGTCTTAGGTGGGTCAAAGGATGTCAGGTATTGCAGTTTATTTTTCTGGTCTACTGCATGTAAATCCTGATGGCTTGTGTAGTATGGATTCTTTTATAAATCTTTATTTTATTTTTCATAACTGTCGATAGCAATGGACAATATACTCCATTATTACATGTATTAAAACACTAGATGTATTGTACCAGAACTACTGAAGCTACACTAAATCCATCAGTCAAAATCTTCCACGACTAATCTCACGTGTGTCTTGAAATAGTTCTGATATCACAATAAATGAGTTAAATAACTCACGTGATGGGTATCTGCTACAGATCACTAAAACACAGTTAGAACTGAGAATTCCCAAAATGGCTCATTCCGACAAAAAACCTCCCCTAAATATGTATACACATGACTCATTTACATATCTATTAAATATATCTATTATATGTCCTAAACCGTCACACTTTTCTGTGGATAAAATGCATAAAAGCAAATCAAAAACAGCTGAATTTTCAAATATGTGGTTTGCATTAGCCTCACCTGATCTTCCTCATCCTCTTCCTCCTCAGCAAGTCTCTGGCGCCCGACTTCATACAGCCGACACACGGTGTCCATATTTATGGAGTCCTGATTCTGTTGCACACATTCACATATAACAAGAGTTTGTGTCGAACAAGATAAATACACGACATGGATGTAGTCGACATTTCATTGTTCAAATTTAGCTTTGTAGAATTCAGAGAAGATCATTTTGTTCACTGTCATCAAACAAGAAAACAAGAACAAGAAAAAACGCAATTTCAAAAGCACAAAGACCCAGAGTTGATGTGACTATATAAACAAAACCATATAAAAAAAATGTAATAAATGAATAAAAGCACAACATACCTCAATGACGGCCAGATAGCAGTCTTTAGTGTCTGTGCACAGGTCAAAAATGTTCCTCTTCACATCAATGGTGGCTGAGAAAGAAAAAAAGTGTCCCATTTTTTCTTAAATTATTAATTATTCAATACAATTATCAGCATTATTCATCAGCTTAAAAATCTTTAGAAAAACCTCATTACAGAATGACTAGGTTATTTTCAAATGAATGTCTATGGACAGCATGTGTGACATGCTGCTAATTATCCAACAGTTTTGATTTGTCTCTCATTTGCAAATGCAAACGGTTAGTAAACATTTTGATCAGACAGATCACATCATATTCTTTTGTAAAAGCTGAAGAATGTTTATAAACATACCGATGGGTTTATAGTCGGTGGCATCAAAGGTCCTGAAGGACGATCCGAATGGACTCTTCATCTGCTGCTCCATCATGTCATCCTCATCGTCAGCCTGCAACATGGCTACAACACAAACCAGAACATCAGTAAAACTCCATATCTAATACTGGAACTGACATACTGTACTCATCCAGAGCAAATGAGAATGCAATTTACACTCACAATATCTGCAGAATAAACACAGATTGAACTGTGAAGAGCAGGACATTCAGAGACAGACCATGAGCACTAAACACTAGGCAGGATTTTGGACAACCGTCACTGCATTACTCCACCGATGTGGGCTTTATGGAAGAGCAGTGCGACAGAGTCCTCATGAAAGCACCTAAAGGACTCTCAGAATGTGAGAAACGAGATTCTCTGGTCTGATGAAAGGAAGAGTGAACTGTTTGGCCTCAATTTCACGTCTGGAGGAAACCAGGCATCTGCTCAATACCATCCCAACGGTGATGCATGTGGGGTGTTTTTCAGACTGGAGGACTGGTCAGGGAAGAGGACAAAGCTGAACGCAGCAAACATCCTTAATGAAAACTTGATCCAGAGCACTCACGACCTCGTACTGGACTGAAAGATGACCTTCCAACAGGACAATGAGGTTAAAGTTGACCTATTACACCCTTTTACAAAGTCTTGATGTTGTTTTTGGGCTCTACTAGAACAGGTTTTCCTGCTTGAATGTTGATTATTTTCCTCATATTCTCCATTGTTCAGCTCCTCTCTTCCCGGTCTGTCAGTAACGCTCTGTTTAGTTCCTGTCTCTATGAAGCCCCTCCTTCTGAAAAGCACAATGTGCTCTGATTGGTCGGCTGAAGCAGTGTGTTGTGATTAGTGTTTGGGAAATGTCCCGCCCCTTACCATAACCGCCAGTTTCAACACACTACTAACTAACTCAACCAGGCCCCGCCCCTTTATTCTGCATATGAATTATTTAAATGAGGAATATTGTGAAGAAAACTCAAGAGTTCAGAAACACTGACACTGATATAGAGAAGAACTCCTGCTGGAGGGACTTTGGAGACGTTTTTCATGCTCAAACAGCAACATTACACACTAAAGAGAGATGAACATGGAGAAAAGCAGAATAGATGTTCTTTAAGCACACAGCCAAGACAACACAACAGTGGCTTATTGATGACTAAGAGCCTGCATCAGTCAGAGGCCGGACTTAAACCCAATCAAATATCTCTGATTAAACTGGAAAACATCCACCGACAGTCCCAACTGAGAGGATCTGCAGAGGAGAATGGCAGAAAATCCACAAATCCAGGATTGCAAAAGAAGCCCCAAAAATACTTGAGGCTGTAACTGCTGAAGCCAAAGGTGCTTTCTTGCTTCCAACTTTTTTTTTTAATAAATTTGCAAAGTCATCAAAAATCTTTGCTTAGTCAATATGGGGTGTGAGGTGTAGACTGATGAGAAATAAATCATTTCAGCATAAGACTGCAACATTAAATGAGAAAAAAGGAAGGGATCGGTCTCTCACCTCCATAAATGACGGTTCCATTGTTGTTGAAAACAATCCTGCACTGATCCAGCGCTGGTACAGTGTGAAGAAGATGAAACGTCCTCAAATCCCACTGGAGCTCGAGTTAAAGCAAACAGCTTCAGAAACAGTGCAGCAAGAAGTAGTTCATTATTCATTCACCACGCATCCCGGGAACATCTTTCCCAAATCTATAGCGTTTTCTACATTAATGGGCACTGACCTACTGGGTCACACTTTATATTCAGCGTCTTTAACTACTGCGTACTTGAAACAAAACTAAACTATTATAGTTAGGAGGTGCAATGCACTTATTGTGTTGATGTTGTATTGTCAAATATATATTGTATTGTATTGCTGCTGTTGAGGTGATACTGGTAAGGTTAGGTTTAAGGGTGGGTTAACAGTGTGATTATAGATGTAATTACAGATTAATTACAGCTTTAACTACATGCAGCTATTTTTACATAAGTACAATGTATGTACACATTAAGTGCATTGTATCAAATGATTAATTTAAATCTTAGTACACAGTAGTTAAAGACACCTAATCTGAAGTGGGACACGTCTCGTTTACTAACATTAGTTAAACTATGAGCAATGTATTTTTACAGCATTTATTAATCTTTCTTAATACAGTTGTTCAGTGTTTGCTCATGCTAGTGCATTAACTAATGTCAACAGATCCAACATTTGACTTTAAAACCGCATTGTAAAGTGTTAGTGAAATCTCATTAACAAAAACAGAAGAATCAGAAAACTGCATCATAATGAAACACACGGCCAGCGGCTCACTGAGCAGAAAAGCATACGATCTCTGTGTTGATGATGACCTCTAAACCATTGGGATGGAAAACACCACTGATGTTCATGTTGAACTTGTCAAACTTATGGATGGCCTGAGCCGTGCGGACATCCCACATGACGCCGTCGTTCAGGACAAGGTCATCCGTGGGGTTAAACGTGGCACAGTTGCGCTTGTAGTTGTTGGCCAGATCAGGGTTATTGAGGGTCAGGATTTTCTGTCCTGTCTGAATGTCATATATCTGCAAAAAAACACAAAGATAATTTGATCACGTATTATATACAGTTGCGGTCATAAGTTTACATAGACCTTGCAGAATCTGCATACAAGAGAGACGTTTCTCTGAAGTTTGAGAGACTTGTCTCTTAATTCATGAATGAAAAACACAATACTATGTGAATGAAAGACACAAAGGTAATGGTTAGAAAGGAGACTTGCATGGGCAATGTGTTCTTTTGTTCCTATGACTCTGTCCTGAGAGAGTTTGCTGAACTCCACATAATGATCATCCAGGAATGAATGCCTAGAAACAGAGTTCATCAATCAAAAACAGAAGAATAAAACCAGTTAACTATATTAGTTAACTGCTTATGGGCATCCAGACTCACTTCATGATGAACACAGACTTCATTCCCCACAGCGCTGATAAAGGATAGCTCCACGACGCCGACGTCAACAACAGAGAGCCGTCCTGACACACAGACAATACATCAGCATCTACCATGAATGCATTTAAGACCATTACAACTGTATACTTTGATGCTAGAGGCTGAGGTGGGTCAGAGCAGGCATCATTTAGTTTGGCTTTTATGCTGCATTACATCTTTACAAAGAGGAAAATCAGATGTTTCAATTGCCAAAACAATCTTTTTATCAGGCTCTGCCTTATTTTTACCATGGAAACTAAAAACCATTATTCACTGCAATTATATGATTACTATAAAAACATTCAGATGGAATATTTGACAGAATCTATCGTATGAAATGTGTTAAAGCTCAACTAAAAGCATGTTGTTATAAAGGCCCCGATATACTTCAAGAATGAATCGAAGAATGAAAAGGTTTGACGTCATTTCTAATAAAATCAGGCCATAAAGAAGTTCATTTCAGGAGTTCAAAACAGCTTGTCAAAGTGAACTTTCACTCCAGCTGGTAAACACCTTCAAAATCCCATTGGTCCGTGGTGATGATGTAAAAGGTGGGTGTAGCTCTGAGGCCCCACCTTCTTTGAGGTGTAAATCTGTAAATCATTTCTTCTGTTCAGTCGGTCGAGGTCAAAAACGTGAACACACTGGAGAGCCGCTTTATAGTCGAAACTGAAGCTGTGATTCTAATTTAAAGCGACACTGACACTGTTTTTCATGTTTAATACTGTAAAGCTGCTGCTTTAAAGCAATCTACTGTATAAAGTGCTGTAGAAATTAACATGACGTGACTGAAGAGCTGAATCTCAAACATATCCACATCACTATCATCAGATGCTTTCTGAACTGCTGTTTTCTCATTTTGTGTTGTGTTTATTTTGTTATTGAGAGGAAAGCATGCAGCACTTATTTACATATTCATCTAAACGTTGCTCTCAGCAGTGTGGACGGCGTCGGGATGTTCACTGTACATCGATGCAAAGGTATTTCAAACTTATTTTTACCCCTAAGTGAAGAATGAAAAAACTTTGCTGTGAGTATATCAGGGCCTTTAGGGCTGGAGGATCGTGTTGTGAGTGTGTGCATGTGTGTGCGAGTGAGTGAGAGTGTGTTTACTCTGGAGGGCTCGAGGTGTGTAATGGCTGAGCTGTGACAGCTGTAGCTGGCCTCTTCCTGTCCACTGAACACATTGTAGAGTTTGAGCTGCCCAGTACACGTGCCCAACATCAGGAAACGCTCTCGTGCTGAGAACGCACAACACATGAAGCCACTCTCATCCTCCTCAGCCTCTCTGAACACCGAGATCGGCCGAAACCTGAACACAATCACAAACAGCGTTTGATTAGCAAGCTGAAAGAAGAGGAAGAAGAACTTAGTTCCCCGGGCTAGGCTAAAAATATCGATTTCTCAATTTTAATCAATTTTCATTTTGATAAACCGATATTGATTCTTAAATCCAAAGAATCGATCTTTCAGTCAGTGCTGTTTTCAGTTGATGTGCGAACAACTTCCCTAAACATTATTTGTAGCTCCTGCCATCCAATAATCACAATAAGCTTTGATAGTTTTGATATGATCACTCTGACACTGATTGATTACATGAGACATGATCATTTCAGTAAGTTGTTCTGTTTCTTTCAACAAACTGATGTTCATTCATGTTTGTTTGGTGCTGTAACTAGTCATAAAGAGGAAGAGATGATCGGTTCAACTACAGCGAAACACTTATTGACTGAATTTAGTGACAGAATTTGAAAGCCGAGAAAGCCCTAAACCTACCCCTAATCCATACTGATGTATTTTAACAACGTGATCTTATGAGTATTTGTAGGTAATTCAAATTTACAGCATTATTTTATTTATTTATTTTTAAGTGGTTATGTTTAGCTTTAAGGATAGGCTTAATGTATGTGTAAACATTGAACTCTTAACAATAACGCAATTAATATCCAATAAAGGTTGGTTTAAAGACTTGGCTTAATGTCATTTTCCCATTTTCCATGACCTAATCTAAAGTGATAACTATTTACAGTTAATATGTTGTTAAAGCATTATTTAACTCTTTACATATAAGCTAGATAAACAATAATAATTTGATAATTACAGTGACAATGAATGAAGAGCTCACTATTTGTATTGTATTGTATCTATTAATGTATTAACTATAGTTTATAAACTATTAATTAACTATAATAGTTTGCAAATGATTTCTAAATACTTATTATAAAGTGTTACCAACATATCCTGTGGAAACAGTTGCTTTGATGTCAAGTTTTCCACTGATCCAGGCATCAGTGTGATTTCAGAAATCTGTGAAACTGCACCTGCTGAAGATGAGATGCCTGTCAAAGCAGCCTCCGTCAACCCCACCGTATTTGGGGTAGACCACCCTGCGCGTGTGTCGAGGGGTGAAATTGGTGGGCGCCTGCCGTCTCTGTTTGGGCTCCGGGCACTGATGCGGAGTGAAGAGGCTGAAGGGAGGACACGTCGTCACTGGGTTCTTGCAGCGCGCGTGCTGCTCTCGTAAATACTCCGTTATGATACTGGAAACAAGATGACATGATCAATTTATTCATCTAAATCATTTCTGGGCCACAAACAACACCAAACAGAATTGACTGAAAAACACAATTGTCCCAAATATTTCACCAGTCAGAAGGAAACCTATGATATTAAAGTATACAATTTTTGAGTGCAGCATTTATTTTGGCAAAGGAATCAGAATAGAATCATATTCTGTTAGGGTCATATTCATTTTCTGTTCCTCTGAGGTCCAAAAAGTAGTCACATTACCACCCACTTTTTGGTTCTTTTGTTGGTTTGTTTTTGGCTGCTGTGCCGTTAAGACATTTAAAAAAAGCATCCTTTGGCCTTAAAACCGAGCAAAAAATATCTCAGACAGAATCATAAAACGATCTGCACCTTAATGTGCCACTCAAGACCAAAATGATCAATAATCTTGTTCAAAAAACTTGTCATGTTTTAAATGTGGAGTTTCTTCAGAAGGACACGCAAAGCAGCAATGGCTACAAACCACATATGGTTCAACAGACCTTAAATCATTTTACATATTAAATAGGCTTAGATGGGTAGGACTATCAGAAAATGTAATTTTGTGGTTCACTGTTTATTTAAAAGGGAAGAACCCGATGTGTACAGGTAGAAGGATTTCAGTCAGATCCTATGGAGGTTGTTAAGGGAGTCCCTCAAGGATCTGTGTTGGGGCCGCTACTATTCAGTATATACATAAATTGTCTTGACTTTAATATTGATAATGCAAGGTTTAATTTTGATTGATGATACTATTATTTATTGTCCAGCTCCCTCCAAGCAGCAATCGGTGTTTTTTTTTCCAATCTGCTTTTGATATTATCCAAAATAGGTTTGCATGTTATTCTCAAACTCCAAAATTTCTCTTAAAAATCCCATCGCTTTTTGGACTTCTCAGGGGAGTCCGATTACATCTGTGTCAGAGTACAAATACCTCGGTATTATTATTATTATCGATAACACATTACATTTTGGTTCACATTAATTATTTGAGGCAAAAACTCAAGAAAAGTTCAGATTTTACTTTAGAAATAAGTCTTACTTTTCATTCAATGTGAGGAAGAAATTAGTGTCCGCTTTTTTTTTTTTTTTTTTTAACCGGTTTTTGATTATGGGGATGTAGTGAATCAGCATGCTCCCTCTTACCTCCTCACCTCTTTGGATGCTTTGTACCATGGTGCTCTGATATTTATATCTGATTGTAAATTTTCAACACCATTGTGAACCACAAAAAAAAAAAAAAAAAAAAAAAGTTGCTTGGCCTTCGTTAAATATTCGAAGAAAAATGCACTGGTATTTATTGATGTATAAAGCCATATTGGGTTATTTGCACTCATCTTTGTTGTTTTGTTCAACGGACATTGCCTGGCAATTACTCATTATGGTCTCCGTCAAGTTACAATCTTTGTGTGCCCCTTGTTAGAACTGAGCTTGGTAAAACTACCTTCAAATATGCCGCCACCTGTAGATGAAGCTACAAAACTTGGTCTCTTACTACATAACCTAGAGAGTGAATTAATGGTGTGTAAATGTTTTTAACTGGTTGTTTTATGTTGGATTTAGTATTGCATGTTACAACTTTGTTGTATAATTGTTAGGGGTGTGACGAGACACTTAGCTCACGAGAACGAGGAGATTTTGGCACAGTATTTTTAAGAAATCCTCAATGAAAAAAAATTGATGACTAGAAAAAGTGTCTGCAGGTGCATTTGTAATGTTTTAACTAATCATCTTGTAATGAATGTCATTTTAGTTCTACTTTGAGTATGAATTATCATATGCATTGAAAGACAACAATATACACTCGACTGGCTGTTCTCCTGTATGATTTCATACGAGTCTCTTCAGACCTTACTGTACATGAATTATGAGCTTCCAGAACTTCTGATTGAGGCTGAGTGACCTCCTAATTGAACTCCTTTCCACAAATTGAACATACAAATAAAAACAGCATAAATAAAAATAAGTTTTTTCTTAGTCTTATTAGATGCAAACAATAAGTGCAACCATGATCAAAGTACTCTCTCAATTTTCAAAGTGTAAACAGTGACCAGAGCTACAACTACACAGCCCAGCCTAAGATAGGTTTGATATTGTGAGACAGGCTATTGCATGTAGCCTAATTTGCGCGCATCAGGGAGTTCGCGTTTTACTTTCACTTTCGAATTCATGATCGCACATACTTTGTATATAGGGAGCGGTGGTGCTGAGTGCTGAGAGAGGTGCCCAAAGCTGCACGATTAATCTTTAAAAGATCGCGTTCTCGATTGCATCACCCACATGATCTATTTCCTAAATGACAATGATTCACCCGTGTATATTAAACCTTTGACAAAAATAAAATCGCGACATTCAAATCTGCGTTCGCGCTGTCGTTGATCTAAAGAGAGTTGTCGTGTAGATATAAACAGCTTCACAAACAATCTTTTCTAACGCACAGTATCATTATTTCTGTGTGACAAATATGCCTATTCCAATTATAACAGAAGTATACAAAAGTTTATTATTCAGATAGAAATTCTGATGTTTATGTATAATAAATTACCTTCTGAAAGTAACTGGACTTCAAATAACGACTGTATCGATTGCATTGTTACGCCACTAGGTGGCAACAAATTTATGTGTCTATCACTGAATCATTCTTTCAGAAACAAGTCTTTATGAATCCAACTTACAAAAATATTCTGTTTCACCTGTCTGAATCACGTGTGTTCAAGCATCTTAGCTAATTCGTGGTAACGCTTTATAACAAGGTTCATTTATGAACTAACCATGAGTAATACATTTGTTACTGTATTTGTTAACCTTTGTTAATGTTAGTTAATAAAAATACAGCCGTTCATAGATTAGTTAATGCACTGTGAAGTAACATGAACAATGTTAACAAATACAACTCTTGAATTTAATAATGTATTAGTAAATGTTGAAATTAACATTAACAAAGATTAATAAATGCTGTAGAAATGCAGTTCATTATTAGTTCATGTTAATGTAGTTAACTTATGTTAACAAATGAACCTTATTGTAAAGTGTTAATGAATTTGTTGAGATTAACAGTCTGTTAAATTCATTTTACAAGAATAATAAACACAAAAAGGACTGTTTGAGTCGAGTATTGTGCATTTTTCCCTTACTACCATTTTTTATTAGTTGTTTAATTATTTTAATGGAATCGGAACCGGAAAATTTCTCACAATTCCCAACCCTAGTCACATGATCAGCGAACTGTTGCACTGTTTGCGACTCTGCAGCTAAAAAGCAAAATGACAGTGGATGCGTAATGTAAACGTAGGGGTGGCATATTCTATCCTAATTTTACCCTCACACTTCGTCATGGCAATATCGCGAGACAGCTTTTCACTTGACGAAAAATCTAAAGTCACATTTTAATATCATCACACCCCTAATAATTGTATATGCAAACTCACTGCCTATCTTCGCCAGGACACTCCTGTAAAAGAGATTTTTAATATCAGCGAGTCTTCTTTTACAGGTTAAATAAAAGTAAATAAATAAATAAATAAATAATTAAATATTGCTTCTAGTGTTCAGGAATAATAGTGCCTATCCTTCCATTGTGACTGATCATCTAATAGTTTCTGATGTCAGAAGGGCTTTTATTTAAGCTCCACAAATTTTACTGGCATGTTAGGCATAAACAGTCTAAATAAAGACTTGCACACCTGTCTAGAGTAGGTGGAGAGGGCAGATGTCTGTCCAGCTGCTTCTTCATGGCTGGACTCTGACTGAAAGCACCATGATCTGATTTCTGCCTCAAGACTTTTGGTTTCTTCCCTCCTGCAGAAGCACACGGTGACGGCCGCTCCCGCGAGAACACGATACGTCCAATGAGAGGAGAGCCGTTGCTGTGATGAGAAACTGCTGGAGGCGGAGGGGGCAGGGCTTGTGAGGTGGAGGGGCGGGGCTGAGGGTGATGAGGAAGCGCATGGGGGGTGTGGCCACCCAGACGGGCCGCGACTCCGTTAGTGAGCCGAGGAGTCCGTGGGATGCCAGCGGCGGGAGAAGGAGGTGTTGCGACAGAAACGGGAGTGAACGGCGGCACGCTAGTGTGTGCCAGAGCGTGCAGCCCCATGGGCAGCTCGGCTTCTTTTGTCAAAGCTGTCGCCGTGTCCAAAAGACCTTTAGACAAAAGATGATTCCGAATAAGCAGTAGAAGTTCCTTCTCTGGAAACGAAATGCGCGACTGCGCCACAACACTAGCCCGCTGCAGTCGCGCCAGCGACACATCTGTGCCGATCAACAAAGGCTTTCCAGACACTCGCTCTATGAGTTCTGCTGCAAACTTGCAGAAGCGCACATGCTCGCTGCGCTTGTCCTGAAGCACGGGCTCCTTCATGAGCTGCTGGATCTGTCCGCTGCTGAACAGCGGAAGCTTACTGATGATCTGTCGCACTGCAGCGCTGCGTGCCAATCCAACCAAGGCTTTGCAGGCTAGAGCGCGGATCTGATCGGCATCAGTGATGGGCATCTTGATGGTCAGCAGGGACAGCAGGACTTTTATACCGTTGTTTGACTGAACCACGTTCCACATCTTGGCTAGGACGCTCTCGCTTGCGCGATGGCTCTGCGGCAGACGGCGGCGTGGCGTACCCGAGATGAACTTGCCGATGCTGGAGACGCGTTTGTCTGGAGCGCAGACGCAGTTTATGATCACCTGCAGGGCCGACTTCTGGATTTCAGCGTCATTTACAAATACTTCACCCTCCGCGACGACTAGCACGATGCTCATACCTGCAGAGCACAGAGTTTTAAAATCAAATTTAATACTTGCATAAATTAAATTAATACTGCATTTCCATATAGAACAAATCCAAACACTCAATTTATCATGCATTTCAGATTCTGTTAAAGTCACCATGAAATCAAAATGATGTAAATTCTTTTGTTTTGTTTTGTTTACGGAATATTGCGGAGTTTATTATAAATTATTTATCAGTGCACATCATCATTGTTTTAAATTCATGTGTCTCGTAATCTTGAATCAGAATAACTTCCCCTCCCTCTTGCAGCATCTCTTCTCTTCTCTGATGATAAGGGCGGGGCAACCTGTCACTCACATGAGATCCACCAATAGCAAACCACAACCATCCAATCAATACCCAAGGACAAAATCAAGCCCCGCCCTACATTTGTTCTTGTTCCAGAAACTTTTATTTCATGCCAAGTTTAAACAGGCTACAGCACACGGACTTAATACTGCTTAACAAAACTGGGGAACTGCAAGTTTAAAGTACTCAAAGCATGAGTTATTCAATATATACACACGTACTGAAATTGGTTTATATACCAATATATGAAGACAGATAAATTAGAGGTCAACCAATATTGAATTTTGCTGATACGATAATAAAGTTTAAAGAAAGGCAATAAACAAATTGTGCTGATAACAATAACATTTCTATACTGAATGTTAAAGTATGTTCTTATGGTGCGTTCACACCAGACGCGAATGAAGCGTTAAGCGCGAGTGATTTACATGTTAAGTCAATGCAAAGACGCGAATAGACATCCTGCGGCGCGACAATCTGGTAAGTTGTAAATTATATATATACACACACACATATACATATATATACACACATACACACACACACACACATATTCATATTGAGACTACAAGCTAGCTAAAGCCGGCAAATTGAGCTTATTCGCCGTATTTTACAACTACTTTCCCGCTGACAAGTTGATGTGTTTATTCAGAGGAAGTGTGCAGAAACGAGACTCGAGCCGCCTGGCAGAAGCCCCTCTCATGATGCGAATTCGCGTCTGTTGTGAAGTGAATTTCACACGCGAATGAAGCGAGTAAACTCAAAATGTTCAAGCGTCCAACTACGCGCGAACAGCGCGATTTATTCGCACAAGTCGCGTCTGGTGTGAACGCCCCATTAGTCTTTCCTTCTTTTGACAGTTGACAAAAAAACAAAAAAAACAAAACAAAAAAAAAAAAAACGCATGTGTAACAGTATATTGGATCCGTGCAGCTCTTAAAGTGACAGCAGCCTAATATTTCTGCTGCCGTCTCTATAATAATATTAATCAAACAACAAAAGACAGAAAATTCAGTCGCTGTTCTTGACTGAATAACTTTTGCAACTATTTTTGTAATGTATATTTTATTTATAAAGTGTGGTGTTATTTTAAATTTGAATACCTGAAAATCTTAAAACTTTATTTCAATCGTATCTTTGTTCAGTTGTGTTTGTGCGATTGCTAATTTGTTTATCTGTTCTTTTTTAATTATTAAGTGTTTACTCATCTTTAATAATGCTTGAAATTTATATTAGATAGGCTAGTTGTTTTTGCTATGGTATTTTTAAACCAGTCAAAAAGTTCCTTGATTCGGAATTGTTAAAATTCAAGCGATACCCAACCCTAGTAAAAATCTTGATAACATAAGTGGACCTCAGAGAACATTATAGAATTTAAAAAAAAAAAAAAAAAACAGTTCATGACCCCTTTAATCACCAGGGGTGCAGCTGCTTTTGGTAGTTCTCACCGACAGTGGAGATGCTCGAGCCGCTCTCATCCAGCACAGCGACGTTCTCCGATAACAGCAGCTGGGTTTTGGGAATGACCGTCAGAATGCTCAAGATGTCCAAAGCGTACCTCACGGTATCAGCCCTGAAACACACATCAACCAGAAAAAAGGGGCACTTAGTCATTTGTCCCCCTCATTACAAAACGTTTTACACAACAGTGAAACAGTTCTTTTGAAAAAAGAAATCCTGCACATCATGAGAGTCACATGAGATGAATACTTGAGTATAGGGGTGGGTGGGCGATATGCTGAAATTTCACTGTGTTTTTGCATGGAAAAAAGCGCTGTAGAAATAAATGTGACTTGATTATATTGGAGAATATTGTTTTTAAAGTACAAGGATTGCACAGTATACTGGTGCTCAAATCAAGCCAAGCCTTAAAAGTGCTTTCAAAATAAGAGTCCTGCTTCCGAATAACAGAAAAGCAAACTTAAAAACTACAATAGTTTTTGTATAGCATTTACTTTTTGTTTAACAGCTCTGTCTGATAATTTATTGGATAATTTAATAAACCTAATATTTTTTTTTTTTTTTTTTTTTAACAAAGAACTGATGCACAGAGACTGAGGATGAGGATGGAGAAAAATGCCAAATAAACAAAAAACAGCTGCCAAATACCAGATGATATATCGGTCTAACACTAGCAATAAGAGATAAAAAGGTGCACATTGATACATTTCATAATTAACCAAACTTAAGGATATCGTGATATAATTTTTGCTTATATTTGCCACCCCTACATCAGTCCGACATGTTGAGTCACATAACCGGCTGAATTAGACTCATTTTATTGTCATTGACACTTTTGCTCATGGAATAAGTTTACAAGTGTGTATTTCAACTATGGCATCTACAACCCAAAACCTTTGCTTTTTGGATGATGCTCCATTCACACCGATTGATAGTCCAAGATGACCGCCGTCAGAATGTTTACTGCGATACATCAAACAAAATAACTGTTTGCACCTTCAATAACACGTACACAAAAACCTCACACAAAAAGTAACTTTGCCAGACTCCATTTACTGGTTCCCACACCGCCCTGCGGTTCCTCACCTGCCGTAGTACGTTCTCCAGTCACAGGCGATAGAAATGAGCTGCAAAAGAAGCTGAACACAGGACAGTTTGTGGAAGACCTCTGCAGGCTCCCAGTACAAACGCGCCGGTGCAAACTCGATCAGGAACTCCACCATTTCTACCACCTGCTCATGGGTGTAGGAGCAAGCCTACAAACATTTGAACAGGAAAAAACATTTCAACACCATCTACAACTGAAACCAGATGTTGTCTCATTTCCAGCTTACAAAGCAGAAGTTCAACTTCGCACAAACTGTCAAGATTTCCAATTTTAACTTCTTTCCAAAATTCTATTCATTAAAAGTAATGCAAGACATTACTGCGAGTCCACAACCACAAAAAGGTACTACCGGTCAAAAGTTTGGAATAATTAAGATTTTTTAATGTTGTAATTTATTCCTGTGATCAAAGCTGAATTTTCAGCATCATTACTCCAGTCTTCAGTGTCACATGATCCTTCAGAAATCATTCTAATATGATGATTTGCTGCTCAAGAAACATTTATGATTATTATTAATGTTGAAAACAGTGTTAGAAAATACTTTATCAAGGATGCATTAAATTGATCAAAAGTGACAGTAAAGACATTTATGTTACAAAAGATTCTGTTTCAAATAAATGCTGTTCTTTTGAACTTTCTATTCAAAGAATCCTGAAAAATAAAATGTATCACAGTTTCTAATCTACAGAATCTGAAGCAGCACAACTGTTTTTAACATTGATAATCAGAAATGTTTCTTAATCAGCAAATCATCATATATTAGAATCAGCATATTATTGATTTCTGAAGGATCATGTGACACTGAAGACTGGAGTAATGATGCTGAAAATTCAGCTTTGATCACAGGAATAAATTACAGTTTACAATATATTCACATTTGCAATAATATTGCCCAATATCACTGTTTTTACTGCATTTTTGATCAAATAAATGCCTTGGTGAGCAGAAGAGACTTCTTTCAAAAAAACAAAATTGTAATTATTCAAAACTTCTGACCTGTAATGTACATTTCAGACACTAAACAGTACACAAGAGCTTGAGGTTTTAAATCTAGCGCAGACACAGCAGGACAGTGACATCACTGAAGTACTAGTCACATGGCAGTGGTAGTGAGGTGAACAGATGTACCTTGTAATAAGGCTGTGGGTGTATCAGCGCTCCTCCCTCCGTTCGCTGCAGCGACTGTTTGACCTGCTCGACTTTACTGCTCAGGTGAGCCTCGAAGTACCTGCGCAGCGCCATGCAGGTGTGTTTCGCTGTCTGTCTGCTGGAGAAGATCTCATCGTCGCTCAACAGCGCGCCCTGGTCCTCCGGGTTTAAAATCTCCAAAGTGCTAATCTACAAAACATACAAACCACAACAGACTTGAGGCGAACACTGCATAAGATAAGCATACTAATACTTCAATGAATAATAATAGAATTTAGAGCTTTATTATACAATTATAATACATTTCTGCTGTAATGTTTTAAACCCCTGAGCCTTTATTGTGACACAAAACTGTTCACAATAGTTTAAATAAGGTCCATATTATACATGACGATCCACTTTCAATGTTTGATGGAAGCAAAAAAATAAAAAATAAAACAGGGTTTGAATGACATGAGGGTGAGTAACTGATGAATAAATGTTTAAAAGTACATTTTCACCATCTTAAACCAGCCTGAGGTGCTCTGCTGGTTTTAGCTAATCTTCCAACCTGACCAATCTGGTTGGTTAACTAGTTTCCCAGGCCACCCAACTGACAAAAGCCCCAAAACCCTTCTAAAACCAAACTAGACTAGCCTGACCAGTACAAAGCAGCCTGATGGCCAGCTAAGACCAGCAATCCAGACTGACTTGTTTTTTTTTGTTTTTTTTCAGCATTCATATTTATTTTGTAGTAGAAATATCAACTTGGTAGCAAAAGACTCTCCTCCCCTCATATCATTATTATCAATGAGCACCAGCAGCTTATACAGGCTGACTTTCATCTCTTACACACACCCGTTTCTCTTTAAAGGGACACTCCACCCAAAAATTACAATTCTGTCATGTACTCACCCTCACACAGTCCCAAACCTTTCTTTCTGACTCTCTATGGTAGAAAAGATATTTTGAAGAACGTTGCGAATCAAAAGATCATTGAAGACGAATTGTATGATCACTGAAGATCATTGTATAGACAAAAAAAGCAAAGATATTTTGTTTTTGTTCCACAGAAAAAGTCATACAGTTTTCGCTGACACGAGGGTGAGAAAACAGACTCGATGCCGTGACACATTAAAAAGCGTTGTTTTCATGCTAATCAGAGTTTTTGTCCTAACGATATGCGACGAGCATCAGCCAATTCTGTTTTAGAAACTTTCTATTTCTGCAACAACACAGACAGTATGAGAATGATAATCTCAGGTACTGATTGTGTCCTTTATTTAATGTTAAAATAATTTAGTGTGAGTTTGAATATCATATATAGTCGTACTGAAAGTGGATAATTCATCTCAGATCTTATAAATGAAAAGAAACAAAAATGTTCAATCTGTGAACAAACAAGTGTGTTCTATGACGAAGACTGTATCAGTCACTCAGTATGCATTTTTAACCATGTTAAAATTGTAACATTTATGTATTTGATTATGTGCTTATTCGTATGGTTGCAAGTCCAGTGCGCTTGTAGAGAGACTCCGCCCACGCTCTTCTGATTGGCTTTGATTTATCATCAATTTGGTTGCAAGTGCAGTGCGCTTGCAGAGGCTCCGCCCACAGGTTCTTCTGTGATTTTGGATTGATTTTATCTGGTGTAGACATACAAACTGCTTGTCGCTGTAATCGTATCTGTCGCATCACATCTAGTTAGGACACAGTGTTAATGATCACTAACGTTCATTTTTGGGTGGAGTATCCCTTTAACCCTTGTTTTTTTCGTCTTTCAGATTCAAGCCTCTGTGAAGTGCGATCCCTACGCAAATGCAAAGAAGTGCATACCAGGTTGACGAGCCGCCGAAGGCCGTCTTGCTTGTCGAAGAGGTCGAGCACGGCTCTGAAGGAGAAGCAGATGGAGAAGAACATGGTGGCGTGGCAGCAGCCGGAGGCGTGCGAACACTCCAGCAGCCACAGCGTGTAGTTCACCACCTCCGACAGCAGCGAGTGCGGCAGCATACACACCTGAGACAGGCAGAGGGATCAGAAGAGGACAACTATACCAGATAAAAGACTGTAATCATGACACCATCATACCCGCTCCATGGCATCCTGGTTGTATGCGAGGTAATAGAGGCACAGAGAGACGCCAGTGGCAGCCATGGAGGGCCGTGGGATCTCCAGTAACTTCGGCACTCCTCCATGCGCAACAAACTCGGCCGCAAACTTTTTATGGAGGAGAAGAGATGCAAGATACTAAAAGACAGAGAGAGGAGGGAGAATGAGTAAACATGTGACTGATACCTAAGAACAAAAGTACACCAGTGAGCTCAAATCATTCAAATAGTCATCAAATGTACACTAGCCAAAAGTTGAGTCGGACAAAACTACTCATTCTTTATTATGAACATCATATTTTATAACCAAGTCTGTTGTCATGACCGGACCAAAAGCTATTTTTATGGTAAGAACATGATAGTTTAATATAATGACAATAAACACACTCTTACAGCACTTTAAGAGCACCTTAATTTGTAAAACTCAAACTTTTCCTGCTGCTCTAGCTTTGTAACGCAAATCACATTTTATGTTTGTCCTCAAAACTAATTTGAAGCATAAATCTCAAGATCAAAAGGTTTTCATGATCATGAGAAACATTCAGTCCAATCGTGTCCAAACTTTTGACCTGTCGAGTATGTGATGCGTGTCAGGTACCTTCAGGGCTTCAAACGTGAGCTGGACGTCGTTCGTCTGTTTCAGGTCCATGTAATGCATCAGCAGCTCACGAGCGCCGAGCTGCATGAAAACAGCCAACAACTGCACACACAAACACAACAATACAGTTAGGGGGTGAAATATGCCTTCAAAAACAGAAGTGAAAGTGTGTCGTTTTGTAGAATGGGATAAATATCCAGAACTGATGCTGCCCTCACATGCTATCAGAATTATCGTAAACAAGAGTTTCCTAGTTAAAAATTGCACACAAACCCCTTTCTGACAGTTTTGGTGCTTGAGATTGTCCTGTTTTGTTGTTGCTGGTATGCCAGAGCATGATTTCTTGAAGCTCCACCCTTTTCTGGAAAGGGGGCGGGGAGCAACAGCTCATTTGCATTTAAAGGGACAATCAAAAACTGTGTGTTTTTGCTGACACCAAAAAAGTGGCTATTTTAACAAGCTATAATAAATGATCTGTGGGGCATTTTGAGCTGAAACTTCACAGACACATTTTGGGGACACCAGAGACTTATATAACATCTTGTTAAAATACGGTCCCCTTTAAAACAACACTGTTCGTTCAGGTACACATACGTACCAAACGACCAATAGCGGAAATTTTCGGTATGAATACATGTCCCGTTAAACCCCTAGTCTCTAGCAATGAAGCAGCAGGACATTACCTCCTGGTACTCTCCCAGCGGGGTGAGATACTGCAGGATAAGGCGCTGCTCTATGCCTGGTGTGAGCGGGAACAGGTGGTAGTTATTTCCAATCACCCACGGGCTCATCTCAGACCAGCTGCTGTTGGACAGCTCGCTGAAGCTTCGCTCCGGCTCTGGCATCGAGAAGTTCAGCTTCTGTTTTACTTTGCCACCATTCTCTCTCTTCCTCCAGTTCCTCATGCCTTCCACTGGGCCGTCCGTTTCATCCAGCTCTAACGGGACAGCCGCGGCGGGCTTCATCAGGCCTTTCATCCCTGTGTTGTACCTGCCCACATTCCTCACAGCAGAGACGGGCTGCGGCTCAGTGTCCGAGTCGTGCTTCTCCGTGTGAGCATTGGGAGTGTTAGGAGTGAATTCTCCATCCACAGTCTCCTCGTCCAGCGGCAGCAGCGGAGCCAGACTCTTGCTCGGACGCTTGCTGTCCCTCCTGCTCTCTGCCTCCTTATCCTGGAGCTCCCTCAGTCTCTGCAGCATTAAAGGAACCTGTGACACAAACATGCATTTTTTTAAGTCACCAAGTCAAAATGGACAGAATTGCAGTGTTTATAATAAATGATTTATCAGTGCACATCATTATGGTTTTAAATTCATGTGTCTCGTAATCTTGAATCAGAATATCTTCTCCTCCCTCTTGCAGCATCTCTTCTCTTCTCTGATGATGAGGGCGGGGGAACAACCTGTCACTCACATGAGATCCACCAATAGCAATTGTGACACTGCTGATGATGTGAGACGAAAAGTTGTCTTTTTGCCATTTTTTTTGGCTTCTAAATAAAAGCATTTTGTAAGGAATCTTCTACAAATATGTGTGCGAGCTTTTCCTCTTGTTGGACTTGGTTATAATTTGAGCTTACACACCAAAGTATTGTTCATTTACAAACTTCAGCATTTGGTGCGGATGTTTCATAGCTTTTATTTTCACTCATCTATTTTCGACAAGACAATTCAATGATCATTTTTCAGGCAGTACTATAGCAATGCAACAGTTGTGGCTTCAGTCTGTAAGAAGTCTAAACTACTAAGGCCCTTTCCCAAATGCCACTCTTCATGCGCACTTACAATGGCCGTAAGTCCACAAGACCGTAGGGTGTTTTCCACACACAAACGTTCATATTGATAATAATCAAATGGTTAGTAACTGTAACGCTATGTTTTAATTCGGATCTATTTCCATGTATTGCACTCATCTCTGGAAAAACTGATTGTGCCCAGTCAATGGCAGCATTCTGCAGTCAAATATTTTTAAACAATGAGTGCTAATCTGACAATTTCTACATAGCTGTGCTAGTTTGTCTCATTATTGCACTCAGTTTTTCCGATTGCTATAGCATATCCTAATTGTTTAGATTTTTAAAATGCATATGAGCTTTTTATGGAAGCTTGTTTCCGCCACGGAATAAAACAATTTAAAAGATAATTGCGACTTCTTATCTTGCAATTCTGACTTTTTTTCCTCAGAATTATGGAGATATAAACTTGCAATTGCAAGTTATAAAGTCCAATTC
This sequence comes from Mylopharyngodon piceus, assembly GCA_039654765.1. NCBI lineage: Eukaryota > Metazoa > Chordata > Actinopteri > Cypriniformes > Xenocyprididae > Mylopharyngodon > Mylopharyngodon piceus. The sequence goes on from CM077453.1 coordinate 32,127,557, forward strand.
TGAGGGGAAAAAAAGACAAAGTCAGGATTGCGAGATGTAAACTCACAATTGTGAGATAAAAAGTCACAATTACCTTTTTTTATTCAGTGGCGGAAACAACCTTCCATATCTTTTTGATCCACCGGCTGAATGAAAATGCAATTTCACTGTCTGACAGCAGGCATTTATGGCACAGCAGAAATATAGCGGTTACCCTGGTAAACCACAAAGGTTGCGCAGAGTTTGCTGGTATGGTATAAACAACATTAGATAAACATTATCATAATTCATCAACAGTAGATCTATAAGCAATGGTTTGTCATAAATCTATGGTAGTAACCGATTATGAACCACTCTGAAAACATGAGCCAGCGGTTTTCTCTGAAACATGCAGCGCTCACCATTAAATTAGTCTTCTGAAGTTTAATAATCACATTAAGCCATATAGCCATTCCTGTTTGTCTTTCCCCAAATTTAAAACCTCTTAAAATGACAATTACGACTTTCTTTTACCATTTAAGACTTTTTACAGTCTTAAATTTGATCCGCAGGGACCCTGATCTAATGTATGTGTGTCATGGTGTAATTCATTACAGCATTTAGACATGGTGAAACATGTACTGGACTCACTAGCACAGAGTTTTCCTCGCGATAGTTGGCAGCGATGTCCTGGTTCTCCATGGCTCCTGCCAGCAGGCCTGTAGCGTAGATTCTGAGTGGCTGCTCGGCCTCCTGAGCCCATTTAAACAACCGCTCCACAATCCCCTCCTGTCACGGTCACAAACGCACACTTACAATCTGCACGCAGACATGAGGCTGCAGAAGCTGTGGTGAGGCTCACAGTACCTTCTCTTGAAAGACCACGGCCGTCTCGAGGCCGGGCATGATGTTCAACAGCAGTCTGCAGGCCGCAGTGTTCAGCGCCACCTCACGGCTACTCATCACGTACGTGTTCACGAGCTAGAAAACACAACATAAACTGAACACTCAAGATCAGAAACCAAACAGAGCTGCTTGGCTTATTTATAGAGGTTTAAAGATATATTACATCATGATATATCTGTAGAGCAGCACTGTATGAGGATATAAAGTGTCAATCAAATATTGTTCATATAACAGTGGAAGGTGTAACAAATTAGTTTAAATGGTTATATCTCTCAAAAAATCATTATAAGAAATCTGAAAAAAATAAAATAAATAAATGTGTATTTTGAAATTCTTAATCCATATGCAAAGCTTTATTCCCATACTAAAAACTGGATTTTTTCTTTTTTTAAGAAATTTTCATGTTCCGCTTCCGGGTCAAAACTGGCCCGCATGCAATAGGAGGGTTAATGTTAAAGCAAACAACAAAAGAAAAATCACTCGCTGCTCTTGACTGAATCACTTTTGTAGCTTTAATAAATACCAATGTATATTTAATTAATACAACAAAGGCTGTGCAGTGTTTTGTTTACATTTGATTGCTTTATTCATTTTCTGTAGTATTTTTTTACTTGAATGCTACCGTTAAATAGACCTACTTAATCTTGATGCACAGTTTATTTCATTTGTATCTTTGTTCTGTTGTATTTATTTGTCCTACTGTTTGCCAATAATTTAATTTTGAAACTTAATTTGAATAACAATATTAATTAAAACAATGTAAAACGTGTAACCAGGGCCATGTACAAGCATTATGCTGTGTCTGTGATTATGCATCCAATCTTACCGCATTCATAAAATCATCGTTCTTGAACAAGATCTTCAACAGGTGTCCCAGCATGCACTCTGGATCTGCCCGCCCTTTAGAGCAAAACAAGAAGTCATCAATATTATAATTTTTCTATCCAGGAGACAATACAGCAGGACAATAATGACGAAGGGCAGGATCACCTGGATGGCGGTCATCAAACGGGTCGGGATCAGCTTTATGATACTCCTCCGTCTCCCGTTCAACTAGCTCCGAAATCCTTCAGAGATTGAATAAGTATCAACAAATCACTGATATGACCACATTAATACTCGAGTGGCATTTATGAATAAATTCACTTTTTGTTCTTAACTGATTAGTAGTAATTGCACATTGAAAAATATATTAAACAGAAGTTCATGGCATAAATATATAAATGCATTTTAACAAATGATCTGTTTAACTTGACATTACCAAGCAAACGCTACCAAGAAAAAGTCTTGGTATCTTTCCCAGCACAGTATCTCTGTGTGAACATGTTGTTTCTGGTTAAATATTAATGTGTTGGGGAAAAGAGGGAACAAAGCCTTAAAATTTAAGGTGCAATAAATTGAATGAAAACTACAAGAGAGAGATATAGAGAGAAAAAACTAAAAGTCTCTTCAAAAACAGCATTGTATCTCGTAAAACATCAGTTCTCAGAGTATAAACATTCATTTCTGGAATACAGAGAAAGCGTTTTTCTGCTTATTACAACTTATTTCTCCTCTTATTTGCTGCAGGGACAGTAAGTAATCGGCTGTTATGTTGTGTAATGATTTCTGTGAAGCCTTGACTGTACTGAAACTGCACATTTAAAATTATTATGTTAATATTTAAACAATTTTAATAAATAATGTTATTATTTCAATAATTTAAAATTTAAAAAAAAAAAAAAAAAGAAACCAAAAGAATATGAAAAATGTTCATTTAGCAAATAGACGTTTCCTTCAGGTCTTTTCATGCTTAATTATGCCTGATAAAATGTACTGTAGGAGCTTCTGTTACTTCCACTCTTCGTTGTATTGCTCTATCATATTTCATCTAGCGTGCACACGTAGAGCCGCTCCGGTGCAGAGGCACAGTAATCACATGAGTAGGGTTGCCTTTCACATTTTCTTGAGCTTGAACGGACAAACAGAATTATGTCAAAATATCCTCATATAAACAGTTGGTTTTGTCCTCCTGTGGTGAAAATCAAGTTTTTAATGTTGTTTATATGTCTATGTGGTGTTTTTAATATACTTAAAGACAAACCATGTGCAAATTCATCAGTCAGCACCACTGCCAAGTAATTTCTCTTTAAAACTGCAGTGATCTAAAGACAGTCTCAAACCCGCTGGCGTTTCTGACGTCACAAACTACCTTGTAACCAATCATGTCAACGTGTGGGCGCGTTTTAGCATAGGAGTCTCAAAAGAAGCTAGGTTATATTTTTCTGTTGATATGAAAAATCAGCTAGATTTATCAATATAGCAGGTATATGATGTATATTATGATGAACTATATGCCTTTCTCCTCTGACGTTCTGAGTTGTTCAAAGCGTTTGTAAGGATACTGATTGTTAGAAGGCAGCTGTCTGACTCTGAGATGAAGAACGGGAACATGGTTTGTGTAACATTAGCAACACATTATATACATTCAAGCTATTTTAAGGCATTTCACAGGAACAAACATTTAAATGTGTCATTTTGTTGTTTTAAGGGACAAAATTATTGACGACAGGGGGACTTTAAGTGAATGTGAACAGTTGAGGGAAAAACACACATGTGTAACAGTATATTGGATCAGTGCGTTCAAAAAGTGACAGCAGCCTAATAAAACCACTGCCGTTTGTCATTAACGTTAATCAAAGAACAAAAGAAAAAGAAAATCACTCACTGATCTTGAATGAATAACTTTAATAAGGATTAATGTATATTTTATTTATAATAAAACTATGCAGTGTTATTTTACATTTGATTACATTTGATTTTAATTTCTGTACCTGAACTTTGTTCATTTGTAGGCCTATTTATTTGATTCAAAAATCGAGAATTGATTTTTAATTGAATCATGACCTCAAGAATCAACTGAATCAAATTGTGAGGTACCAAAAGATTCACACCACTAGTGAACAGGCCTTAAAGGGATAGTTCACCCAAAAATGACAATTTAGTCATCATTTCTCACCCTCAAGTTGTTCCAAGCCTGTACGAGTTTCTTTCTTCTGTTGAACACAAAAGAAGATATTATAAGGTAACCAGACAGTTGACGGTAGCCATTGACTTCCACAGTAGGGAAAAAAAATACTATGGAAGTCAATGGGTGTCATCAACTGTTTGGTTACCTCATAATATCTTCTTTTGTGTACAAAAGAAGAAAGAAACTCATACAGGTTTGGAAGGGTGAGTAAATGATGACAGAATTACCCTTTTGGGGTGAACTATCCCTTTAAGTGTAGCTGTGCAGCATTTCTCACTTGGTCAGTATGTTGAGCAGTTCACTGGATCCCGCCTGCTGCTCTCTCTCCCACTGCTCCAGCAGAGCGCTCAGCTCCGCTTTAGAGTCCACGCCGCCACCGTCACCGCCGGCAGACGCCATCAGCCCTGTCACACACACACACACTCCTCAGTGCTTCTGTGCACAACAACACTCGATGTACATGTCATTACGGAGATCCTCAGATCCCACCACAACAGCTCCCAGAACATTAAATATGTGTACAACTGACATACAAAGGACAAAATCAACAGTGAGGCCAAAAGGCTGTCCAATATGCCATCCTGGATGTAATATAACAACTTCTGATAAGAATTATAATGATTAATGAAGAGTTTCTCAGTCTGGGCTGCCACTGATATCACTGTGATGAAGCTGAATAAATCAATTGATGAATATATTAATAATTTACTTATGACGTGGTTTTGTGTCTGAAGTTAAACATCAAGAGTTTCTTAGTCTGGTTTAACAGGAATCCAGCAGAAACACCTGCTATGAACTGAAAGCCTCTGCACAATAAATTACCATTTCATTTGGTGCAGAAACATGCTAGTACATTTATATATAGTGTATAAAAATATAAAGTATATTTTTATAGGTATATCCTACACTCACATTTAATAAAACACACATTGAATTGACATGTTAACTGAACACAACATTCATGTAAACAGTGTTTATAATGTCAAGTGCGGTAAAGTGTGTGACTTCACGCGCGAGGACTCACCTTTAGCGCGCGCGAACACACCGCCGCAAACTCACTAACAGCTCAGAATCACCACACGAGCGGAACAGACGCGTCACGGACTGTTATAAACACATGAATAATGTCGCTTAAGAGCTCATGTCACTCGTGTCTGTCTTTAGCAATGTGCTGCAACTTTATGATGGCGATCTGTAAACGCGTCATAACCCGGCGACGACAGGAAGACGCCAATGACGTCAGACGCACATTTTACACTCCGGAAAAGCTCAGTTGCTTTCTTAATAAAAAAAAACAAATTAATAATAAACATCTGAAGCAATTACTACATAATATAGTTATATAATATACACATCTCCTAGGCGTAAATTTTACTGGAACGATTTTTGACGATTTTTCACTGTTTAAGAGCATGACAAATACTGCATTTCAAATAAAATAAAAGAAGTATGTTTTAAGATACTGCAATAATATATATCCAACTAGCTCCCAAATCGCTACTTTTTGTTAGTAACTTGTAATGTAGCGGTAGCCAACTACTTTGTCCAAAGGTTGGCATGTGTGATAGATTGAGTAACAGTGTTATTATTCCTAACAGTTCTGCGGCGAGCCACTAGGAGGCGCTACTTTGTTAGACAAATTGAAGGGCAGCTCTCCTTTGAGTTGTCCGATGATGAAAGAATGAAATAAACGTACTAATTAACACCCATTTGAGGCCTGTTGCACGAAGTCAGTTGACCAAACTCTGAGTTTGCTCAACTGAGATGAAAGAAAATATCAGACCATATCAATGGAAGTGAAACAATTTAATTAATAATTTAAAGGAACTGTTTCACAGCTTAGACTAAACCAGGATTAGGCCTTAGTTCAATTAGGGCATTTAAGTAGCGTTTATAAACGTTCACTAGAAAGAAAAAAACATTACTGGTGTACATCTTGAGACAAAACAATGCCACTGACATATTTAATGATATCAGTGCAGTGCAAGTGCAAACATGCATTTTAGTCTAGGATTAGTTTAAAGGTGCAGTGTGTACATTTTAGCGGTATCTAGCGGTGAGGTTGCGAACTGCAACTAACGGCGCACACCCCTCGCACCCCTCCCTTTCGGAGAAGCTACGGTGGCCGTCTGGTCAAAATCGTCGTCTGAGAGTGGAGAGTTGCTTGTGTGAAGCAATGATATTTCTTCTTATTTCTAACAAAGAACGGCCTCTGCTTCTAATAAACCAGACGACTACTACTACTACTTTGTGCGTATTAAACGTAGTGACGATGCAATCTGCCTCTAAAAACACAAACGATTTAGAAGAACAACAACATAGTGACGAAACGCGCTCTGTAGAGTGTTTGTCCATTTAGGGCTGCTGTAGAATCATGCTGGCATAATGGCGACTTGACATGGACCCGTGGTGTATGTGATAGAAATGGCTCATTCTAAGGTAATGAAAACACGGTTCATTATGTAAGCTCTTTATGTACCAATGAAAACAAAGTTATGTATATTATATTGCATTTCTGTCAATAGATCCTCGTAAAATGTACACATTGCACCTTTAAGCCTTGTCTGTGAAACCGGGGGAAAGAGCTTAGAAAACACGTGCATATATAGGCCTATATATACATACACGTGTTTTCTTTTAATCTCTTTTATATGGTGAATTAAGGGTGATTGGGACATAAGGTCAAATGGGACAGTATAACTATACAGAGATTATTTTCTCGCCTAATATGTGAATATAAAAACTTTTTTGCTGAGCCCTAGCAGAGAGACCTCATTAGTGTGACATCATGTAGGTGGGCGGGGCAGCCATCAAACAGGAAGTTGACCCTGTAATGCCTGAGGTGAGGAAAATGGCAAAGCTTTAGCTAGTTTTCATAATAAGGTCATAAACTTGTCATATGCCCCTGGGACATTTTGGGGGGCAAATGCTCAAGGTAAAAAAAAAAAAAGGCACTCTTATACGAACGCCCACCTGGTGGGCAAAACAAGCATTTCCTCCATTGCCCACCAGTCACTTTTACCAGATTTGTGCTTGTACTAATGTAAGACAGAGAGATTAAAAGACCAAATTCAATATACACCTTATTGATGATGCATACAATGTACAAGCTAGCAGATGAACCCAGAATATAAACTCAACGTTAAATTTCTCGTACGCGTTTTTTCGAAGAAAACGCTTATCCATTTAACACATTGCATTTATATTCTAGGTTCATCTGCTCACCAGTATATAGTATGCATCATTAATATGCTGTATACTGAATTTGATCTTTTAATATCACCGTTTTAGTACATTAAGGAACTTTAAGTGTTTTTCACATTAGAACCTCCTGCTGTTTTTAGTGAAATACTGCAGCAGGTGCAGTATATGGATCACATGTGCCCAAAACTTGCATTTTATTCACATATTTTTGTTTTTCTTCTTTTGAGATTCCACTCATGTGACTGAAAACTATGAATAACAATTAAATGAAATCAGTATCATTAAAATCCACTTACACTGCAATTACAATTGCCTAAATAATGTTATGAGAATGCTCTAAATAACATTTTGAATATAGAAATAAGGATGTCACTAGGCTTTAGCCCCCCTAAAAAATTGTGATTAACCTCGTAATCTGTAATTCATGATCATTTCTGTCCCCTTTAAACCTCATATGAAACCGGTGTCATGACAAATCGGGTCTCCCCAAACTGTCAGTTAATGATTATCCTAAGTATACAGTAATGATATTAATTTAAAAAACAATATAATGCGCAAGAAAACAAATTAGTGCATAATAAAACAAATTGAACATAATTTCTTACACTTGATTAACTGTTAATTAATAAATAGCCTAATAATAATAGCCTATTAAGTGAATAATTGAACATCATTAAATGTTTTATATATATATATAAACTTACATATTTGGAAATTTAACACATAATTACATTAAAGATGATTGAGAATATATGTAGGTAAGTGCAAATGTGTGTATAAACTAAGCTATCAGGCTAGTCGCTTATCTGTATGCTATGCTAGTAAATAAGCTAACTAATACAAACATAAATGGTCATTATAACATAGTTGAAACAGTATTTATCAAAACATGATTTTAATCAGGCGCTAAAAAGCAATTTGGGGGGGCAATTTGTCAGTGCTTCGGCTCTTCCTCAGTCCAGCATGTTCTTCTTCAGTCCGCAGCAGTGCAGCATCAGAGAAGACAAGGTGTGTGCATTTACTGATAGATTGTCATAACATCTACATCTGTGTAAATCTGTCATAAATGCAGCTTACATAATATGATGCGGGAGCAATACAAGACGGGTTTCCCATCCACTGCGGAAAGTTATTGCCGCGTTCACCCCTCATCACCCTAGTTGTTTTCTACAAGGTGACAGAAAACCTTCATCTCCATGAATGAAAATGAGAAATGTAGATCTTCTTTAAAGTAAATTATACTGCACAAATGTAGAGCACAAAATAGTGTTTAAAACATTACGTTGAAAAAAAGTGTAAAAAAAAAAAAAAAAAGTTTTTGCAAATGTGTTTGCATCTCTAAACTGAAACATCATATGGAGTTATTTACTAAATAATGACCCAGCAGCTGATTGTGACATACATTTATTAGCATTACAGTAAAGGCATTTGTGCTTTTTGATGCAAGTTTGAATGTGCTGTTATTTTTTAATAAATAGAAAACAAACAAACAAAAAAGGAATGATTTAATATAGGACAGATTAAACATACTGCCAATCTAGACTGTTAGGGTACTACAAGGTTTGTCTGTGTTCTTAATGAATATTAGCTGGTTATTCAAAGCTGCAGTCCGTAACTTTTGGCACTCTAGCGGTTAATAAACAGAACTGCATGCATCTTGCAGAAGAACATTGTAGTCGGAGCTACTGTTCATGTCTATGACGAGTCACGCAGGTACTGTGCTACTCCGCAGCGGTGCCGACCTGACCCAGTCTAAAATAGTCCAAATATAAACACTTATTATAGGTGTACCGTAGTGATTCAGTATAAGACAAAAACAAGGTTTGGAAAATCGAATCATGTTGTACATGCTCATTATATAATTTTTGTAAATTTTGACCACAAAAAAAGTTCCGGACAGCAGCTTTAAAATGATTTGAAATGAAATCAATGTTCAGGGATTGACTTGATAGTGTAGAATAGGGGTATTCAATAAAAGTTCCAAAAGGTCCGATCTATATATTTCTTTCCCAGTGAAGGTCCGGACAATACTTTTTTTGGAATAGTCCCATCTGGGCAGCAGTAGTAATTTGTAAAAGAAAAGAAAAAAAAAAACATCCTAAAAAGTCAAAATAGTCATCAAAGCAAATTTACACTGTTATACAAGCTGTACACTCACTACTTTCCATTGTAGCAAAGTGTCATTTCTTCAGTGTTGTCACATGAAAAGATATAATAAAATATTTACAAAAATGTGAGGGATGTACTCACTTCTGGGGGCTGAGCCCCCTCTAATATTGAAATCCTAGGATCGCCCTTGGAAATATGAGATGTTGGGAAAAATGAAATATTATATATGAAACTAAAAACGGCAGTAGGTGGCGGCAAGTCGTAATAAGTGAATCATAGAATCATTCATTCAACCGATTCGGTCAAACTGCTTGATTCATTCATGAAAGAAGCAAGTGTCCGTTGGCTTTATGAATGGGTCATTGAATCATTGACTCACCCAATTCATTCAGAAACAATGAATCATTCAAGAATGAAACACCAGTGTGTGTTGCTGTGAGACGCAACTTTTCTGCTTAGTTTGGAATTATTTCTGTTGGCAAAATAGAGCAAAAACAGTCAAAATTATAAACGTTGTGTCTAAAAATGGTCAATTCAATCAACTTGTTTCTTGAACTGTTGCATAAAATGAATATCACATTTTACAAATGTGAAGAAATTCGAGAAAATATCACTCTTGCTTGTGTGATACTGCTTAACTAGATATTAAGTTAAACACAAAATACAAGAACTCTGAGGGGCGATTCACATATTGAATTTTGGGGACATTTTTATTAATTTTGGTGACATTTCCGACCTCGCTATTTTCACTATCTTCACGTCAGGTGGTTCTTTGCCTCCAAATCGTGCATTAAAATCGTTTAATGCACAGCTAGCCGTGGATTATCCCCTTCTGCACTGCTGTTCAAACATTCTGAACCCCACTATATTGAAAATGACAGCTGTAAAGCTGCTGATACTGTCATGTTATGCTGAAATGTTTAATGACACTTCTGTAAAGACATACCTTACTCAGTCTACACACTTTAAACGCTGAGAGTTTTGGTAGAAGCTTCAGCTTGCCAAGTTACTCTGAGCATTGGAAATCATCCTGTGCATTTCTCCAAGCTTTTCAATGTTGAAATGAGGATTCGTTCTCAATTTTATTCACTGGTGAGATCCTTAGATCCCGCCACTACAGCTCCCAAAAAATGAAACCATAAATATATGCTTATAAAACAGTTCAATGTTTACTGCAAAATATTTTTTACAGAGAAAAACTTGAAAAAAAGGTGACAAAAACAACAAAATAAATATAGGAAATGGACAGTAAGGCCAACATCGGAACTCCACATACTGAACTGTATAAACATTTTGTAACATTTTTTTTTTTTTTTTTTGCTTAAATAATCTGACATACTTTCCTTAAAGTAAACCTCAGCAAACCATTTCTGTCCTTCATTATCATGTTTTGTCCTTACCTGCTGACAACTCACATATATTTTGTTCTTTTGAATTAGTATTATGTACAGCACAAACAATATCATTACAACTGCCAAAACAAAGTGACAGTTCTAGATGAATTCTAGATTGTCAAAATTCTACACGGAAGAGACGACAACAACATTCTGTGAGTGAATTCTGAACTCAAACTTCGGATTTCTGGATTCTGAAATTTGCCTTCACAACTGCAATCAGTTTTGATTTGACATGCCATTTACATCATATTGCAAACTTAGGATACTTTGTATATTATAATAACTAACATAAACAGGAATAATTTACGAAACGGCAAAGTAGTCACTTACAAGTAATATTGAGCAGAAGTGATGGCTTACAGGTAGTTGTTGTATATCGTGAGCTGTTAGCAGATAAGCTTCATATAACTAGACTGTCCTTCTATTCTACAAGTCGAGGCTGACTTCCATTGTCCTCTTAATTGAAAAAGCAAAAGAACTACACAAATTTTCAGTTTAAACAAATTATAAAGTACAACTAAGTAAGCTTGTAAGTCCAGCCCTGTAGCAAGGACCGATAAGTTAAATCAAAATATCACAAAGGCTTCATCCGGACATGATGCTCTTGTACGTTTGTGCGCTCTTCCGCACACGCTGATATATTTTGGCACTAATTCCGCCATCGTATTTCTCACGAACTGCAGACCTTTGCAGCGGTTGGCGTACAGCGAGACATTCAAATTTACATATTTGTGTTGGCTGTCCAAAAAGCAGGACCTATTAAAAAAAAAAGCCCATCACAGAATGACAAATACATTAAAATAGAATAAATGCACACAGTAAGCCCTTCTGGAACAAAAACACTCAACGGACAATTAGAGGGGATGAACTGATGCTCAAGTACTTACAGGTCTAATGTTGGAAATGGGGGAACATTTTAAATATTTTAACTAACAATGGTAAAATACACTTCCTGACGAAACACACCCAGCTGCCATTCTAACACAATTTTTACATCATAATGGTAGGTGAAATACAATAACCATTACAGAAATAGTTCTCTCAGAAATGACAGTTCACATTTACTCACCCTCATGCCATTACAAACTCCTGCTGGTATTATTTCAGGGAAACTTTTTAAGTATCCTTACACCGCACAACTTGTGAGCACAGCTATTTCTATGCAACTATAGTGATTCCAACTCCCCCCAAAAAAAAGCACAATAAAAGTAGTCCATTTGACGTGAGCTATTTTACCAGTTTTCCAAAATGTGTGTCTGTTCCTTATGGAAGCTTGTTTCTGCCACAGAATAAAAAATTAAAAAATGAAATAAAATAAAAAGAATAAAAATAAAAAACAAAGAAAGGTAATTGGACTTTTTATCTCGTAATTCTGACTGTATAAATCACTTTTTTTTTTTCATTTCTCAGAAAAAAAGTCCAAATTACGATATAAATTCTCACTTTTCTCTCAATTGCGAATATATATTTCGAAATTCTGACTTTTTCTCAGAAATTTGATATAAACTCACAATTCTGACTCTTCTCGCAACTGCGAAGTTATATTTCGCAATTACTTTTTTCTCAGAAATATAAGATATAAATTCGCAATTTATAGTCCAAATTGCAAGAAATTGCAAATTTATATTTTGAAATTCTGAATTTTTCTTCAGAAATTTGACAAACTCACAATTCTGATTTTTTTCTCAGAAATGATATCAACTCGGAATTCTGACTTTTCTTGCAACTGCAAAGTTTATATCTCGCAATTATTAGTTTTTTCTCAGAAATGTGAGATATAAACTCGCAATTCTGACTGTTCTCGCAACTGCAAATTTATATCTCGCAATTATTACTTTTTTCTCAGAAATGTGAGATATAAACTCACAATTGTGATTTATACCCCCGGTTTCACAGACAAGGCTTAAGCTAGTCCTAGACTAAAATGCATGTTTGAGCTGTTTTAATGAAAGCAACTTGTACTGATATATCTTAAAATATGTCAGTGTCATTGTTTTGTCTCATGACGCACACCAGTAATGTTTTTTTCTAAAGTACATTTATAAAAGCTACTTAAATATCCTAATTGAACTAAGGCCTAATCCTGGTTTAGTCTAAGCCCTGTCTGTGAAACTGGGGCTGGTTGCATAAACTTAGCCTCTATGTTAAGACTGTGATGTAAGATCTAGTTTGACCAAATAGCAGTTAGTTAGGGCTAATCAGTCTTACTTTTCTGATTCAAATTAGACCGATCTACTTTTTTATGTAACTGACTTTACAAAGTTAGTACCAGTCTTAAAGAAAAAATTAGCTGACTTTAGTTTTAAGACTAGTCTAAGCAGTTTATGCAACTGGCCACAGTGGCCATAAAGTCCGAACTGCAAGATAAAAATATGACATTCTGACTTTTTTCTCAGAAATTATATAAACTCACAATTCTGAGTTTTCTCGCAACTGCGAATTTATATCTTGCAATTACTTTTTTCTCAGAAATGTAAGATATAAACTCGCAATTGTGATTTATAAAGTCTGAATTGTGAGGTATAAAAATTTGCAATTCTGACTTTTCTTGTAATTGCGAGTTATAATTCGCTAACACTATAATTCGCTATAACTTGCTAACGGCAACATTTCTGAGAAAAAAAAGTTTCTGACTTTATAAATCGCAAATGTGAGTTTATACCTCACATTTCTGAGAAAAAATTGATAATTGCGAGACATAAAATAGCAATTTCAATAAAAGTCAGAATTGCGAGATAAAATGTCACAATTACCTTTTTTATTTCTGTATTCTGTGGTGGAAACAAGCTTCCATAGTTTCTCACACACTGATATTGTATGACCTTGGAGTAAAATCATGTATTTTTTTGTTTTTTTTTAATATGATTTTATGGTTCTTTTTTGAAGCTTGACAGACACAAGAGCTACAGTAGTATAAGACAACTTTAAAAAAAAAAAAACAGAAAAAAAATATATATATAATTTGCGATTTAGTGATTTAAATGATAAGAGGGTGAGGAAATAATGACAGCAGTTTTCTTTAAATCGTAAGAGTTCCCAATTCACTGTGATGTGATTTTCAATCCCAGAACACATTTAGGCAAAGCATTACAGTGGGAGATCTGGTTTATGAGGCTAATAAATACTTTATATAATGTCATGCAATGCCAGTGGATAAGGCTGAACGTTTTGTAAAGTTTACAGAGGGAAGCTTCTTGCATTCTCTGAGTCGAACTGACTTGCATGAACCTGAGAAAACTAAACAACTCCTAGTATTGGGAAGCATTCAGCACCTTTGCTGACACAATTTAATCTACTTTTATGCATTTAAGGGTCTTGAGCGCCTTTTCAGTCAGACCCTTGCACAGACACAGAGCCATTATCACACACAGGTAGAAATCACAGGTCGTCTGTACTTATAACACTACAAATGGTATTGGTGACACAATATATGATGTAGATAATACGCTCACCAGCATGCAGTATGTATATCTCTTGCTCGTGGAAAGCTTCAGTAAATCCTATATCTGCGCGTGGTACGGTACAGGCATATGGTACAGGCATCTGTACAACATCAATCTCTGACGAACAATGGCACAAAACACGGCCGATGATATTCACGCCATTCTCAGGGACTGATGAGTGCTGTGGATCAGATCTGGCTTAGAATGAAGTTAGTGTTTGGAGAACACGGAAACACGCCATATTTCACCCCAAAACCAAATGAACAAAAATAATAAATGACATTTGAAAACAAATACTGTACTACCATGAATGCATAAACACTTCATCAAAGTAATGAGAATTAAGGGTGAAAATGTCACAAAATAAAATAAATATTCTTACAAAGCAGTTTCTTTCTTTGGATTTTAGGGTAAAATATGGCCCAGGTTCAGCTTACAGTACGTTGCATGCTGGGTATGTGTTACGGTTCACTATAATCAGCGGTATGGAGTACATCTGATGATCTCCTACGAGCCGATAAACTCCTCTTCACTCGATAATACTGTAGTTACAGATGTTTTGCCAGTCGTCGGAGCAGACGTCCTCATGCTACTTGGAAACATTGTCAACAAGGTCCAAATTCTCCTGAATCGAATTTCACGATGATTTTCAAGGCGAGACAATCAAGTCTCACATCCTCCGGTCCCGCATGAGAGCCCGGCGCAGTCCTGGCTAAATGATGACGCTCGGGACAGGACAGACTATGAAGCACAAGCAGCCAACCGTCTTCCCTTCAGTTCGCTTTGAGAACGGCCACGCGATCGCCACGCCACGGCTCTGTCAGACGAACAGCTGGATCCGCTCGCGGATGGTCTGTCGGCAGATGGGGCAGGTTTTGAGCGCGGCGCTGCAGTCGATGCAGGAGGCGTGACCGCACTGGAACACCAGCTTGATGTGGTTGTCGATGCAGATGGGGCATGTGATGCGCTCCTCCATCTGCCTGTAGCGTGACTGCAGCTGCTCCAGCAGGTTGTGCTGTTCGGAGTTCTCCGAGCTCGGGCTGCACTCCACCTCCGTTTGGTCTGGGAGATGATATGTGATCAGGCATTAGTAGGGAAAGAACTAAAACAGATCCATTTCTTTGCAGGACGTAAAAGAGGATGGGAACATAATCCAGAGTCTTTAAAGGATTAGTTCACCCAAAAAATGAAAATTATCCCATGATTTACTCACCCTCAAGCCATCTTAGGTGTTTATAACTTTCTTCTTTCTGATGAACACAATCGGAGTTATATTAATAAATATTCTGGCTCTTCCAAGCTTTATAATAGGAGTGAATGGGGCTCGAGAATTTGAAGCCCAAAAAAGCACATCCATCCATCATAAAAGTAATCCATACGACTCCAGGGGGTTAATAAAGGCCTTCTGAAGAGAAGCGAAGTGTTTTTGTATGAATAATATCCATATTTATAACTTTATAAACTATAATCACTCGCTTGCGGTAACGGCCGTACGCGAGTCGAGTTCTGGAGGAAGAGTGATGCCTCTCGCGATTCAAACAAATATGGCTGTGTAACAAACTCAAGCTCCTCTTCTCTAATATCGAAATCCTCTGACATTTTTCTCTTTAAAAATTCTCATTTTAGACTTCTAATTCGTGACCGGTGTTTTGTTTTGCTCTATCCTCTGAGCTTCCACGTTCGTCAATACGTGTGTCAGGTCAGAGGTCACTTTTCCGCCGGAAGTAAACTCGCGTACGCCCGTTACCGGAGGCCAGTGATTATAGTTTATAAAGTTATAAATATGGATATTTTTCTTAGAAAAACTCATCGCTTCTCTTCAGAAGGCCTTTATTATCAACTTTTTTGGGCTTCAAAATCTCGACCCCCATTCACTCCCATTATAAAGCCAGGATATTTTTTAATATAACTCCAGTTGTGTTTGTCTGAAAGAAGAAAGTCATATACACCTAGGATGGCTTGAGGGTGAGTAAATCACGGCATAATTTTTTTATTTTGGGGTGAACTATCCTTTTTAAGTGCTGAGTGTATGCATATTTAACAATGTAGCTGACCATAACACAGCGTGCTCATTTCGAAAAGGACATTATGAACTGCTAATGTCATTAACTTTATTTATTTCTAATGTTTACCATTTGGAAAAGAGGCCATGAACGCCACAGTTTTGAATCTCAAATCTCAGCATGTCATTCAGATGTAAGAGCACTTACCTTGTCGAATTTTCTTTGTTATTGTCACCTGGCAGCGGATGCATTTCTTCATTCTGTGAGCACATTCTGAAGAGAGACGACAGGACAGATTTGCTTTATACCAACTATATGTACTGTAGAACCTAGTAAAATGTTTTTGGATCAACATTCATCCAACTTAGGCTAGTAACATATTCTGCATCTACTCATGTATACAAACACAGATGCAAATACTCTTCCTGTTATATATGCATAAAGTCAACAGAAACAGAATTTGTGACCATCTTTACCACCGTATTGTGATTTATACTGTATTTCTGAGCA
This sequence comes from Mylopharyngodon piceus, assembly GCA_039654765.1. Classification (NCBI taxonomy): domain Eukaryota; kingdom Metazoa; phylum Chordata; class Actinopteri; order Cypriniformes; family Xenocyprididae; genus Mylopharyngodon; species Mylopharyngodon piceus. The sequence goes on from CM077453.1 coordinate 32,144,097, forward strand.
AAACAGCTTATCAAACAATGACAACAACTAGATTTAAAACTAGAAGTTTTAAAAAGCTTACAGTTTTTTCTAACATTTTCAGTTTAAAGTAGTTTGTGTGTGTATGAGTGAGTGTGTGTGTGTGTGTGTGTGTGTGTGTGTGTGTGTAAACTCACCCTCGCAGGCGACGCTGTGCTGACAGGGAGAGAACAGCACTAGCAGTGCGAGCTCAGAGCAGATGAGGCACTCGCTGGGGCCCGTCACGCTGGGCACGGCCAGGTTGGTCATGGTGTTGGGCGTAGTGTGTACCCGCCTGAGACTGCTGCTGCTAGTGCCCGTGCCACACGTGATGGCCTGAAGTCTGAACACACACACACACACACACATCACGTCAAAATCACATCCGATCCCTCTAGTAATAAACACCACAATAAACACACCGAGACACACCTGTGTTTTTCCGCGAAGCTCCTGATGAGTGTTTGTACACTGCTGTCTGTGACCATGTCCAGTGGGCTTTTACCTTTATGGTTGGCATAATTGATATCGGCCCCTTCCTGTGCCAAGAAGCAAGCGATAGCAGCACCGACATTCAGCTCCGTGTTTCCCATCAGCCCTGAGCTACACAACTACAAGCACAGAATGAAGGAATAAAATAATGAATTACCTCTCATCATCATCATACTGTTCGAACAACAGGCACACAAACACACACTGGAAAACAGGAAGATGGCCGCTCTGGTGTGTGTGGCTTCTACTCCTATTATTTCTGCAGTGTTTGAATCTTTACATGGATAGGCGGCTGCTTTCAAACGCTCATATTTGTGTGAGCTCTCTGTGAGGAGCGTCAAAGGTTTCTATTTACAACCTGTTTTTGCAGTGTTGAGCATTGTAGCCAATCACAGACATGTCTGTTGAGCACGTGAACACAATGGCCAATCAGAGGTGTTTAAGTTAGTCAGAATCTGCTCAATATGCCAGAGTGTGTTCAGCATGAGCTCTGCTCACCTCGCGCCATTCATAATCTGAATAAAAGCTTTATTTTTCATGCTGCTAAGTGCAAAGTTTTGGGAGTGACAACCGTATTAAATGCGGGATTGAATTTGAAATTGCGATGTTTGACAACAGACGGGACAAAAAATTAAGTCTTGCAATAGACCTGCCACTTGTTCTGTTACCTGTCATGTGTTTCTTTGTTTGCGTCATTTAATATTTTTTTATTTTCAAATAGTTAAATAAAAAAATAATGAAACATAACACCGTGTCCTAACCAGACGTGACGTGATAAGATTTGAAGGAGAATCAGTTTGTCTATCCATACCAGACGCGACTGTGAGACGTGACAAAATCAATCAGAAATCACAGCCAATCAGAAGAGCATGTGGGCGGAGTCTCTCTGCAAACAAACTGCACTCGCAACCAAATCAATCCAAAATCACAGCCAATCAGAAGAGTGTGTGGGTGGAGTCTCTCTGCAAGAGCACTGCACTCGCAACCAAATCAATCCAAAATCACAGCCAATCAGAAGAGTGCGTGGGCGGAGTCTCTCTGCAAGCGCACTGTATTCGCAAACAAATCAATCCAAAATCACAGCCAATTAGAAAAGGGTGTGAGCGGAGTCTCTCTGAAGAGCACTGCACTCGCAACCAAATCAATCCAAAATCACAGCCAGTCAGAAGAGCGTGTGGGCGGAGTCTCTCTGAAGAGCACTGCACTCGCAACCAAATCAATCCAAAATCACAGCCAATCAGAAGAGTGTGTGGGCGGAGTCTCTCTGCAAGCGCACTGCATTCGCAAACAAATCAATCAAAGATTACAGCCAATCAGAAGAGCGTGTGGGCGGAGTCTCTCTGCAAGCGCACTGCATTCGCAAACAAATCAATCAAAGATTACAGCCAATCAGAAGAGCGTGTGGGCGGAGTCTCTCTGCAAGCACACTGCACTCGCAACCAAATAGTACATAATCAAATTCATAAATATTACTCCATTTTAACATGATTAAAAATACATACTGAGTGACTGAAATAATCTTTGTCATAGAGATACGGAGTTCACGGTTTGAACTTTCTTGTTTCCTGGAATTATCCACTGTCGCTTTCAGTATGGCTATAAAGGTCACACAAAATGATATTCGAACTCACATTAAATTATTTAAACATTAAATAAAGCACATAATCAGTACCTGAGATTATCATTGTCATACTTGTGTATGTTGTTGTTCCAGAAATGGAAATCGTTTCTAAAATAGAATCGGCTGGATCAGAAAAACCTCTGATTAACAATGAAAAAATGCCTTTTATCACGTTTCGCGGCATCACGTGGTGTCTGGTTAGGACAGGGTGTAATAGTTACCTTAAAAGTTTTTGCTATGGTACTGAACTTGGAACCAAGAACCGTGAAATTTGACAGGTATTGGTAGTGACTACTGAAGTGTTGTTACTGTGCCCCTCCTGATCTTACCCGGCCGTACAGCACGGCGCCCTCGCCCTCCCCGCTGCTCATGACGGTGGCCAGCTGCTGTCGGCTGAGAGCCGTGTGCATGGCCGTGTCTCCGTCCTCATCCTCCGCGTTGACGTCTGCCCCCTCCGTCACCAGCAGGGCCACTAGAGCCACGTGACCCTGAGTCACGGCCAGCTGGAGCGGCGTCTGATTCCGATTGTTGCGGATGTTGATGTCACAACGACCCTTCAAGGAAAAGAGTTACAAACACACTGCCGGTCAAAAATTTCTTTCTTTCATAACCTTAAAAATGTTTTGATTTAAAGGCTTCTGTTTATATTTTTGTAGACATAAATTGAATATAAATTAAACATAAATTGTGCCATTTGATGAATTGTGTTTGTGTTATTGCAGTTTGGCTGTGTCTAAAATTATCATCAACATTCTAAATACAGTATTATAAACTATTCGAAACTTGCATCCTGGGAATACTTTTATTGGTTGTAGTTAATAGTTAGTTAATAGTGAGAATTGGACCCTAAAGTAAAGTGTGACCTTTTTATTTTTTCTGCTTTAAAGGGTTAGTTCACCTTAAAATGAAAATGAAGTCATCATTTACTCACTCTGTGGCCAGTTACATAAACATTTTGTTAAGACTGTGTCTTAAGAACTACTATGACCAACTAGCAGTTAGTTACTGGTAATCAGTCTTACTTTTCGGTATCAAATTAGACCAATCTATGTTTTTATGCATGCATCAGGTCAGAGGTCACTTATCCGCCGGAACTAGACTTGCGTACAGCCGTTACCGGAAGCCAGTGATTATAGTTTATAAAGTTTTATATATGTTTTTTTCTTTTTACAAAAACCCATTGCTTCTCTTCAGAAGGCCTTTATTAACCCCCTGGAGCCGTATGGATTACTTTTATGATGGATGGATGAGCTTTTTTGGGCTTTAAAATCTAAGGTTACCATTCACTCCCATTATAAACCTTGGAAGAACCAGGATATTTTAATATAACTCAGACTGTGTTTGGCTGAAAGAAGAAAGACATATACACCAAGGATGGCTTGAGGGTGAGTAAATCATGGGATTATTTTCATTTTGGGTGAACTATCCTTTAAGTTCCGGTCCAGTGATATTTGACTTGTACACAGATACTTCTTTGGGATTTCTAGGTGTTTTATTTCATGTCATTTTGTTAATTTTGAGTCAGAGTCAGAGTGAACTGCGGCACTAATAGTCTCATGAACACAGTTGAGCACAGAAGACCAACAGCAGGATTTTCATTAAATAATACATTAAATTTTTGTTTGTTTTTCACCAAACCCTATCGTCAACCCCCAGAACATGTGGAAAACACGTGTCACATGGGATTATTCTGTAAAACTTTTGCGTCTTCTTAAAAAAGCTTGATGCTGGTCGCTATTCACTGCCATTATACGGACGAGCGCGAGTGAGGCATTTGTTAAAAATTCTCATTTTGTGGTCCGAAAAAGAAAGAAGGGCACGCTGTTTAAACATATGGACCTGAATAAACATATTCTATTATTCAGATATTTGTGAAACAAATTTCCATGACTTTTCCAAAACTGTCTGGGTTTATTTATTTTCCCACAACTTTTCCAGGCCTGGAAATTGCTATTTTAAAATTCCATGACTTTGTCCAGGTTTTTCATGACCGTACGAATCCTGCACCAGCCACCAGATGGCAGTAAGCTCAGTTCATCCAATATTGTATTACAAACGCAAAACACGGAGGACAGAAAGTGAGGGGTATGACTGTTGTTCAAGTTAGTGCTTATAAATAATGCTATTATAACAGCCAGCATGTCACACGATAGTGATTTAACAAGCCCTGCAGTCACTGAAAACTCATCTGTGGCATTAACACAATTAAAATCAAAGAAAAAGGTGTTCACACTGATACTTACACAGGGCTTAGAGTGCTTTACTCGCATGTGCAACTAAAAAGAGATGTGTGTGAACTGTAAAATGTATTTAGGAGCACTGAGACTAAAAACATCCCTGCAGGTTATTCAGTTTTATTCAGGTCATAAAAAGTCTAAAATATTTATTTTAAGAGGTTGTAAATTTGGGGATGAGAAACAGGAATTGCAATACAGCCTAATGTGATTAATAAACTTGATTTAATTAAAGTGTTCCATGTTTCTGAGTGAAAACATGGCACCGTTGCTCACAGTTTATGATTTACTGTTGATGAATTATGACAATGTTTACCTCATGGTGTTTTTATTGTAGAGTGCAGATTTTATCTCCCTCATCTTTTTGAATGAGCAGATGATAGTACAGCATAGACATTTCAAAATAAGAGTCCCGGTGTATTTCGGGCTTGTTTATAATTGAGAAAGTCCTGCATTATGTATAACATTTTTTTTATTATTGGTATTTTGGTTACATAATAAACTGTATCTGGCATTTAATTTAATGTAAACTCCTGTAGCTTTTGTCTGGGCCTGTCAAAAGAAGGAAAGACTAAGAACGCTATTTAACACATTATTCAATATATAGATTTTACTAGTATCGACACAATATACATACTTCCTGTATTCTAATAAATTAAATCAATTTGCTTGCTTTTTTTGACAGGTTTGGTAAGTGATTTATTAGATAACATTAGACTCGTGCTAACTTGTCGAATGTTCGAGTATTATTGTCATACTGTCAAAACAGTGCAAGATTTGCTTTCAGCTTTCCACTTGGACCTCCACTGGAAGTGTCTGACTGTACATGCATTTTTCCCATGTGTTCACAAACTGAGGGACGAGCAGCAGTTTTTTTCTGGGTGTGATTCTAAGGTAAACCTCTCTCACCTCTTTGAGGAGAATCTCAGCTACATCACGGTGGTTGTTCAGGGCGGCCAGATGCAGAGCAGAGAAACCATCTTCCTTCTTAACGTCAGCCAGCTGTCGCGCTCGAGCCAAGATCATCTCTGTCGCGCTGGAGGCACACAAACAAACACAGAGATGACCAAATGACAGCCACAGAGTCAGAAATGGGAATCCAGAGCTATTAGAACAGAGCTCAGAGGACTGTAGAAGCTTAGATGTCACATTTTACATTTAAACGTGTTTTCAGACACCAGGAACACCGTTGGGGTTCCCCTTGTTAATATTAGTTAAACTGCATTAGTTAACATGAACTAACAATGAACAATACTTCAAGCATTTATTAATCTTATTTAATGGTAATTTCAACATTTACTAATACAGGATTAAAAACAAAAGTTAATATTATTATCACCAGAACTAACAATGAACAGCTGTATTTGTTATTTAATAATGTTAAAGGGATAGTTCACCCAAAAATGAAAATTCTGTCCCAACTAATGTAATCAATGTAGTTTTTCTTCCAAATATCTTCCTTTGTATATACCAGAACAAAGAAATTTATACAGGGTTGGAACAACTTTAGGGTGAGTAAATGATGACAGAATTTTCATTTTTGGGTGAACTATCCCTTTAACAAAGATTAATAAATACTGTAACAAATGTATGTTGCACGTTGCTAGTTAATGGATTAACGAATGTTAACTAATGGGACCTTATTGTAAAGTGTTACCATGTATTTTATAGTGTTAACAACTGGCTGATACATACTGGTTCAACAACTGTTGATCTGAATGTAAATTATTTTAGGTGACACTTTATTTCGATTAGACATTCTCCTGACTATGAGTAACTTTGCAACTACACGTCAACTTATTCTACCAACCCTGACTCTAGCCTAACAGTCTACTAATACTCTAATGAGAGTTAGTTGACATGTAGTTGCAAAGTTACTTATAGTTCGTACTAAAATGTCTAAAGTGGACCATCAAAATAAAGTGTAACCTGATTTCATTTTAAGAGAAGTAGAGCACAATGTGACATAAGAGACATGAAACTAGAACAGTTACGGAGGGAATCTAGCCAAGGACAACAGTCAATTATACAGTTTAGCGTCATGTATTAAAAAGAGGGTGTTTAGAAGGTCAAAAAGCAAAACCCCAGCTCCTACTGTGTGTGTGTGTGTGTGTGTGTGTGTGTGTGTGTGTGTGTGTGTGTGAGGTAGATCAGCTGTGTTTTGAAGTGTGTGTCATTGTTTAAGCTGATGTCGAGCAGGATTCAGCAGATCTACATTAGAGCAGATTACACTGTGTATGTGTGGAAGCGCATCTGCTCCCAGGTGTCAGTCTAATTGGCTGCCATGTCACCAGTCTGCTCTTACTGACCTTGATTCCTAACAAAACACAGACACACACACACACACATCTTGTACTCCAATACTGAACCGGCTTTCTGACGTAGAAGCTGGAGGCGCTGCACTGTTTACTACGTCAACTGCGTAGGAGACTGACATGGAAGAGAAGAATTTGTTGAATAAAGTCGTTATTTTCGTTTTATTATATTCTCGTCACTTCATAACATTAAGGTTGAATCACTTTAGTCACATGGACTATTTTAACATGTCTTTATTACCTTTCTGGACCTTGAAAGTTGCAATGACATTGCTGTCTATGTGTGATTCAGATACCTTTCGGATTTCATCAAAATATCTTAATTTGTGTTCAGAAGATGAACGAAGGTCTTACAGGGTGAGTAATTAATGACAGAAATTTCATTTTTAGGTGAACTAACCCTTTAATAACAATGAACAAACTAATTTTTAAAACAATTCATCAATAAAGAGTTAAAGTTATCTTCTAAATGTCCAGCGTAACTCAGCATTAAACATGCCTTTCGCTTTACTGAAAAACACATAAAAGAACAATTAATCCCCAAATATTTCCTACTGCCAAAATTAAAAAGATGGAAGACTAAGAAGAGTACAGAAACTTTATAGTTGTCATGATCCCAGCCTGCCTGGTGTAAGGACTTTTGTATTATTTCCTGTCTTGTGTCATGTTTTGTAGTCCTTTGTAGTTTTTCCTGTTGATCAGGTCTTGATTGTTCCCTTGTGTGTCTTGTTTGCCAATCACCCCTTGTGTATAAATACCCCAGTTTTTCTCATGTTCCTTGTCTAGCGTTTCCAATATATGGTTGTATCATGTGCGTTTGTTGCAACTTCATGTTCATGTGTCTGTTTAAATAAATTTCTACTGCATTTGGATCCAACGCCTCTTGTCTGCAGCAGCCGCATTACAACAGTACGATCAAATAAGTGCTGTTACAGTACAGGCCTTATGGGAATAAGGAGTAAATATGAAGTGTCAATCAGATGAATGACTGCAGTCTCTCTCTGTCGCTCGGGGTCATGCTAATATACAGCCGACCGGCACTGCCAACACTCGACATGACACATATGACAACTGTCAGAGCGATCACAGCGTGGAAGACGAGACAGCTGAAGGCTCCAGTGTGTTTATATACTTCTCTGAACACGGATCAGTCCATCACGGCCACAAGGCATTAATGAAAGGGTCACACATCATTCAGAATTTACTACATTATTACAAAGAAAAACAATCAACTGCGTTTGTATAACGTCAAAAGAAGAGGTGCTATTAAAACTTTAAAAATGTAAAGATTACAAACTTGTTGGTGCTGATTACTGCCATAAATTCATGCCTAAAAAAGGTATAAAATCAAATTGATACAGCAAAACCTATCAATTTCTCTTGGCATTCACACTGTTCATGGACTGGAAAGTGAGCTCAGATCTCTTTTTGGTCCACTTCGGTTCTTTATCCGTTATTTTTTGGAACACAGTCCACCTGAACATTAAGGTACTGCAATCAAATGATTATTATTGAGTTCTATAGTAACCACTGATGTGAATAAATCCTAACCAGTTTGTGTTTTTTAATATGCTGTCGTCTTTTCCTCCCAATGCAGAACACTGTACTTTTATGGAGTGCTTTGAAAAGCTAACAAACTTATAAGACGTGATATGATATGACTTACAATACAGTATAATCTCCCCGACCGACAATCAGAATGTGACAGATCCTATTTCTCTTCAGATCAGACACATTACACCAGCTATATATTCTCTAAGACTCTCTGCTGTCACTTGAATGAGTCTCTAAACACAGCAAATATCTGTGAGAACAATAATCAACTCTGTCTGTTTCCAATTTGACATCTCGTCTCTCACCACCTTCCACTACCAGCCAAGATGTACTTGTGGCTCTCAAAGTTGACAAGTTATACAAAAATGTGCTTAATTAATCAATCACATGAGAGACCAGCAATAGAACAGCATCAAAAACACCTTTGATAAAAATACAAGATTAAGTTCATAAAGTGTGGGTGAAGTTACTATATTATTTAATAATCCACAATATTCCTATGTCCCATGGTACTTTGTGCTAAAATGTGTCAGAAGACTTCAGTCCACCTAGCAAACAATCAGATATTGCTTTAATAATCACAGAATTAATCCAACCAATGTTGGATGAGGGGAGTGTTTTGGGAAACCTGCTTGAAAACAATCATCATATTTA
>CM077453.1:32153463-32358463 GCA_039654765.1 Mylopharyngodon piceus
TGCTTTAAAGGGGTTAGTTCACCTTAAAATGAAAATGAAGTCATCATTTACTCACTCTGTGGCCAGTTACATAAACATTTTGTTAAGACTGTGTCTTAAGAACTACTATGACCAACTAGCAGTTAGTTACTGGTAATCAGTCTTACTTTTCGGTATCAAATTAGACCAATCTATGTTTTTATGCATGCATCAGGTCAGAGGTCACTTATCCGCCGGAACTAGACTTGCGTACAGCCGTTACCGGAACCCAGTGATTATAGTTTATAAAGTTTTATATATGTTTTTTTCTTTTTACAAAAACCCATTGCTTCTCTTCAGAAGGCCTTTATTAACCCCCTGGAGCCGTATGGATTACTTTTATGATGGATGGATGAGCTTTTTTGGGCTTTAAAATCTAAGGTTACCATTCACTCCCATTATAAACCTTGGAAGAACCAGGATATTTTAATATAACTCAGACTGTGTTTGGCTGAAAGAAGAAAGTCATATACACCAAGGATGGCTTGAGGGTGAGTAAATCATGGGATTATTTTCATTTTGGGTGAACTATCCTTTAAGTTCCGGTCCAGTGATATTTGACTTGTACACAGATACTTCTTTGGGATTTCTAGGCGTTTTATTTCATGTCATGTTTTTGTTAATTTTGAGTCAGAGTCAGAGTGAACTGCGGCACTAATAGTCTCATGAACACAGTTGAGCACAGAAGACCAACAGCAGGATTTTCATTAAATAATACATTAAATTTTTGTTTGTTTTTCACCAAACCCTATCGTCAACCCCCAGAACATGTGGAAAACACGTGTCACATGGGATTATTTTGTAAAACTTTTGCGTCTTCTTAAAAAAGCTTGATGCTGGTCGCTATTCACTGCCATTATACGGACGAGCGCAAGTGAGGCATTTGTTAAAAATTCTCATTTTGTGGTCCGAAAAAGAAAGAAGGGCACGCTGTTTAAACATATGGACCTGAATAAACATATTCTATTATTCAGATATTTGTGAAACAAATTTCCATGACTTTTCCAAAACTGTCTGGGTTTATTTATTTTCCCACAACTTTTCCAGGCCTGGAAATTGCTATTTTAAAATTCCATGACTGTCCAGGTTTTTCATGACCGTACGAACCCTGCACCAGCCACCAGATGGCAGTAAGCTCAGTTCATCCAATATTGTATTACAAACGCAAAACACGGAGGACAGAAAGTGAGGGGTATGACTGTTGTTCAAGTTAGTGCTTATAAATAATGCTATTATAACAGCCAGCATGTCACACGATAGTGATTTAACAAGCCCTGCAGTCACTGAAAACTCATCTGTGGCATTAACACAATTAAAATCAAAGAAAAAGGTGTTCACACTGATACTTACACAGGGCTTAGAGTGCTTTACTCGCATGTGCAACTAAAAAGAGATGTGTGTGAACTGTAAAATGTATTTAGGAGCACTGACACTAAAAACGTCCCTGCAGGTTATTCAGTTTTATGAAACTTAAGGTCATAAAAAGTCTAAAATATTTATTTTAAGAGGTCGTAAATTTGGGGATGAGAAACAGGAATTGCAATACAGCCTAATGTGATTAATAAACTTGATTTAATTAAAGTGTTCTATGTTTCTGAGTGAAAACATGGCACCGTTGCTCACAGTTTATGATTTACTGTTGATGAATTATGACAATGTTTACCTCATGGTGTTTTTATTGTAGAGTGCAGATTTTATCTCCCTCATCTTTTTGAATGAGCAGATGATAGTACAGCATAGACATTTCAAAATAAGAGTCCCGGTGTATTTCGGGCTTGTTTATAATTGAGAAAGTCCTGCATTATGTATAACATTTTTTTTATTATTGGTATTTTGGTTACATAATAAACTGTATCTGGCATTTAATTTAATGTAAACTCCTGTAGCTTTTGTCTGGGCCTGTCAAAAGAAGGAAAGACTAAGAACGCTATTTAACACATTATTCAATATATAGATTTTACTAGTATCGACACAATATACATACTTCCTGTATTCTAATAAATTAAATCAATTTGCTTGCTTTTTTTGACAGGTTTGGTAAGTGATTTATTAGATAACATTAGACTCGTGCTAACTTGTCGAATGTTCGAGTATTATTGTCATACTGTCAAAACAGTGCAAGATTTGCTTTCAGCTTTCCACTTGGACCTCCACTGGAAGTGTCTGACTGTACATGCATTTTTCCCATGTGTTCACAAACTGAGGGACGAGCAGCAGTTTTTTTCTGGGTGTGATTCTAAGGTAAACCTCTCTCACCTCTTTGAGGAGAATCTCAGCTACATCACGGTGGTTGTTCAGGGCGGCCAGATGCAGAGCAGAGAAACCATCTTCCTTCTTAACGTCAGCCAGCTGTCGCGCTCGAGCCAAGATCATCTCTGTCGCGCTGGAGGCACACAAACAAACACAGAGATGACCAAATGACAGCCACAGAGTCAGAAATGGGAATCCAGAGCTATTAGAACAGAGCTCAGAGGACTGTAGAAGCTTAGATGTCACATTTTACATTTAAACGTGTTTTCAGACACCAGGAACACCGTTGGGATTCCCTTTGTTAATATTAGTTAAACTGCATTAGTTAACATGAACTAACAATGAACAATACTTCAAGCATTTATTAATCTTATTTAATGGTAATTTCAACATTTACTAATACAGGATTAAAAACAAAAGTTAATATTATTATCACCAGAACTAACAATGAACAGCTGTATTTGTTATTTAATAATGTTAAAGGGATAGTTCACCCAAAAATGAAAATTCTGTCCCAACTAATGTAATCAATGTAGTTTTTCTTCCAAATATCTTCCTTTGTATATAGCAGAACAAAGAAATTTATACAGGTTTGGAACAACTTTAGGGTGAGTAAATGATGACAGAATTTTCATTTTTGGGTGAACTATCCCTTTAACAAAGATTAATAAATACTGTAACAAATGTATGTTGCGCGTTGCTAGTTAATGGATTAACGAATGTTAACTAATGGGACCTTATTGTAAAGTGTTACCATGTATTTTATAGTGTTAACGACTGGCTGATAGATACTGGTTCAACAACTGTTGATCTGAATGTAAATTATTTTAGGTGACACTTTATTTCGATTAGACATTCTCCTGACTATGAGTAACTTTGCAACTACACGTCAACTTATTCTACCAACCCTGACTCTAGCCTAACAGTCTACTAATACTCTAATGAGAGTTAGTTGACATGTAGTTGCAAAGTTACTTATAGTTCGTACTAAAATGTCTAAAGTGGACCATCAAAATAAAGTGTAACCTGATTTCATTTTAAGAGAAGTAGAGCACAATGTGACATAAGAGACATGAAACTAGAACAGTTACGGAGGGAATCTAGCCAAGGACGACAGTCAATTATACAGTTTAGCGTCATGTATTCAAAAGAGGGTGTTTAGAAGGTCAAAAAGCAAAACCCCAGCTCCTACTGTGTGTGTGTGTGTGAGGTAGATCAGCTGTGTTTTGAAGTGTGTGTCATTGTTTAAGCTGATGTCGAGCAGGATTCAGCAGATCTACATTAGAGCAGATTATACTGTGTATGTGTGGAAGCGCATCTGCTCCCAGGTGTCAGTCTAATTGGCTGCCATGTCACCAGTCTGCTCTTACTGACCTTGATTCCTAACAAAACACAGACACACACACACACATCTTGTACTCCAATACTGAACCGGCTTTCTGACGTAGAAGCTGGAGGCGCTGCACTGTTTACTACGTCAACTGCGTAGGAGACTGACATGGAAGAGAAGAATTTGTTGAATAAAGTCGTTATTTTCGTTTTATTATATTCTCGTCACTTCTTAACATTAAGGTTGAATCACTTTAGTCACATGGACTATTTTAACATGTCTTTATTACCTTTCTGGACCTTGAAAGTTGCAATGACGTTGCTGTCTATGTGTGATTCAGATACCTTTCGGATTTCATCAAAATATCTTAATTTGTGTTCAGAAGATCAACGAAGGTCTTACAGGGTGAGTAATTAATGACAGAAATTTCATTTTTAGGTGAACTAACCCTTTAATAACAATGAACAAACTAATTTTTAAAACAATTCATCAATAAAGAGTTAAAGTTATCTTCTAAATGTCCAGCGTAACTCAGCATTAAACATGCCTTTCGCTTTACTGAAAAACACATAAAAGAACAATTAATCCCCAAATATTTCCTACTGCCAAAATTAAAAAGATGGAAGACTAAGAAGAGTACAGAAACTTTATAGTTGTCATGATCCCAGCCTGCCTGGTGTAAGGACTTTTGTATTATTTCCTGTCTTGTGTCATGTTTTGTAGTCCTTTGTAGTTTTTCTTGTTGATCAGTTCTTGATTGTTCCCATGTGTGTCTTGTTTGCCAATCACCCCTTGTGTATAAATACCCCCGTTTTTCTCATGTTCCTTGTCTAGCGTTTCCAATATATGGTTGTATCATGTGCGTTTGTTGCAGCGTCATGTTCATGTGTCTGTTTCAATACATTTCTACTGCGTTTGGATCCAACGCCTCTTGTCTGCAGCAGCCGCATTACAACAGTACGATCAAATAAGTGCTGTTACAGTACAGGCCTTATGGGAATAAGGAGTAAATATGAAGTGTCAATCAGATGAATGACTGCAGTCTCTCTCTGTCGCTCGGGGTCATGCTAATATACAGCCGACCGGCACTGCCAACACTCGACATGACACATATGACAACTGTCAGAGCGATCACAGCGTGGAAGACGAGACAGCTGAAGGCTCCAGTGTGTTTATATACTTCTCTGAACACGGATCAGTCCATCACGGCCACAAGGCATTAATGAAAGGGTCACACATCATTCAGAATTTATTACATTATTACAAAGAAAAACAATCAACTGCGTTTGTATAACGTCAAAAGAAGAGGTGCTATTAAAACTTTAAAAATGTAAAGATTACAAACTTGTTGGTGCTGATTACTGCCATAAATTCATGCCTAAAAAAGGTATAAAATCAAATTGATACAGCAAAACCTATCAATTTCTCTTGGCATTCACACTGTTCATGGACTGGAAAGTGAGCTCAGATCTCTTTTTGGTCCACTTCGGTTCTTTATCCGTTATTTTTTGGAACACAGTCCACCTGAACATTAAGGTACTGCAATCAAATGATTATTATTGAGTTCTATAGCAACCACTGATGTGAATAAATCCTAACCAGTTTGTGTTTTTTAATATGCTGTCGTCTTTTCCTCCCAATGCAGAACACTGTACTTTTGTGGAGTGCTTTGAAAAGCTAACAAACTTATAAGACGTGATATGATATGACTTACAATACAGTATAATCTCCCCGACCGACAATCAGAATGTGACAGATCCTATTTCTCTTCAGATCAGACACATTACACCAGCTATATATTCTCTAAGACTCTCTGCTGTCACTTGAATGAGTCTCTAAACACAGCAAATATCTGTGAGAACAATAATCAACTCTGTCTGTTTCCAATTTGACATCTCGTCTCTCACCAACTTCCACTACCAGCCAAGATGTACTTGTGGCTCTCAAAGTTGACAAGTTATACAAAAATGTGCTTAATTAATCAATCACATGAGAGACCAGCAATAGAACAGCATCAAAAACACCTTTGATAAAAATACAAGATTAAGTTCATAAAGTGTGGGTGAAGTTACTATATTATTTAATAATCCACAATATTCCTATGTCCCATGGTACTTTGTGCAAAATGTGTCCGAGACTTCCAGTCCACCGCAAACAATCAGATATTGCTAATAATCACAAATTAATCCAACCAAACACTCGTTTGGGAAACCTGCTTGAAAACAATCATCATATTTACAATCCTGCACTAATGCACAGATAATACATCTTAAATACAGGAATTGTGCTGAATTTCCTCTCGCAATATTTAATACTACTACGAATTTAAGACTTTAACCAGTTTAGTGGGTCAATGACTGTTGTTGTTTACAATAATCGCACACTATTACCATGACAGTCTTAATTAATATTGATATTAAATAATTGATATTAATACTGTGTATCATTAGAAGGATTTAAAATTCAATATTTGACCTGTCACAGTGCTGTGCAATCCAACATGAATGACTCAGAATGGGAAATAGTCTTTAATCAATGACAAATACAGAGGAGAATCTTCAGGAACTACTAATGTACACAACACTTCTAACAAAGACGAGAACGGACAAGCAACAGATCCAAAAAGGGAGTATATATAGGGAGAACTTCAACCCCATTTCCAGAAACGTTGGGACATTTTGTAAGATGCAATAAAATTTGTGATTTGTTTATTCTCTTTAACCTTTATTTAACTGACAAAAGTACAGGAAAAGATTTCCAATGTTTTCACTGGCCAACTTAATTCTATTTTGTAAATATAAACAAATTTTGATTTTGATGGCTGCAAAACACTTCTGCATTTGTGTTATTATTTCTGTGCAAATTTATTCCCAGTTTGGTTGGGTTCCAAAACAATAATAAACATTAAAAAATAAAGATTAAATAAAATCAATCAAGCACTTTAGAAAATTATATTCATGCCATAGTTTACACTTACTGAACATAAACAAAATAGATATTTAAATGGAAAATGCAATTATTTATGATAAATATACAATTGCACCAACCAAACATTTGGACAGCCCTAGTTGATGAGAATGTTTTTAACCCAGACTTAAATCGAACCCTAAACCGAAACCTGAATCTGATTGGTTCATAGAAATGTTGTTCCCGGACCAACAAGGATCCAGATCCAGGAACATGCCCTACTTGTGTAAATCACGTTAAGTGTGACTACATGAGAGGGAGGCAGAATATGTGACCGCCGTGTGTCCCTGTGGCTGTTTAAGTTAACTGTGTCGCTGTTATGAAAGAATCTGGGTCACACCGGAGGAAATGTATACAAGCCTGCGTGTGCGTGTTTACCAGCAAGTGTGGCTGAAAGAGCATGTTCTGGATCAGGAAACATCCCCAATCTGACTCACTCAAGATGCCAAGAGTATCAAACGCAAGCTTATTACAAACACTAACTCAGTTAGTGAGGTCAAATAACGAGGTGACCCCAGATCATAACTGGAGTTTTGTAGCTTTCAGTTCATCTAAATGTCAACACAGGAACGTCCAGCCGTTTTCAAGGGGTCTTTATGGATGGCTTAAAGATGTAATGGAAACACTTTATAACAAGGTTCCATTTGTCAACATTAGTTAACACTATGAACGATACTTCTAAAGCATTTATTATTCTCAGTTAATGTTAATTTCTACATTTACTAATACGTGATTAAAATCAAAAGTCGCATCTGTTAATATTATTTAATGGACCTCAGTTAACAAACTAACTATGAACAGATGTGTTTTTATTAACAAAGATTAATAAATACTGTAATAAATGTATTGCTGATTATTCATTATTAATGCATTAACCAAGTTTTTCCTTGCATGTTTTTCTTTAGTAGACTTTTTGATTTGAATGTTCTAGTTCCTGATAAAGTTATCCGTCAACTGGTGAGAACTTGTAGGGCTGAGATGTAAATTTGCTATGGTTTTGCTGATTCAGCAACATCATGAGAATCACAATGATTTTAACTTTCTTTTTTTTTAAAGAGACCATATTATGTCCTTTGATTTTATGCCATTTTGATGTTGTTTTTGGGCTCTACTAGAACAGGTTTTCATGCTTGAATGTTGATTATTTTCCTCATATTCTCCATTGTTGCAGCTCCTCTCTTCCCAGTCTGTCAGTAACGCTCTGTTTAGTTCCTGTCTCTATGAAGCCCCTCCTTCTGAAAAGCACAATGTGCTCTGATTGGTCGGCTGGACCAGTGTGTTGTGATTGGTGTTTGGGAAATGTGACGTGTACAGTGAATAGCTACTCTTTGACACTCACAGTTTGTTGCCCTTCAGAGCCGCGTGGTGCAGCAGGTTAAACCCGCGGTTGTTCTGCTGGGTGAAATCAATATTGGGCACCACAGTCAGAATCTCAATGATGCTCCTGAAGTCTTTAGCAATGGCGTCATGTAAGGGTGTATCTCCATATGAATCCTGATAAAAGAACAGAAAAAGGAATCACTTAAATCATAATGTTAGTCAAACATTAAAGGGATTCTCCACCCTAAAATAATTAGGAGATATTATTGAGAGATTTTCACTAAAAAAAAAAACAAACAAAAAAAAAACCAATAAATTTCTTTGCGCCCTGACGAAACATACCAACTCACAAAATTACCGGACTGCACAGATGATATAAAAAAATTTGATGACTAGTAATTTCCTACCACTTAATTCTAAAAAAAAAAAAATAAAATAAAATAAAATAAAAAAGAGAGAGATTCTAATTATTTGACCAAAAACCTCTGCACAAAATAACCTAGAATACTGTCTAACACTTGATGGCTGCTCTGTCAAGTCTTCATCGTCAGTTAGGAGCCTGGGTGTGCTCTTTGATACCAATCTTTCATTTGAAAGCCACATTTCTAGCATCTGTAAAACCGCATTCTTCCATCTTAAAAATATATCTAAACTACGACATATGCTCTCAATGACAAATGTGGAACAGTTAGTTCATGCGTTCATGACCTCGAGGCTAGATTACTGGGTGGTTGCCCTGCTTGCTTAATAAACAAACTCCAGCTGGACCAAAATGCAGCAGCTAGCACCCAGATTCTTTAACAGTCTTCCTAGCCTTGTTCGGGAAGCAGACAGAGTTTAAATCTAGACTAAAAACAGACTAGACTTTAACCAGGTATACACATAACACATCACAGTTCTATAATTCACATCCATTAAAAGATTGTTAGGCTGCATGAATTAAGTCAGCTGGAACCAGGAACACTTCCTATAACACCCGATGTACTTGTTACATCGCAAGAAGAATGGCATTCTATGCTAATATTAATCTCTCTGTTTATCCCAAGGTTACCATAGTCAGCCGTATCCAGATCAGATGGTGCCTGCACCTAGACACGACCACAACACAGCCCTGAATATCAGCAGAGATCCTGTCAACAAGACAATCCCCTCTGAAGGCCTCGTTGACACGACAGCCATCGGCACAGATCCTCAGCAAAGACCACAAGAACCAGACATGTCCTCTGCACAGACACTACGACCAGCTTCGGCTCCATACTGGTGTGATGAATACGATCTTCAAGCAAAAGGAACTGGATGAAATATTTGAATGCTACCGATCCACAATCTGATTTCTGACTTGGGATGCAGCCTGAATCATAATCATACAGTGTTCATTCGTTGGTGGAGGAGAACTGGCCCCTTGACTGAGCCTGGTTTCTCCCAAGGTTTTTTTCTCCATTCTGTCAGCTGATGGAGTTTGGGTTCCTTGCCACTGTCGCCTATGGTTTGCTTAGTTGGGGACACTTAATATTCAACAATATTATTGATCTGACTGCAGTGACACTATAGGATGAGAACTGAACTAAGCTGGACGATGACATCACTGTTTTCTTCAGAACTGCTTTATACATGAAATGAACTAATTTAATATTTGATGATACAACAGAACTGAATCAACACTGAACTGACTTCAACTGAACAATGACACTGTTTTCTTTTAGAGCTGCTGTACAGCCGAAATGAACTCTGTGTCACTGAATCATTTTCCTGTTATCACTGTTAAGCCGCTTTGAAACTATCTGTATTGTATAAAGCGCTGGAGACTTGACCTGACTTAAAATCATCATTTACTCTCTCATCATTTACTCACCCTCATGTCGTCACAGATGTATATGATGTTCTGGTCCTACTTTATATTAAGTGTCTTTAACTACTATGTATCAAATGGTTAATTTAAATGTTAGTACAATGCACTTACTGTGTTCATACATTTTTACGTTGTACTTATATTTAATATAATATAAAAATACCTGCATGTAATTAATTTCTGTAATTACATCTATAAATATAGCTGCAAGCAGCGATCATCGGGCCCAATCCCCTGCACCACCACCACCCTGGTGGCTTTAGGAAAACTGTGCATGACAGGCAATATGCATTTAAAGCGGGTAAATATATAATGTCTTAGGATGTCATAGGTCAATTTCAAATGAGCATGAAGTTATCAATTTCAGTTCAAACTTTTGTAAGTCCACAAGTATTTTTCTTAAGGTCTTTTTTGAACACCTAATTATTAAACTAAATATATAAAACTATATTGTCATAGTCCTAAAAATGAACCTGTAATTTGTTATTCAAACGGACAGAAAAAGATAAGGCCTGAGAGATTTCGTATCCTTTAATGCAGACCAAAGTTAGAGACTTTACCTGTTAGTTGAGCCAGAAGATTCAACATCAATTTACGACAAAAAAAAAATAAAAAATTCTAAACTGTGACAGAAAGTAGTCTTGTCACGGAATACAGACTCAGGAGAACGGTGAGTACAATGATGAGAAAGTTTATTAACAAACAGGGTGAATGAGATAATGGCAAATGTAGTAAATAACAATGACCAGAGTGGATGAGGAATGGAACAATCCAAACAGGTAAGTAGCACCACACACACCTTGATGATCGCTGAAGATGATGATATTAGTGTCTTTTATCTTTGTAGGAGAGGAATAGATGATAATGGAGTAGATGGAAATCCAGGGAAGCAGGAACACAGATGAATGGAGTACAGGAAGACGATATAGTTAAGTAGATGCAGGTAAGTAGCGATTAGCACTACAGGCAGTCCAAAACATAAAGAAACTGTCCAAGTTCGTAAGGACAAGACCAGCTAAGGCCTGTGTGCGTGGTGCTGGCTTTTATGGAGAGTTGATGAGGATGATGGCAGACAGGTGTGGTGATTAAGAAGGGTGTGCAGGGAGGATTATGGGAAATGGAGTATGTAGAGGAAACAGGCATGGTGAGTGGTGAATGGTGATCTGGACAGTGATCTGGTGGTGCAGGTAGCTCAGGTGTCCATGGCGGTGCAGGCAGCTCAGGGGCCAATGGTGGTGCAGATTGCTCAGGGAACCTCCAGGATGGCATTGCAGGTAGCTCAGGGGCCCATGACGGTGCGGGTAGTTCAGGGAGCCATGGTGGTGCAGGTAGCTCAGGTGTCCATGGCGGTGCAGGCAGCTCAGGGGCCAATGGCGGTGCAGATTGCTCAGGGGCTCATGGCATTGCAGGTAGCTCAGGGGCCCATGACGGTGCAGTTAGCTCAGGGGCCCATGGTGGCGCAGGTAGCTCAGGGAGCCATGGCGGTGCAGGTAGTTCAGGGGCCCATGGCGGAGCAGTTAGCTCAGGGGCCCATGGCGGTGCAGATAGCTCAGGGGCCATGGCGGTGCAGGTAGCTCAGGGGCCCATGGCGGTGCAGGGATGACCCTCTTGGTCATATCTGAGAAAACAGGGAACTCGGGAACGACCTCCGTGGTCACATCTTGACAGACAGAAGACTGGGGTACGACCTCCATTGTTGCATCAGGGAAAGCTGGCGGCTCTGGGACGGCCTCCGTTGCCGTGATAGGGAGAACGAGTGGCTCTTGGGCGGCCTCCATGGCCATGGACGGGTAGCACTTTTCTTGGGGAAAACTAGGGAGGTGTTTACTGCCCAAATACACCCCATAGCGAGTGCCATAACAGACAGTGCTGTGACTTCTAGGCTTGACTTTAGGGTTAGAGCAGGTATTGGGCTGAGCTCTGGGACAAGAGCTGGCATATGACTCTGGTCAGGGGCTGGAGCCTCCTCCTGACTGTATTCAGGGAAAAGAATAGGCTCCTTGTAGAGTTCAGGGAATTGAGTGGGCTCTTGGCTGAGTTCGGTGTACTGAGCGGACTCTGGGCTAAACTCTGGAGCGGACTCTAGGCTGAACTCTGAAGCGTGAGAGGGCTTTTGAGCTGACTCATGGGTTAGGGTAGACCCGGAGCGGACTCGTGGTCTGGAATTAAATCTTGGACGGACTCATAGACTGGACTGATTTCTAGAGTGAACTCACAGGAAGGAGAGGGCTTTGGAACTCGTGACTGAAGTGGGCTTGAGACTGGACCCTGGGGCTGGAATGGGCTTGATGGCTGGTGCTGACTCTGAATATAGGGACCAGAGAGGAGAAAATTTTTTCAGAGCTATCTGGATGGACATGAAGGGAGGATCCACAACTTTTGGCATCAGGTCAGCACTATAGTATACCACCTTCCATGCTCTAGTTATGGGAACCCTGAGGTTGACCTTGGGACATAAAGGGACTTTAGGCGATAAGGACACACCAACTGTATAGGGAGAGCCATTCTGGTTAAAAGTCGGGATTCAACTTTCGGTGTTTAGACTGGTCTTCTGTCACAGAACATAGACTCAGGAGAATGGTGAGAACAATGATGAGAAAGTTTATTAACAAACAGGGTGAATGAGATGATGGCAAATGTAGTAAATAACAACGACCAGAGTGGATGAGGAATGTAACAGTCCAAACAGGTAAGTAGCACCACACACACCTTGATGATCGCTGAAGATGATATTAATGTCTCTTATCTTTGTAAGAGCAGAACAGACGATAATAGAGGAGACGGGAATTCAGAGAAGCAGGAACACAGATGAATGGAGTACAGGAAGACGATACAGGTAAGTAGCGATAAGCACTACAGGCAGTCCAAAACATAAATAAAGAAACTGTCCAAGATTGTAAGGACGAGACCAGCTAAGGCCTGTGTGTGTGGTGCTGGCTTTTATGGAGAGTTGATGAGGATGATGGCAGACAGGTGTGGTGATTAAGAAGGGTGTGCAGGTGATGACCAGGGAGGATTATGGGAAATGGAGTGTGTAGAGGAAACAGGCATGGTGACTGGTGAATGATGATCCTGACAAGTCTTTGACAATCTAAATATAAATAAACAATCTAAATATATATCTAAATGTAATACCTAATTATGTCTGACAATTTTTTTTTCAGCAACAGGGATTTACTCAACCCTGTTCGAAAATAGGCTGCCTTCTAATGGTTATACTACGTATGACATTTGATTTTATTTAGTTCTTTCTTTTAACCAGATAGCACTATTCTGCCTATTTTTAACTTGTACATACTGCATTAGTTGAAAAATAGACTAACATGTGTTCTTTTTTCCTAACATTTGTTTCATTTTATATTGTTTAGACAATATGAGACTCTTCCTGTTTCCCTTTTCTGTCATTAATTTAATCTCTTTAATAATCTTGTCATGGCAACACAGTTCAAAATATCCAGTATCTGTTTGCATGAATCCCCTTGGAGTAGTTAAAAATTCAGAGCCTGATTTTTCAAAAAATCCACATTCAACCCAAAATAGCTGACTTCCTGTTGGTTGGAGTGAATGACTGTAATTTAGAAAGTTGTCCAGCTCAATGAGAACAATATATGTACTGAGTTTGGTGACCGTAGGTAAAACTACCCCAAAAAACAAGATCCAAATACTCTGGGAAGGGTCTTTGGCAAGGTGACAGATCTACAATTCATGGCTCACATACTGTTTCCAAGTCTTTGCCCATGTCTACTGGCTGACAACTCTGATGTGTGTGTCGAGTTTCATGCAATCTGAAGCATGCTAAGAGTATCTAAATGACCAAACAAGAATATTAAAGTTTGATACATTTTTGTTTTTTGCCATGACAACAGTATTTAAGAAATCAAAAATCTTTTAACAGGTGTACATCTGCGGTGACTTGACATTATTCTGAGGAAGTTAGAAGTAAATTGGGAAAAATAAGAGGGCGATTTCAAAGAATTTTGAAAGTGACACACTTCTTGATGCCAGTTGGTGGCACTATAACTTTGACTCACAATAGTCACATCCATGTGAACTGTCACTTTTGATCAATTAAATGCATCCTTGATGAATAAAAGTAATAACTTAAAAAAAAAAAAAACTGACCCGGATCAAACAATAATAAAACGGAAACAATCAACAGACTATGATTTCAGATTGAATGATTGGATTATGATTAATACTGAAGAAGTTCAAAATGAACATTTAATTAATAAAAATATTAAATAATAACTGTAATTTAAAAAACAAAACAAAAAAAACACCAGTAACAACATGCCACTGGAGGCCTTTTGCCCCAATTCTTCACATCAACATAAAAACAATAAATCTAAATGAGTTACTGTGTTCACAAATCCCATACATATTAACAAACATACATAACAATTATATCCAACTAATATTTTAATATCCAATAAAATAAAACCACTCCTCACTATTGTCCACTCACAAAAATTGGAGCAATTAAACTCAAAATAGATTATTAATCCACATCTTTAACCACACTGACATGTTTATGTGAAGCGTAATGTCTGACCTGCAGGTTGACGTCTGCCGAGTGCTCCGTCAGCACTCTCACCACATCCGTGAAACCCTTATTGACAGCGATGTGCAGCGCCGTACACATGGAGTTATTCAGCAGGTTCACACCGGCTCCTTTACTGAGCAGCAAACGCGCAATCTCTGCCTGATTCCTGCATACACGGCAAACAAGAGCACATGTCAGAGACACACACAGTTGAGTTAGAGGAACACACTGCATGAGATAAACCAGACCAAGCATACAATACAACATTTGCTACTGTACTCTGGTGACAAGCCACAACACATGCTATAGTCATCACAATAATCACTGATAATGATAACGCATCATATCGAGCTGCAGCTCAGAGTGCAGATTTGCATCAAGCGGTGATTGAACACAGTAGCAGAAATTGAATTTTCATGCTCTCCAAACTGAACAAAAATAACAAGTGACCAAAAATTAAGCTCAAAACACACTGTGGTTTAGTTTATACACACTGCTTATATTTTCATACAGCTTGTGTAGTTTTGTTCATGGTTTTTAAGGATTAAACACACTTTTAAGGAGGCTTTTAGACTGGAACCTGAAGGTCAAGTTCACACTTCAGAGCGTCAACTTCAACTTTATATCATCTGAGGGGCTAGTAATTTAACTACATCAGTTCTGCCAAAAAATATATGAACAAATAATAAGAATAATATGTACCAGCCATATGATCATGATCACTTTGTCAACCACTGGACCCTAAAGACACTGAACCACTGAGAATAAAAGTGCCTTAACATGTACTTTAAAAGTTAAAAAATGTCATGTAAATGCTTCAGTCTGCTTCAGACTAGTAGACTACATTGCCGTGTGCATCTAATACTTGGTAATACACATAGGGACTTGTCAGTAATAACCAACTGTGGAGTGCAGGAATAAGCATTGGCGCTCACCCGAACGCTGTGTAGTGTAGAGCGGCGTCTCCATCCTCATCTTTAGTTTCAATGCTGCTGTTGGCCTGAAGCAGAACCTTTACCACCTCCATATGCCCCTGATGGGCGGCAACCTGCAGAGCAGTCTTACCCTGGTTCTTTATATCCACCTGAACACAGACACACACAAGCATCATTCAAACACACTTCTGCAAAGACTTGACCCATCCACCTACCAATCAACCTTTATATGTTTGAAAAAGTATTTTTTCAGGATTCTTTGATGAATATAAAGTAAAAAAGAACAGCATTTATTTGAAATAGAAATCTTTTATAACATCTTTACCGTCACTTTTGATAGATTTCATGCGTCCTTGCAGAATAAAAGTATTTTTTGTAATCTTTCTTACACTACCATTCAAATGGTGTCCAAAAATAAAAGTTTCTTGAGCAACAAATCATCATATTATAATGATTTCTGAAGGATCATGTGACACAGAAGACTGGAGTAATGATGCTGAAAATTCAGCTTTGATCACAGGAATAAATTACAATTTACAATATAGTCACATAGAAAACAGCAATTTTAAATTGTAATAATATTTAACAATTTTTAATGTATTTTTGATCAAATAAACATTTGTGATTAACTATTTATGTTTTGTTCATGTCACTTACAGCGTAAGTCAAATACATTATCTTTGTAACTTGGAATCATTGAAAAATTACTTGGAAAATGCTGTAAAAATATATAATGCTGTATAATATAATATAATATATACTTTTAATATATTATAAGGACACATTTCCCGTAAACACACATAAACAGCTGAGTCCGTCTCTAGTGGGCTGAGCGTTTATAAAGGGAAAGGCTATAACCCTTTGGACAGACAGAGCCAGAAATAACTTGAAACGACCAGAGATTCTCTCCCATCGGATAACAAAATCCAGTTTCTTTTCGACTAAATTCTTTCAGGCTGTGAGGCACTGACCTTGTCAGGGTATTTTTGCACCAGTTCGCGCACTTTAGCAGCACTCCCATGCGCTGCCTCGATAACCAGCCGTCCTGGATGATCCTGCTCTGTCGACTGAGACAGCAACTTCTCCAGGACTGAAATGACCGTACCTGTACGACAGAGAGGGAAAGAATTAAACTCTGCGTTCAGAAAGGATTCAGTGAGCCCAAGTGTCACTGTCCCACAGTTCAAAACCAGTCAGAATGAGTCAAAATGTCACCATGCATCAAGACACAAACAATCCAGCACTGGCACAGCATGTGAAGGAGAGAAAAACAGAGAGAGAGAGAGAGACACTAAAAACACACGGTGCTGAAATGAGAAAAACAAGCATTGGTTTCATGCAGGAAAGTGTGGAAGAGAACAGATGACGTGGTTAGGAAAAAAAACACGAAAGGAAAAAAAAGAATCGTATGGCATGATGCAATTATATGAAGAGAGTAAGGAGCTGCACTTCCTGTGAATTCTTACTTCCTGATTCGCTGGAGTTCTCAGCCGTCATCAGATTGGCGTCAACCTCACCAGGTTGGGCAGAGAGACAAGCGGGGTTAAAGGTCCACGTCTGACCTCCAAACGCCACACGCAGGTCCCCGTCTGCATACACTTTCAAAACCTTCCCAACCTGACCCAACGCCTGAGAATAAACACACACAAATGAAGAGTCATCGAAACGCTGACAAATAGAGGTTTAGACAACAGTGTCTTTACAAAACCTCTCAGGTAGGTCCTTCAGGGTGTCGTGGAGGGGTGAGGTGTCTAAGTCGCAACATCTATCTACCGGGGTGCCTCAGGGCTCAGTGCTTGGACCACTTCTCTTCTCCATCTACATGTCATCACTATGATCTGTCATTCAGAAAGATGACACAGAACTCTACCTCTCATTACAGCCAGATGATCCGACAGTAGCTGCTCACATCTTGGCCTGCCTGATGCGACAGACATTTCTTGCTGGATGAAGGACTACCACCTTCAACTCAACCTTGCCAAGACAGAGCTGCTTATGGTCTCAGCCAACCCAACACTTCATCACAACTTCTCTATTCAGCTAGGTTCATCAACCATAACTCAATCCAGGACAGCCAGAAACCTTGGAGTTGTGATGGATGATCAGTTGAAGTTTACAGACCACATTGCTAGAACTGCCCGGTCCTAAAGATTTGCCTTATACAACATTAGGAAGATCAGTCCTTCATATCAGAGCACGCTACACAACTCTTTGTCCAAAATCTTGTTCTATCCAGGCTGGACTATTTTAATGCTGTCTTGGCAGTCCTTCTAGTATGCACTGTCAAACCTCTGCAACTGATCCAGAATGCGGCAGCAAGAGTGGTCTTTAACAAGCCAAAGGGTGGCTCATGCACTGGTTGCCAATAGCCGCCCGCATCAAATTCAAGGCACTGATGTTTGCCTACAGAACAATCACTGGCTCTGCACCCCTATACCTAAACTCTACTTCAGACTTATGCGCCCTCCAGAAGCTTGCGTTCTGCAAGTGGTGGGCCTTGTGGTGCCATCCCAAAGAGGCACAAAATCAGTCTCACGGACCTTTAACTGGACTGTTCCCGGCTGGTGGAACGACCTGCCTAACTCAACCCGAGCTGCCGAGTCTTTAACCATCTTCAAGAAACAGCTAAAGACACATCTTTTTCATCAACACTGGACCCATCAATACTAACACTTACTATTCTATTCTGTATATGAAGAGTTCCATTGCAAAAAACGTCAAAAAAAAGCTTCATACGCACACCGTCATTCATCTTGAAATCATATGATTCAATTCACATCTTCCGATTGGTACTTCTGTGGATTTAAAGGCTTTTGCTGACAAAGGGAAGTGGCGTTTAGCAGTTTCTGCCAACGAACCGGTATTTGGGCTGACGCTGGGATTTAGCGGATTTGAAGCGAAAGTATTTGATGAACTATGTGCGAAGAGCATTCGCTCAATATCATTATCTCATTTTTGACGGAGGTGGCGTTTAGCGGCTTTTGCATCTGAACTCTTCATATCCATTTGTTTTTATTTAAAAAAAAAATGTGTACTGTGTTACGTGTACTGTACTAGACTAACTAGGACTAGTCACAACGCCTGCATGAATATTGTTGCCCTATTTTGTTGGTTTGATTGCTTCTATTGTTTTCATTTGTAAGTCGCTTTGGATAAAAGTATCTGCTAAATGATTAAATGTAAATGTAAATCAAAACCATTCTCAATACCAACTACTACAGAGCCTCACACATGACATGCAGGGAAAATATATATCTATCTATCTCATGGCCACGAATTATGACTTCATCATAATTCTTTCTATCTATCTATCTATATATATATATATATATATATATATATATATATATGGGGGGGGGGCTCTGTAAATTTCAACAAAAAAAGTCTCCAAAAATGTTGAACTACTTGAAATAATGAATTTATGTATACGTTTAAATTATAAAAGTACTATTTAAAATAGTTAAATATAAATAACAAATTAAAACAATCGTATACAAGCCCATTCTCGAATCAGAAACATAGAGTAGTCCGATTCCCAACCAAAAGACTAATTAGATCTTGTTAGTGAATCAAACACAGCTTTACAACCTAAGGACACAACATTTTTTGTGTTGTTATTTGGTATCTAGTGTTAATATATTGCATTTATTATCTCTTTTAAAAGATCATTAAATAGTCTATAAACACACCCTTTAACAGAAGTACGCATTTGTAATTTTCAAAAAAATTTTAATTTATTGCAGTAAGGAATCTTTTTTCCACCACTGAAAAAAAAAAGTTACAAAGGTAACTCTAATTCTAATTTTTTTTTCTCGTACATCCGAGGTTCATATCTTAGAATTGTGAGCGGAAAAAGTCAGAATTGTGAGCTATGAAGTCAGAATTGCAATATATAAAGTTATGTTAAATATTGCCTTTTGCAATTATTTTTTTATTCCATGGTGGAAACCAGCTTCCATAATTCTCTAATAATTTGGCAATGGAATTGCATTTTACATTTGCATTTTCTTTTGATAAAACTGTTGGTCTTCAAGTTTCTTATTTAAAACCGTGAGGCACAAACACATTGCTATGGTCGTTGCTTCTTTACTTTAAAAGTTAGTGAATGAGGAACCTACAGGAGCCATGCTGTCTGTCCACTCGCCATGGCCAACCTGAAGTCTCTTCACACTGTCAATGTCATCCAGAACCTTCACCAGCTCGCCCACCGCAAATGTATTGACCTGCACAGAGACGAGACTCTGTTATAGCAACACACACTTCCTGAAATACCAATTAGTCAAAGTCGTCTGAGGCTTTAGCTAATCGCCACAATCTGGCACATTCATCTGCCATAAGCAGAGAGAAATAGGCACAGCTATCTATTTATGGCTTGCTTTTTGGACAATCAAAGCAGGCTTTGTGATAGGGACAGTCGTGTATGAGCTTGAGCGTAACTAAATATATTCAGCACACAGCAAAAATAGACTCATGTCCAGTTGGCCTGGAACAAACACTTCACAGGTGAGGACAACAGACTTGGCTTTTCCTCTGAATACGTCTGGCTATTTCTGGGATCTTCTTGCCTTGGTCAGAGCTCCCGGGTGGAACGTCCAGCGGATGTTGTTACTATACTGGACTCGCACGTCTCCACGGTCTGTTATTCTGTGAACAGTCCCAATTCTGGAGATGTACTGCCAACACAAACACAACAGATATACAGAATTTTAAAAACATTTTAGAAAACAAGATGCATGTTCTTAAAGGGATCATGACATAATGAAATTTGCCTTGATCTTTTGACATATAAGAGGTCTTTGTATCATTAAAACATCCTGCAAGTTACATAGCTTAAAATGTCCTCCTAATTATAAACAAAGCACAGCAGACAAAGCATTATTTAATCAAGCTCCAAAAACGACCGGATATTGGGTGCCATGTGATGTCACACGGGCAAATACATTTGCATATGCCTGCCTCCAGAACAAGACATCAACCAATAGTTACACATCATCACATCATAGGCCCCTCCCACTGGCGCAGTCTTTTAACGGCTGACATTTGCCTACACTGGATGTGAGCGTCGCGTCAGGAGCAAATATAAGCCATTATAATCACTGATGCTGTCTACGCTGATACAGTATACAGATGTGCGTTCAGTTTCTGAAGCCATTATAATGACTGACGCTGTCTACGCTGATACAGTATACAGATGTGCGTTCAGTTTCTGAAGCCATTATAATGACTGATGCTGTCTACGCTGATACAGTATAAAGATGTGCGTTCGGTTTCTGAAGTCATAATCACTGACACTGTCTACGCTGATACAGTATACAGATGTGCGTTCAGTTTCTGAAGCCATTATAATCACTGACGCTGTCTACGCTGATACAGTATACAGATGTGCGTTCAGTTTCTGAAGCCATTATAATGACTGACGCTGTCTACGCTGATACAGTATACAGATGTGCGTTCAGTTTCTGAAGCCATTATAATGACTGATGCTGTCTACGCTGATACAGTATAAAGATGTGCGTTCGGTTTCTGAAGTCATAATCACTGACACTGTCTACGCTGATACAGTATACAGATGTGCGTTCAGTTTCTGAAGTCATTATAATGACTGACGCTGTCTACGCTGATACAGTATACAGATGTGCGTTCAGTTTCTGAAGTCTTTATAATCACTGACGCTGTCTACGCTGATACAGTATACAGATGTGCGTTCAGTTTCTGAAGTCATTATAATCACTGACGCTGTCTACGCTGATACAGTATACAGATGTGCGATCGGTTTCTGAAACCATTATAATGACTGACGCTGTCTACGCTGATACAGTATACAGATGTGCCTTCGGTTTCTGAAACCATTATAATGACTGACGCTGTCTACGCTGATACAGTATACAGATGTGCGTTCAGTTTCTGAAGTCATTATAATCACTGACGCTGTCTACGCTGATACAGTATACAGATGTGCGATCGGTTTCTGAAGTCATTATAATCACTGACGCTGTCTACGCTGATACAGTATACAGATGTGCGATCGGTTTCTGAAGTCATTATAATCACTGACGCTGTCTATGCTGATACAGTATACAGATGTGCGTTCGGTTTCTGAAACCATTATAATGACTGACGCTGTCTACGCTGATACAGTATACAGATGTGCCTTCGGTTTCTGAAACCATTATAATGACTGACGCTGTCTACGCTGATACAGTATACAGATGTGCCTTCGGTTTCTGAAACCATTATAATGACTGACGCTGTCTACGCTGATACAGTATACAGATGTGCCTTCGGTTTCTGAAACCATTATAATGACTGACGCTGTCTACGCTGATACAGTATACAGATGTGCCTTCGGTTTCTGAAACCATTATAATGACTGACGCTGTCTACGCTGATACAGTATACAGATGTGCGTTCAGTTTCTGAAGCCATTATAATGACTGACGCTGTCTACGCTGATACAGTATACAGATGTGCGTTCAGTTTCTGAAGCCATTATAATGACTGATGCTGTCTACGCTGATACAGTATACAGATGTGCGTTCAGTTTCTGAAGCCATTATAATCACTGACGCTGTCTACGCTGATACAGTATACAGATGTGCGTTCGGTTTCTGAAGTCATAATCACTGACGCTGTCTACGCTGATACAGTATACAGATGTGCGTTCAGTTTCTGAAGCCATTATAATCACTGACGCTGTCTACGCTGATACAGTATACAGATGTGCGTTCAGTTTCTGAAGCCATTATAATGACTGACGCTGTCTACGCTGATACAGTATACAGATGTGCGATCGGTTTCTGAAACCATTATAATGACTGACGCTGTCTTGAATCTGACAGCAGCTGCATCACAAACCGTAAGTAAATGAACATTAAAAAAAAAAAATCCATGTCATGACCCCTTTAATCTTCATTTCACTGGATGAATCTCACTAAAACTCTCTAGAAATGTCCAAAAATTACTTCAAAATCAAAACAAAAATAGCAGAAATTCTATTCTGATATATTAAATACAATTATATCTATTTTTAAGACCATTAACAGAAAAGAAAGTCATTTCAAATTTGGAGAAAGTATTATTAACTATAAAAAATTTAATTACAATTCATAACTACAATTACAAAAACATTTTTCTTCAAAATAAAGTGCACTGAGGAATGGTGCACAACAAGTTCAGGAACATTTTATCAAAGTAAGTATGTACATGTGATTTTCACCTCTGCCATTTTTGGGTTCCAGCCTCCGTGACCCTCCTGCATCTGTCGGAGTATGTCCACCTCCAGCAAACACTTGACCTTATCACCCTGCTGAAACGAGTGAGTGTCTGCGCTCTCCTGCCTCTGCAGCTCCGCGTGCTCGCCTAAACACACACACACACACACACACACACACACACGTGTGCACACACGCACGCACACGTACACAGACGCACATACACGCGCACACACACGCATGCACACACACACACACATATATCAGAAAAAACACTACTAAACACCAGGGCCGGTCAGTCAAAGAAGGGTCACTGCTATGGAACTGCATTTCGCAGCTTAGTCGCTTTCTAAACACTCTCGATCTTCTAATAACAGGCCACTACAGAGCCCCACATGTGACATGCAGGAAAAAAATATCTATATCGTGGCCACAAATTAACAATTTGTTCCCACGACTTACTAATATGTCAGCATGTTTTACTAATTCGTTCCCTCGTTTTAAGTAAATCATGCACACAATATAACAATCCGTTCCCTCAATTTACTATATCGTGGCCACGTTGTAATAATTCGTTCCCTTGTTTTAGTTACATTAAAACACATTAGTTTAACGTGGCCACAATCCACTAAAACAAGGGAACTAATTAATAAACTGTGGGAAAAATTCTTAATAAATATTTTTGTCCGCATGTCATGTACGTACAATATAACGTGACAAAACTGAGGTAATAATCAACATGGCCTGCTCTCTCTTACATATGGAACATAAGAAAGACAGTGTGTGGCATTTTACGTTTACTAATTTAGATCTTCATTATATTTGTGTAAGTAAGCAAATAAATAAATAACTAAATAAATGTTACCTAATTTGGGCAGGTGCTCCTTGTAGTAGAATCCTCCCTGTACATCAGACACGTATTTGAGATCCACCTTGCCCTTGTGACCCATTCTGTAGACGTTTGTGGTTCCATTGGACCAGGTGACACTCGCCACACTACGACCTGATTCCTGATCCCAACCACGAATATCCACCACCTTCCCAACCTTCCCCTCGCCTCCTGCTCACACACACAGACACACATATAGACAGAAGCAGGACAGGGCAGGAGTCTCAGACCAGCGTCAGCAGCGCAGGAGGATGTGAGACGGGAGGAAATGAGTGAGAACGTGTTTGAAAATCAGCATGCATGTGCATTGTGTCTGAATGAAATTAGAAATGTCAGAAAATGCATCTGAAAGGAACTAAAATATCTGAGATATTGTGGTTTTATATGCTAAATTTTGAGATATCTAGTCATATTTTAGGCCAATCTACAGTAGTTATGGCATTTATATGGAAGCTTGATTCCGCAAACGGATTAAAAAAAAAAAAAGGTAACTTTAACTTTTAACTTTTTTTCTCAGAATTGTAAGATATAAAACTGCAATTTCCTTTTTATTTTTATTTTATTCCATTTGCAGAAGCTCTGCAGAGACTGAAGTGACATATAGCTAAGTTTTGGTGAATTTCATGCAAAAAACAACTACATTATTTGTAGCGCCTCCCATCCAATAATTTTTGTGCTTTGATAGTTTTGATATGAACTAAAGTCTCCGCTTTCAAATTCTGTCACTAAATTCAGTGTTTAATGTGTGGTGACAGATCGCTGTAACCGATCATCGCTTCCTCTTTACTACATGTTACAGCAGAACAACTTACTGAAATGAATCATGTCTCATGTGATCCATCAATCAGTGTTTCAACCATGGAAAGACGTCAATAAAACAGCTGGAGAACAATATGCCACGTAACGTCACATTTACCTCAGAAAAGACATTCAGAGACCATAAACTCGATAGTCAGCTAGAAAATGAACTCTAGAGAGAAGCGTTTTGATTAATATATGTACTATATTCATTATATTTTTACTGAACCTGTTAGTGATGTCTTCATTATGTAATGCATGTTTAAATAATTCTGTCTTTAAAACAAATTATTAAAGCCATCATTTAAATGTTAATAATTCACCAACAAATTGGAGTAGAAACAATTCTGTTATTAAAAAGTTGATATAAAATCTGCTTTATTTGCAATTTAGATTTTTTGTTAAACTCAGTTTTATTTGATTAACTGATTATTAAATACACTTTATTTTCGTTTTCCGAAATTTTTTTGGGTAAAATTCATTAAACTAATTAAAAAGTCTTGTATTAATACAATTATACAAAAACATTTTAAAATAGGTAGGAAAAAAAGTGTGCATGTCTAGTGAGAAGAGAGCCAGAGCTGATGTGTTTAACTGCAGTGATGCTGTTAATTAAGAGTTATGACAATTTACATGAATACTTAACCTGAACAAAGCCAATATTTCACTCAGGATACTTAAACAACAAGAATATAACAGAACACACTCGGAAAGCTATGCCAAATACAGGTGAACAGGTCAATCTCACAAAACCTGTCAAGATTTACCCCAAAATCACAAGAGGAAATAAATCATATTTTGCACAAAGAAAATGATGTGTATTTTGGGACCACTGTGTTTCATTTTTTCCCCATTTAAAAAGACTTTCTCAATGCGACAATCACAATAGGTATTTGTTTGTTTGTTTGTAAATGTAGGGCTCATTTTCTTTATGCAAAAATCTTAATGGTCTTAAATCCAAAGAATAGGCTTTATTTTATACATGAAAACTATTTCTTCTTTCTCTGTTGATTTTGGGGTTAAATATGACCTGGAGCGTTGTCAGATTCATCCACACATCTGCTACAGCATCTAATAATAACCATCACCAACTAACACATGTGGTCGACAACAACTAACCAACACTAAAAACACAGCGATGACACATGAAATGTGGTCAGATCACACAACACAGAATGAAGAACCACACCACAGAGATCCTCACTGAGGATCAATCGATGAACAGCACAGACATTTTGACTCATTCATCATTGCAGTGAAAACACATCTTCACATGAGAACATATGAAAGAGGAAGCAGCACAGCAGATGATAACAACATGACACGAGCTCAAACAGTTCATCTGCCATACAGTGGCTCATGTTATCAATGAAAAAAGCAGTAAA
Source organism: Mylopharyngodon piceus (assembly GCA_039654765.1). Lineage (NCBI taxonomy): Eukaryota > Metazoa > Chordata > Actinopteri > Cypriniformes > Xenocyprididae > Mylopharyngodon > Mylopharyngodon piceus. The sequence goes on from CM077453.1 coordinate 32,178,959, forward strand.
GTGACTTTCCTTACTAAAACACAAAGATCTTGATTTGTTTATTCAGGGGTAGGCCTGTCACAGTTATTAATTCATCATGGTTATTTGATCTAATCACAATTATTTGAAACACATTTTGCCAGACCTCAGGCTTCTGCTGCGTCCGAATATGCCTACCTCCATACTATATAGTAGGTGAAAGACAGTATGTCTGAATTAACAATACTCATAAAACAGTAGGTGAAAAAGAACCCGGATGACATCTGATGGAAACTTTACTATCCCATGAGGCCACAGGAGAGGATTTGTTAACGGCAGTGAAGCGACGCAACTAATGCTGTAGGTCACATGACAATAGCTATGTTTACATCCAGCTATTTTTATGCACATTTTAGAATATCGCTTAAAAAAAAAAAAAAAAAACACTGGATGGAAGTGCCAAAATGCGCATAAATTCTGTGCATAAAATGTGCATAAAAAACTTGTGCGCTCAATTGAGGATGATAACATTTTTTATTCGATAAGAAGACATGCGCATAAACTATGATGGAAACACGTTTACCAAATAAATCCCTCGATGCGCAACAAATTCAGGTGACTTTGCCTCAGCAGAGGCTGTGATTGGATAACTGGACTAACCAGCGGACCAATCACATCGCAGCATCTCAAATGTTGGTTTGGTGGTCAGCATCCGAACACAAGAGCCACAAATAATTTGCACCAGTTTCTCAGGAAGTGATGATTTTGTTCTCTTGAACACATGGGATGGAAATGCTGCTTTATTTGCAAATGTTTTATGCGATATTCTAATTTTGCAGACAAAGTTAAATTTGCAGCTTTGGATGTAAACACGGCTAATGACAACATCCCAAATGTGGCACGTCTGAATTTCATTCATACGCATTCATACTATACAGAACGTACGGTCGGAAAGTAAGTTTCAAACCAAATGTAGTGCCTACTATACAGTATGCAGGTTCGGAGGCAGCATTCAACTCTTCTGGGTGGATGAAGTTCTGGTTATGTGTTTCTATAAGCTCCACAGACGCTTTACTTATTAAACCCAGAACATTCCCTTAAGCCTTTGAGTCGATGCTGATCAAGTTCACAAATGTAAATGAATGAAATGAACACGGTGCATGATCAGAGGTGTTAACGAGAGTGTCTCACCGTCTTGGTTGCCCCAGTCCCAGTCGGGCCCACGGACCACCTTCACACCCTGGAAGATTCCCTTCAGGATGATTCTGGACAGGTTCTGCCTCGGCGTCAAGCTCACTCTGAGTTTGAGAGAAGGAAGAGCAAATTACGATCCAGAGGAAAACTTCAAGATCTGATCTTTATCATCTACTTAAGCTCATTTTTCACGGTGACTATAGATATTTTGAAGAATGTGTGTAACCGAACAGATGATGGTCCCCACTGACTTCCATAGTATTTTTTTTTCTTTTCGGTTACACATTCTTCAAAATATCTTCTTTTGAATTCAAACTCATACAGGTTTAGAACAACTTGAGGGTGAGTAAATGATGACAGAATTTTCATTTTTGGGTGAACTATCCCTTTAATCGCAGTAAGATGTTTACATGATGCGCATACCTCTTCGCTGCCGTTTACAATTTTCATTATTCTAAATATTCGCTAATTTTTACTGCCATTATTCACATATGCACAGCACAAATGATAACCTCACATTCAGTCTGTGTTACTGTTTTAATCTACTTCGTCAACTGCAAAACACATTTTATTGACGTTTCAGATGTCTTCATTTCGATGTTTTCGGCCATCAATATACTGCATTATATTCATTTTGCACAACGTTGTCAACATGAACTCAGTTTCTTCAGCAGCCCGAAACTGTGATGCCTTCTTTAACGCTATGTTTATGAATCTACGCATGAAAACGTTTGTCACAAGCACGGAGTGGAGTAGATGCCAGTCTTTACATGCCTGTTTATTAAGATTAAAATCAGCATACGGCACATATTTTACTGTGATTATGGCTGCTACAATAGGCTCGTGCACAAGATGGCGCCGGTGAGCTTATGTACTTCCGCTTATGTACTTCCGGTCTTAGCAACGCTTGCATTTGGTGCGAGAATAAACTTAAATATGAAACTTGGCTAGATATAATGAATGTTTTTTTAAAATTAAAGAGCAGATGGTGGTCTATCAGAGACTAAAGAAAACATCCTTCTTATATTATTGTGTATCTCTGTGTGGTAATATATTAAACTGAGTAAACCTCAGCTAAAAATGTAAATTAATCACAATCTTTTTACAGCCCTTGTTTTTATCTAAAAAGATAATTGATGCAAAGAAAACATATTAATGGAGCAATTAATGTAGGTAAGTGAAAATATGCGCAGAATTGAGAAAATAGTATTTATGGAGATAAACTGTAGCCTATCAAAGGGCAAACGTGTGAATATTCATAAGGCATTTTATGCAAACAACTCTAATCGTAGTTGTAACTATATTTACAGTAGGCATTATTGTCATTGTGTATGCGCATGCACCATGAGTTCATTCAATAATCTAACACATGCATGAATGCGTTTAAATGCCATTGGCTCATGTGATAGTAATATACATCTTTGTAGTGTTTTAATTGATATAATAGATTCTATAAACAACTATAAGAGATCATTTTCAGCTTTCTCTGCACCGGCATAAAGCGAAACCGGAAGTATCTATGCACACACTCGCCGATCTGAAATCCAACATGGCGGCCACGTCAAACTAGTCAATTATGAGCTTAATTGCATTAATTTGATGGAAGTACTGCATTTACATGAGGTCAAATATTGATTAATGGAAATATTGCCTAAATCTTATTTTTAATGGCATTATGAGAGTGCATGTAAATGTAGTCAATAGCTGTTTCAATCCACCTACTTTTATACAAATTTTAGGTTATCACATAAAAAATACTGGACAGAAACACAAAGATGTGCATAAATTCTAAAAATGCTCATAAAAAAAATGTATGTACTCAATTGAGGCAGCTAATTTTTTTATCTGTTGAGAAAAACACCAGCATCCGAACGCAAGATCACATGACAGCGTTTATTGTGTTTCGTCTGACGCTCTGAGACGCAACTCATTTATGATGGAGGAGAAAAGAGCCCAATTGCAGCAACTTCCTTTTTTATTACTGATATTTTGCACCAGTTTCCCAAGAAGTGACGATTTTGTTTTCTTGAACACATGGGATGGAAACGTTGCTTTATTCACAAATGTTTTAAGTGATATTCCAATTTTGCACACAAGTTAAATTCACAACTCTGGACGGAAACAGACGGTCCTTTTGTCAACCCAGCAGAATTCTCGATTTGTTTCACAAAATGAGTCTTTTTTCAAGACTGATGGCTGCTAATAAAAAATGTTTTTTTTAAATAATGAACATTAAACTAAGTGAAATAGTAAATGCAAATGCACTTAAATTCAACGTACTGGAAAATTACTAAGAGAAAAAAAAAACACCACTACTTTTATTTTTTAGGTATATGTATTTTACCTGAATACCTGGAAAATACCTGAAAATGAGTTCATTTAGTATTAAATTTACTGATTCAAATGCTTTTCACAAATACAAGCAGATAAAAAGAGCAATTGTAACATTCAAAAGAATCACAATCAGCTCAACTAATGATAGCACTAGTTCTAGCGACTGGTTTCCCATGCACTGGTACAAATGAATCAATGCACTGTAAGACAAAAGCATCCGCCAAATGCATAAATGTATAAGCACAGAAGTAAAGGTAACCCTAGCACTGAAAACATCTCCTCTGCCCGGAGCTAATGACAGACTAAAGACATTATTTAACCAAACAATGTCAAAACCACTGATTACACATTCATTGAGAGCAGTGAGAAGACTTTTACTGTGAGACAATACTGTATTTCTCATTTGTGAATGTGTGCTTGAGGATGTTAGATGTTGTACAAGAGCAGCACAATTGGAAACACATGCTCTGAACACAGCTAATGACAGACAGTCAGTCTTGTGTCAACAAACTAAAGCAGACTTGGGAACTCTTCAAGCGCAAGACGAGAAAGATCCTTTGAACTAAACACAATGGAATAACCAATGACGGCACATACCTTATAGTAAAGATCTGATCTGATCGGGGAGCAAAGGAACTGCCTATTCCCATAATTCAACCATCAACGCTTCCTCCTCAGCTGGAACTATTCCTTTAACTCCAGAAGATTCATCGATCAAGAGGAAGTATAGTCAACTATCTTTGCTCTGGTTTGGCTGTTTTTCCCCTTCTCATTTTCTCTTAAAATCAGGTGTACGGAGCAGTAGCGCCGCGTCCGTCCTTATGCGAGGTCTCTCGCCATATGGCACCACCTGAGCCACTCGAAGGCTTAAAACAGAATCAGGGTAAATCTCCAAGTAGTCTGTCGCTCTCAGGTGGGTGTCCAAGATCAAAGGTAAGACGTAATCCACAGACAGTTTGTGTGCCGTTGTGTGTGTGTGTGCACACAACAGAAATGGACAATCTATACACTTCAAAGGGGACCTATAATGCCCCTTTCACAAGATGTAATATAAGTCTCTGGTGTCCCCAGAATGTGTCTGTGAAGTTTCAGCTCAAAATACCCCACAGATCATTTATTATAGCTTGTCAAAATTACCCCATTTGGGTGTGAGCAAAAACACGCCGTTTTTGTGTGTGTCCCTTTAAATGCAAATGAGCTGCTGCTCCCGGCCCCCTTTCCAGAAGAGGGCGGAGCTTTAACAGCTCGCGCTTCGGTTGCTCAACAACAACAAAGCTGGAGAATCTCACGCAGCCAAAATGACGAAAGTGTTCAGCCTTACGTTGTTCAAACCGGAGTCGACACTGATGGAGAGACTCAGGAAGAAGTTACAACTTTTAGAATGAAACTGGACGTTTCTGAATGGTTAGTGGATAAATTTATGTAGTTGCTGTGGAGTTGATTCAACTCATCGACTAGCATGTGCCGTCATGTTAATCTTTTGTGCAAAACCCGTATGGACGCCCACTATACATAGCGTACCTTGTTTGCCAAACAGAGTCATACACACCAGGCTAATGTTTATGATTGCTATCAAATGCTGTGAATGGTCTAATGTTTTTTCCAAAATATCGCTCGGACAGAAACGCTCCTTTTTTAGCGATCGATCTTGCCAGGGTCAACTTCAGGCTATCCAAGCTGAGACTCTAAATAGTGTTCAGTGCTCGTCTGTGCAGCCAACGACAGAACAGTTAGCATGCTTTGCTTGAACTTTTGCCATGGCCTTAGAACTGGTACACTGATGTCACTTGCGAAAACAAAATGGCGGCGCTGTGGGTGGAAACGTGCAGATTAAGGGGCGGTAATACTATAATAAGATCCCCTTCCTTACGTCACAAGGGGAGTGAAATCTGAGCGGCTCGTTTTTTCACATGCTTGCAGAGAAAGGCTTACCAAAACAAAGTTACTGGGTTATCCTTTTTCACGTTTCTGGGTTGGTAGATGCACCGGGGACCAGATTATAGCACTTAAACACAGAAAAAGTCATATTTTCATGATACTGTATGTCCCCTTTAATATTATTGCATTGCACTAAAACTTTGCTCACACAGGGTATAACAACTTCCCCAAAAAAGATAATTTTTGTACTTTTTCAGTGGTTTTTCCTCCCTTCTTACAATTGTGGTGTTCTGGGTCAAAAATGACCGGCCTACAAAAAACTGCTTCTAAATCTCTTGATATTATTGCCAAATATTGTATTCAATCTTTTTATCAACTGGTTTTCTTTAAATTAGCACAAGTTTTGTGTTTCTTTTTGGAATTGATTGAGCTCATGCTCATCATGCAAATTAAAGGACAGTCATTTTTGGAACGGGAATACCAAATGAGGTAAAGGATATTCAGCACAGCACAAGGGTCAAATATGGGAGAGCCATATTTTGAGTTTTGATATTTGGGATCGGGTCATTGGGCTAGTTTGAGGCTATTCTTGATTGGTCATGGTCATAGTTTGGACCTGGCAGCCCAGGTCATGATGCCAAGAGGTATTTATTCGAATGAAAGATAGAACAAGCATCTCACAAAAAGAGGTTTGTCACGTTTCAGATTATGAAACAAAAGATCTAGAGTTGAAAAGTATTGTCAAACGTCCTCCTCACCCACTAAAAATCAGTTGGTTACTGCAAAATTGATTGAGAAAGCTGGTTCAGAGGAGTTCTCTAGCATCATTTGTTTGCACATGGCACTGTTTTGCTCATTTGTTATCGACTGCAGTGACGTATCGCTATTTCAGCTGTTATTCTTCAGTGATGCTGCTCTACTGTGTGTCACACGGCAGTCAGAGATCAAGGTCAGTCCTCTTTTAGCCTGTTGACACAGAAACTTGAGTAATCTATTGCCACATGCAGCTACATCATGATCACACTACTGAAAACCACCATATCCAGTCAGCAATCTGTGCATTTGGTAACACTTTACAATAAGGTCTTATTTGTTAACAGTAGATAATGCATTAACTAACATGAACTAACAATGAACAATATATTATCATTTGTTAATAAAATGTTCATGTCCCAGCGCCTGAAACAAGTGCATAGTTTATTTTAATGGTGTCCTGGATCATGTCAGAGTTTGTTCGGAGCATTTTGTTTTGTCAGCGAGGCACAGTGTAATGGAGAGTTTGCAAAGAAACTTGTTGAAAGATGAAGCAGTCAGCAGTAGCATCACAAACCGTAAGTAAATGATTTCATAATGTTTTGTCTATAAATGACAGTTTTATATGGATAATGTATTCAAAACACTTACTCATGTGCAATAGCGAGTGTGTGTTGATACTGTTTCCTATGCAGTGATGATAGCCAATCATAACAGTGGCCATTTACTGACAAGCCTTAAAGCCCTAAAAACTGATAATTTCAGACAGATGGTCAGAATGAAGGTCGAAAAGAATTGTTTTTCCAGGGTTTTCAGGGGTTTGATATGTGACGGATTTTGACCCTTAGGGTAGGGACACACCAAACCGATGCCAAAGAACTAGCACTGATGAAAGCCAACTGTGTTGTCGCCTCGTGTCGCCTGCGTCGGGGCAAAAAAACTGCATGTGAACACACCGAGAGAACTACAGCCGACCGTCAGCCAGCACACTCATTCTGAGCCTGCGTGTAAGGAGGCCGCTGTCTATTTTCTTCATATATATTCGTCTATATTCATAATTCAGAAAGAGAGGCACTGCAGGCTGCAGATACACAAACCATAAAGCAGCGCATGCTTACCGTTTTGAATATCAATCATGCTGATCACTTTCTATATTCCACTCGGCTCACGTTAATATTAAACATGACGTAAAATTAGAACAGCCTTCTGTCTGTACTGCATTGACTTGATAGCTTACTGTTTTGCTATTATTCTCGCGCTTCGATTCGTTCACTAAACTGAACAGCCAATCAGAGTTCTCTCTCTCTCGCCCAATGGCCCGACGCAGATTCTACATGCTAAATCGGCCCAAAAAAACCTGACGGCGTCCAACTACAGCCAACGTGCAGAACACACCGGAAAAACTTAGGTGGCTGATGCTTAAAAACGGTCCGACGTTGCCCGACCGCCGATCATCGGCTTGGTGTGTCCCGGCCTTTAAACTCATACCTCAGGTCTTTAGTGACCCGGGACATCATTCACTACCCTCCCCCTCATTCATTTTTTACAGTCAGACATCAACTTTCTTAGTATTCCTCAATCTATTCATTATAAACAATATAACAAGAAAAAAAATAAAATATAAAAGAATGTCTATTTTCCAATTAATTTTTTGTAAAAACTGTATAGGGTCGCTAGTGACCCGAGGAATGTAATAGTGTAAGCACAATCTACGATGACTCAATAAGTGCAATTCACCTTTATTCCTCATGGTGGCGATGTCTGGTACACTGTGATGACGTGATGTTTCACTCATAATTACCGCAGGCATAAAACTGAAGAATACACGAGTATAATCAGCAAAACTTGAAATGGCTCGGAGATTTACTGCAGATCAAGTTCTGAACGCAATCAAATATTACTGTCACTGATGGTGGATCTGATGAAGAAGCTGTCAGCGATCAAAATATGAAGACGATGAAACAATAGTGTTGAGAATATGGCTGAGATGGAGAATATGAGTCAGATGCTGAATGTACTGAAGAAATGAGCTCTAACAAAGGTAACAAAATATGCTTTATTTTGTTCTTTTGTAATTGTTATTAAAATATCAGGAGAGTTTTATATTATTGCGGTAGTTTGAGATCCATCCGTGTACAGATATAGATCCAGGTCGCTGAAGACCTGAATATGTAATAATGATTGGTGAAACATTCATGCATTTAAGGGTTAAACTGCTCCAGACATGAATTATTCCTCAGATCATGTGTACGAGTAAAGGTGTGCTAAGTGACTAGTTCTGTGCAGAATGATGATATGTATTGTGGCGATTATATATAGGGCCCTATTTAAATGATCTAAGTGAATGGTCTGAAGCGCACGGCGCAGGTGCTAATTTCCGAATCCACTTTTGCTAGTTTAACAACGGGAAAAATTGTGGGCACGCCCGGTGCATGGTCTAAAAGGGTTGTCCCTATTCTCTTAATGAGTCATGGGTGTGTTTTGGGCGTAACATGCAATAAACCAATCAGAGTTTCATCTCCTATTCACTTTAAAAAGCCAGTTGCACTCGCACCATGGCGGATTGCTATTTACATGGTGGAATTTGCAAGCAGAAAAACTGAACGCTTCTCTAGTGAGGAAACAGATCGGATCTGGATCACACGTCGTTTTCAGACCAGCACACCCATGGGCGAACAGATCGGCGCGAGTGCATTTGCTATTTAAACAACGTGGGGTTGGATGTGAAAATGATAACTGCGTCGGGCTGAAACTAGCAAAAAAAAAAAAAAACTTGCTTTGTGCCTGGTACCACAGTATTACTTAAAGTTATTGACACTTTTGAGTGATAAAGAAACATGCATGAATGAGAAAACTAAAAGCGGGATGTGTATGATGTTAAAAAGAGTTAATTCAGCACAATAAGCCGTGAAAAACTAACTCGATTGACTCACGCGCTGACTGACAGACACTCGATGCGCAGCACAGCACGCGATCACGAGTTCAGTTCTCTTTTGTGGCTTATTGCACTTGAATGGTCAAATACACACACGATTATATCAAAACACCCATCATGTGGAGTATTCATGTAAACACAGTCTGTTAGGTCTGGAGTGAAGTGATGTTGCTGTGAGAAAGATCCCATGACCTCTTTGCATGTGTGTTGAGGACTGGCGTACTGTAACAGGATCAGGCGCATCTCCAGGGCTGCTTGTGTGTCCGTGTTTGACACGAGAAAGATTACAGACGACAACGTGACGGAAGCTAACTAGTCGCTGCCTTAGCCGATTAACAAGTTAGGCTGTTTTGTTCCTTGCCTTGGTAAACATATGGGAGGCCATATGCTGAACTGTGTCCACAGACACAAAAACACACGTTACCTCAGACTACACATGACTTCTGACAGAGAGCGCTTTCATACATGATACGCATCGAGCAGAAATATCACCCATCCATCTTCACATTCAAGCAATAAAATCTGTGTCTAATGTTTCATATTTATCTCATTTTCATTAAAATATTCAGGAGCGGTGAGAGTTTGTCACTGCACAGCGTGTGAGCTGTGAGGCTTCAAGTTTTATTCTGTGCTCCAGAAGCGTTGTATGAAGTGTGATCAGAGAGACGTTCTCCTGCGACACCGGATCCAATTCAAAAGACTAATCTCATATGCAGGACTTTATCACAAATAAATCCTATTAACATCCTACCTGGAAAAACAAGGCCATCAGCAGTTCATATTTTCAGTTCATGTTTTCACCTATTAGTATCTATGTTGCCTTTTTAGAAGCTTTTTATTCATATACTGTTGTGGGAAAAACTGTGATGAAACCATATGACCAGCCCTTTTTAAATGGAAGTGGAAGTTGTGCTCGTCTTTTCTTCCCTATTGTGTCGTATATCTGAGTGAAACTGCTTCTGGAACAAGAACAAATGTAGGGCGGGGCTTGATTTTGTCTGTGGGGAATTGACTGGATGGTTGTGGTTTGCTATTGGTGGATCTTGTGTGAGTGACAGGTTGCCCCGTATGTGTGTATGTGTGCATCTGAATGAGTAATGGTCCAGAACACACACTCTCTCACACACACACACACTGAAAATGAACCAGTGTGTTTAAAAGTAAAACAGCAAAGCTCATATTTTTGTTAAAGCACCAAATCAGTTTGTTTCTAATGTAATTTCTGTGAGTGAAGTTAATCCACAGACAGTTACATCATATCTATTACTGGTATCAATGAGCATCAATGGTCAATAATAGATATAAACAGCTTTAAAACGTTCATAAGTGGTTTTAATCACTCATACATTTATTCTGGTGTCGTACAGCTGCTGAACAGACTTCCATTACTGTACACGCATTAGTTCTGACATATTGAGGGACACGTTATTAGGTCACATACGCTTACAACATTCTCAAAGGTGTATTTCCCACAGAAATTCATCAGAAAATAAAACAGAGATTCTGCTTACGAAAGTCTGCGGAGCTGATGTTTCATGTTTCTATGAGAACGAGAGCAGTGGGCTGACATTTAGACAGCGCTAGCGGGAACAGCGAGAGGTTTGTGGTTTAGTGGTGCAGAAGAGTGATGCGGACAGAAGACGGAGGGAGAGAAAGAGGAGAAACTCACGGTTGTGAATGCGCCGTCTCGTAGCGCTCGAAGGCGTGCGTCAGGTCGTGCTTGTTGTTCATGTAACACTGAGTGCACAGGTCGTAATCGAAACACACCTTACACTTCCAGCGCATTCCCATAATGCCGTGCTTCTTACAACTGTCACAAATGATATTTGAATGTCGGACACCTAAGAGGAAGAAAGGAAAAATGGAAGATCAGCACGTCTAAATCCAAGAAAGGGTCGTCAGCATGTAATAACGTCATCAACTGGCTTTTCACTGTAAATTTTAAGATGACCTGTTCTTTTTCAGCTCAAAAACTGTAAATTTAACAGTATTTAACTATAAAATAACAAAGTGTCACATTAGAATTTTTCACCATATATAGTAAGCATTTTTATAGTCTTTTAGTATTAAAATTATGATCATTTTTTACAGTGTAGAAGCCGGTCAGTGAGTCTCTAAACACGGTCGTGGCCCTTTAACGTTTGTTTGCATGTCTGTTTTCCTGAAGCTTTCCCTCCATTAATCAGAAACACATCATATGAGGCAGATTTTAATGATGCGGCAAAAGCATCTCAGTTTAGATTTAAGTGTTTCCTTAAACACGAAGAAGGAACGAATCTTATATATAGGACTGCAATGCAATTTGACAGACAGACAGATATTGATCTCACTCATCTGAGAGAAATATAATCACTTCAGAGATATTGTGGTTTAACTATTTAAGCCGACATAAGCCTGCAGATCCACACGCGCACTACACACCGCCACCAGCTGAGGGAGTAAATGACCGCTCATGTGCTCCTGTAACACCTGTTTTACTCTGGTAACGCACAATGACAGTAGCACTGAACAAAAAAGTATGGCAGTTCATTTCCTTTCAATAAAACAACAATAACATTAGATCATAGATTTGTTATTTTATGGTGTATATTACTCTATGACACAATAGGACAATAGTTTCAGATTTAGTCTAAAAAATATGAAGTGAACTAAAATAATAATTACACTTTTCTAAACAGCTCAGTACATGTAATACAACTACAGTTTTCTACACAACAAAAGAAGTACCAAAGCAAGGGCATGGGAACAGGGGTTCTGCTTTTTCCCTCAGGTTTATAAACACAACACAGTGAAGAGATACGATCATTTATATGATAAACTGATTTAATTTAGGCTTTTATTTACATGTAAACAAAGAATGATGAACATGGAAGCTTGTGTGTGCGTCATACGCTTGAACTTAAATGTGCTGCGTAACATGAGAATGAACCTCATTGGTTCTTGCTGAAGCTTCAGTTCAATCTCATGTTACGCAGCACGTTTGAGCTTCAGCAAGAACCAATGAGGTTCATTCTCGTGTTACGCAGCACGTTTGAGCTTCAGCAAGAACCAATGAGGTTCATTCTCGTGTTACGCAGCATGTTTGAGCTTCAGCAAGAACCAATGAGGTTAATTCTCGTGTTACGCAGCATGTTTGAGCTTCAGCAAGAACCAATGAGGTTCATTCTCGTGTTACGCAGCAAGTTTGAGCTTCAGCAAGAACCAATGAGGTTCATTCTCATGTTACGCAGCAAGTTTGAGCTTCAGCAAGAACCAATGAGGTTCATTCTCGTGTTACGCAGCACGTTTGAGCTTCAGCAAGAACCAATGAGGTTCATTCTCGTGTTACGCAGCATGTTTGAGCTTCAGCAAGAACCAATGAGGTTCATTCTCGTGTTACGCAGCACGTTTGAGCTTCAGCAAGAACCAATGAGGTTCATTCTCATGTTACGCAGCAAGTTTGAGCTTCAGCAAGAACCAATGAGGTTCATTCTCGTGTTACGCAGCACGTTTGAGCTTCAGCAAGAACCAATGAGGTTCATTCTCGTGTTACGCAGCAAGTTTGAGCTTCAGCAAGAACCAATGAGGTTCATTCTCGTGTTACGCAGCACGTTTGAGCTTCAGCAAGAACCAATGAGGTTCATTCTCGTGTTACGCAGCATGTTTGAGCTTCAGCAAGAACCAATGAGGTTCATTCTCGTGTTACGCAGCACGTTTGAGCTTCAGCAAGAACCAATGAGGTTCATTCTCATGTTACGCAGCACGTTTGAGCTTCTATATATGTTCAGTGATCAAAGTTTGAATAAAAGGCTTAATTCAGTCTGTTCATCATATAAAGCAATAGAGTCTCTTCAGAAAATTTGGACTAAACCTTTTTGAAGTGTCAAAGTGGTAGTTGCATAGCTGTCAAAAGAGGGACAGAAATCTCTGAGATTGCATTAAAATTTCTTCATTTGTGTTTCAAAGATGAAGAAAGTCTTATAGGTTTGGAACGATGACAGAATTTCCATTTTTAGGTGAATGCCCTTTAAAAAAAATTTCACTAACCATGCATAAAAGTAATTTTCTCAAAAATACAAACTTTTACATTCATGATACTCACATTTTACTGTAGCACAGTTTGAGCTGAATAAAGTGTAATCAGACTTCAGCCATGAAAATGTTATAAGTAACAGAAATAAGCACATGTCAGCACAAATGTCAGGGCATGTCAAAACTTCTCCAGGGCCCAAAAAACACCTAAGACCCCAGAGGGTTAAAATAAAAGGCATCAAACAATTTATACCCGTAAAAGTAGTAGTACTTAAGTACAGTAACAAAGGATTTGTACCTCTGGTACATGAATAAGGTAATCATTTATTCTATATATCAAAAGTACGGTTTTCCATTCAAGCCGCTGCAAAAGCCGTCATACTGTTTTAGCAAGGCTATCTTGCTTAACTGGAAGAGATTTTTTTTGGTCTCACCTATCTGTGCGTTGTCATACAGAAGCAGGTCGTATGCGCCCTGGTAGCCGGTGCGGTAGTTTGTCCGAGTTCCGCTGTCCCACTGCACAACCACAGTTTTGTCGGGCGTGGTGGTGCTGCCCTGCCGGCCGATCTCCACCACCGTGCCAATGTGCCCCTCTCCTTCATCCTGGTTGCCCCACTTCCAGTCCACGCCGCGGACCACGCGCATGCCCACCTCCATGCTGCCGCGCGCCGGCTGGTTGTTGTGTCCTGCTTCACTATGCTTCCGGTGAGCTCGTGAGACGGGGGCCGCGGGGACGGCAGCGCTCGCTGCTTGGGGTCGAGGCGCTGGGAGCGGAAGGGATCCGAGTAGGGGAGTCTCTGGAGACAGATCAGGGGTGACTGAAACGACAAAGAAACCTCACCTTTACAAAACATTCACAAACACACATAAACCAGGAATTCCCTCCTGTTTCATGAGCTTATCAAGTCGAGTTCAATTTAACTGTGTAGCACTTTTCATACATGCTTTCAAAGCAGCTACAGAAAGTCATGCCGTTATGTCTATCTGCAATGACTGTGTCTGCTTACCATGTGCAAAAAACACAAATGGCTGAGAACTGATGCTAAGGTCAGATGATGTCCTAGGCCTAATATTAGTACAAATTAAGCTTATATTTATATCATTCTAGCTACCTTTTCAGTGCAGCCCTTAGAAAATAACTGTACAATATATCTGGTTAACGTAATAACAGCGCTTAAATGTTATATGGAGTTACAATAATTTTAGGTTTCATCATGAATATTTAAAGCAGATAAAAAGCACCACGGTCCCCAACACTTTTTAAGACAAAATTACAGCAATGTCATTCAAGACATTTTAGAGATTTAAATGACAGTCGGTTTTGTTCTATTAATAGATTTAAATATTGGTCAGTTTTATTCTATTAAGAGATTTCAAGGTCAGTCCGTCTTGTTCAAATTGAGAGCAAGCAATTCTCAATAAGTATTCATGAAAATATACTCGGATGTCACAGGTGGAAAGACTGAATAGTCTACTGCTCAGGCACACGTCGGGAAAAAGTAAATAAAAGATTTAGACAAAAGTCGGATTTGTTTTAAACAAGAGTAAATAATTCTCAGAAAGATTTAGTGAAGATGCCAGGAGTGACATGACAAGATTCCAGTGATACTGAATGTGAAAATGTGGCAAAACACAGCCATTTCTCCATTTATACAGTCATATACTGTAATATACTGTACCTTTTAACATTTTATCAGGCGCTTAGTTTCTATTGCTGCATTCGCACCATGTCGTAATTACTGTAATTATGAGATGACACCATCACGCATTTCAACAGCAACACTATCAATGCCAAAATGAATCTGCAGTAGTCAGGTGGTTCTCAAAGTCTGAAACTTTCAGAAAATTACAAGTTTAAAAGTCATAATTACGAGTTCTACGAGGACATAAACGCATTTTACAAGTTGGAATCTCGTAATTACGGTAATTCCAACATGGATATTTTTGAAGCATTGCTCCGTGTAGCTCCACCCACAATGACATATCATTGGTTTTATAATTCCTGGTCCACAAAACTGTATATTAAACATCAAATATGTTCTGATCGTCTGTCACTTTTTAAGTCAAAACGAATATTATCTTGCTCATGATGATGAGCACAACATTAACAGAAAATACTAATCATGAACTGGCCTGAGCATGGCATTGCTCTCATCCAGATATCTGTAATGAACAGGGCTGGGGAAAAGGCCTTTATTGATTCAATGATAAATGCCAGGGTGAACAGTCTGATATTGCGTCTGAACTTTAAATGCATGCCTTTTTTTAAAGGTTAAGATCCATCCCGCAGGCTGCAGGTGTCTAGTGCTGAATTTCTGCTGAGCTAGTTTACTATAGTAAGCATGGGGGTGAACGGTAGATGTTGTACGATGTGCACAGAGAGACCGTTGTGTAGACAACATGCAATGTCATTTCTGAAACCACTAGTGTCACAAAGCGGTCAGTTCGTGTCAACTCAACCAGAAGTCCTCGGCTAAAAATTCTGATTGTGATAATGTTTTTCTGGTGAAATAAATACATAAATGAAGAAGAAAACCTAAATATTAAATGTCATGGATGTATATTTACTATTTTGCATAGGAGGGTCAAAATGACAATTTTCACCTGAGATTTGGAGCATAAAAATGACTTTATAAAGATGGCAGCATCATTATTTTATTTTTACACAGAGATCGGTAGGTCTATTAATAAAATCTGTTGACTTTCGCAATCTTTGTTTCATTATATGCCAACAGAGACAGTTCAAAAATGGAAAAAAGCACTTCTTGTTTTTTTTCCCCCAAAGTTGCCTGTAACTCTAGAAGTATTAAAGATTTCTTAATATCATCTTAGATTCTGGTTCTTAAACTTTTCTTATGGTATCTTCATTTTTAAGGCTCTATATGGTTCATTTCCATAGATATGGAGATCTCAATGTGGCTCCATGAGTAAACTGGTAAATTGTACACATTTTCAGTGGTCAAAAACCAAATGTGGGTCACTTTGCATACAGCTGATACTTTTTTCTTTTAAAGAGGAATATCTGAAGAACAAATAACGTTGAAACTAGAAATGTATCTCATTTTTTTCTGTCAACACAATTGCATAGAACATACCTGTCCGAGTGCCATAAATAGTCTTTTTCCAAAGTTTGCATTCCTGTAACTCTAAAAGTATTCAAGATATCTTAATATTCTTCTAGATTCTCATTTTTAATAAACTTTCCTTTTGAAATCTTCATTTTTAAGGCCCTTTATGGTTCAATTGCATAGATATCGGGATCCCAATGCGACTCCATGTTCAAGTTGTTGAATATTACCCATTTGTAATGGTCGAAAACCAAATGTGAATAACTTTTCAAACAGCTGATTACTTGTTGTGTTTAAATAAGAATGTCTGAAGAACAAATAATGTTGAAATTAGAAATGTAGCTTGTTTCCCTCTATCAAAACAATTGTATACAACATACCTCTCTGAGGGCCAAAAATACACTGAAATGGTCAAGTTGAGGCACATTAACTTGCTCTCACCATGTACAAGCTGTTGAACTCAGATGTTTACCTTTAATTAAATAAGCTAACATATGCCAGCTGTTTGCACCAAATACTCCCTTCTAACTCCGTCCTATAACTACAACAGACAAGGAGAAGAGCAGCAGATGTTGTGTCAACTTAGATCCCATGCAGTGGGCCCTAGGCCCTAGGCACTCAACCTGTTGGACAAATGAAAGGGAGTTTCAGACTGGCAGGATAAGCGCTTCTGAACAGATGGACGAGCTCTACAGTGTGTATGAAGCAGCATTCTCACTGAGCCTTGCACAGAAGCCCAAGCAAACAGCTCAATGAACCCCGCTGGCCTTCACAGATACTGGTCAATGCACAGAAACTGAAGGAAAAGACTGGGGATGCACTGATATAGAGACTCTGACAAATACAAGAACTGAAATTACAGCTGTAAATCAATGCATGCTCATCATTATGAATGTATATAAATCTAAAGTTTCATAGACATTTGGCATTAAAAGGCAAAAATGTACAAATAAAACCACATTATCGAGCAAAGGCATTGGGAATACTGAAGACTGCAACTAAAATGATCTGCATTCTGTAATCAATACAATGAATTATTATTATCAATCAATGCATCACAATGCACCAATGCATTTGTACACCCCTACTATTCACTATTAAACAGCATATAAAAAGCATATCGATTATCATGCATTGCTAAAACTAAATCTTGAGACAAAGCTCAGACTCTGATGTCGTGTGGTCACTAACGTCTCAGCACTCTGACTAAGCGAAAATACAAAAACAGGAACTTCTCCCTTCCCATCAGACAACTTGTTCCATTCATGAGTTTACATCCTCCCTGAACCTGGAGTCGAATAAAGGTCAGTCTGGACGGACAGAGATCTACATTATTCACACATCTGCAGTGTTGTCGCATTCAAGTCTGGACAAGACCAGAGTCCAAGTCCACATTTTCTGTGACTAGTTGAGACCAGCTCATTCAGCTTAAAGTCTAAGCCAAGTCCAAATGACCAAGATAGCAGAAAAAGTAGTAACTGAGCAACTTGTTATTTTTCTTAATACACAAAACAATTTATTGTCCCTTATGCAATGTATATCCTCCTAAAGAGTCTGTTCAGACGGGGTCCCTCAGGGTTCTATCCTTGGACCTCTACTTTTTAGTTTGTATCTAAATGATCTTCCTGAAGCCTGTCCAGCCATAAAGAACAGGTGGAGCTTAAAGTGGAAATGAAGCAGTCAGCCAAGTTAACATTATTTAGTAAATAGATTTCCACTCGAATCAAAAATTATAAAACAAACATGATAAATGTAAACATTTAAAAGAAAAAAGATGTTTTGTTATAGCTTTTGTAGCAAGGGTGCCGCCATCTTGCAGTACAACAGCTTCGCTTCCCGATACACATTCAGACACAAGTTCCCACTGCCTCAAGATTTCCGTAGTTATACTTACAATATGTTGCCAAAATGACTCAGAAAATGAACCACAACCATTATAAACGCCTGTTTGTCATTCCACGACATACAGAGACCAAAGTCGATGCAAACCGCAAAATAAATATTTCTTACCGTGACTCCACGTTTACCAATCAGGACTCCATATGTTGGATAATCTCCAAACGCTATCCCTAATCCCATCATCTTCCATGCCATCATCTATTTTGATCCTTTTGCATCACGTGCAATAAAGTTTTACTGCTGGAGTCCTGACTTCTTTTATTTTTGTCAGCCCGGGATAGCCTTGCAAACAGCACTGGAGCCCTCTATCGGTCATCTACTCGGTGACTAGTATTTTATTACTAGTAACGACTGCAGCAACTAAGCAGAAAAATCCAAGACCAGAATCTAAACTATAATAATCTTCATTAATCCAACAGAGCCAACCAACCCTGTGACGTCACAGGCTGTAGTACTGCAAGATGGTGGCGCTCTTGCTACAAAAGCTAAAAACAAAACATCTTTTTCTTTTAAATGGTTACATTTATCATGTTTGTTATTTAATTTTTGATTAGAGTGGAAATCAATTTACTAAATAATGTTAACTTAAAGTGGAAATGAAACAGTCAAGTTATCTTCTGCAATTACAAAAAATCTGCTGTCTAATGTTAAATGTCCATAAAACTGGGTGTATGTTTTTTACAAGTAAAAAGACATTTTAAGTAAAACGTTCAACATTTCAATGATATTTTAGTCAATGGCAATAAACTACAAATTGTCTCAGATTTTAAATACCTTGGAATTATTTTAGCCTCACACCTGACATTTGAAAAGCAAATTAAAATGTTCATGCAATGAAATTTACAAAATTTTACATTTATACAGAATCAACTTTCAACAGTATTTTTGCATTAATTTCTTTCTTTTTCATTTTCCATATTTTATTACATCATGGTCACAAGCAGGAAAATCTGATCTTATGACATTTCCACAGTATATATAAATGTGCATTAAAAACTCAATAAAATGTCAAACAAATGTTTAGAACAAATTGCCAACTAACATTTGAGCAAACATGAAAATATTATTCATTAAATCATACATTAAAGCAAACATGAAAATATGTTTAAAGAGGAGTCAAACGTGATCACTGAACAATCTTCAAATTAGTAATTTGTAATTAATATTATTATTTTGACAGTGCAACTTTGTTTTGTGCAATTGTATCATTTAATGTAATGTATGCTTAAAAGTGTTGTGTTTTTGTACATATGTTATTTATTGATTAATGATTAATTATGCCATATGTTCCTGTGTTCTTGTCTTCCTGAAATTTAGTAGCCAATTTTGTAGCCAATTCTGGGGCAGTCACAGACTGTCCATTATCCCTGTTAAATAAACTATGAAATAATAATAAAAAAAAATATATGCACTGTGAGTACTCATGGCAACTATTTAGCAACTGTTTATGCCAGCTTAGGCTAACTGTTTGTTTTTCATTTTACACACACACACACACACACACACACACACACACACACACACACACACACTGGACGGCACCTGCGATTGTCTGTCACAAATATATTGCAAGCAGTAGGAAGAATACAAGCTGCTCTCCAAAGGCAATTTATAAAGAGACAAGCAGCAATGAGAAATGCATTATACTATAATAAGAGTGACTGGCAGCATGCAAAGATGCAACTCATATAGCATAGATGGCATTCACTTCCATATAGGACAGACTGCGTTCATACCAACAGTGACACGAACCCCAGACCAAGCAGATTTGAGGTAATCTTCAAACCAAACTCTCTGGTCGGCACCCACAGCTCTAATGTGAAAGCACAATGTACTTCCTGTTGGGGGCCTAGTTAGCCAGGATCCCCAAGAGACTGCCTGATAAGAAATTAATTTTGAGAGTCACTCCACAAGATTGCCTAATTAGCAGTGGTGGATGAAGTACACAAATCAAGTACTTAAGTAAAAGTACGGATACCCTAATAAAATATTACTCCAGTAAAAATATTAAGTACTTCTTTTCAGTTTTACTTCAGTAAAAGTACAAAAGTACTTGACTTTTAATGTACTCAAGTACATTAGACCGGGCCAGTAGAAAAAATACTTGGATATCCCTCAGGGATCAATGCCAAGTTATGAAAATATCAAAGAAAAAAACAGAAATGGCATGGTGACATGTCATGTCAGCTGCCCGTATATTTGTCCTATAAAGACACAAGTTGTACTTTGGTTTGTTAAAGTGGAAGATCTGCTCCACAGGACTGGCAGAGCGCTGCAGAGCTGGCTTTCATCAGACACGTGTGGTGACCGGCAGTTTAAAGAAGGAGAAGAGAGAGAAGATAAATCAATACTCATCCAGGATAAACAGCACACTGAAGAGGGATTACATCAACCCTCCAGAAGCAGCCAAAACACATCCATTCCTCATGAAACACAGTCTACGAAATGTGTCGGAAAAAACATCGCCTGCTCTTCTGAGCATTAGTGCCGCACCGTCTGACTGCACTAAACTGATAGAGCTGCATAAAACTGAACAAACTGCAACTGATGAAACTCTCAAAATATCATGTAAACCAGGGCCTGGATTTCATTTTGGAAAATGGGGAAAAGTCCCCCTCAGGTGACTGTTTTGGGGGGATTTTTTAATTTGAGGAGGGAGTGACATTTTTTTTTTAGAGTTTTTTTTTTTTTTTTTTAATTACAATTGACACACACCCGCCTCCTGTCACTCACTCGTCTCATTCGCTCCGGTTGAATAGTGTTGTGTGTTAGGTCCTGACTTCTGAATTTCGGCAAGGGGTTACAGGTAATGTGCATAATTTTAGTCATACCTGCAGGTTTCGCACTCACATCAAAAGCGCACGCACCACTGATCTATATAAGTGGCACGCACATAAAGCCGTCTCTTAAACAGCTCGCGAAAAACAAATTGAGCTCTTTTTCATGGCTTATTGCGCTTAAACGGTTTGCGCTTTAAAAGACAAAAATAAAATAAACAGTGCCTTAACCAAAGAGGTTCATTCTCGTGTTACGCAGCACGTTTGAGCTTCAGCAAGAGCCAATGAGGTTCATTCTTGTTACGCAGCACTTTTGAGCTTCAGCAAGAACCAGTGAGGTTCATTCTCATGTTACGCAGCAAGTTTGAGCTTCCACAAGAACCAATGAGGTTAATTCTCGTGTTACGCAGCACTTTTGAGCTTCAGCAAGAACCAATGAGGTTCATTCTCGTGTTACGCAGCACATTTGAGCTTAAACAAGAACCAATGAGGTTCGTTCTCGTGTTACGCAGCACGTTTGATCTTCTGCAAGAACCAATGAGGTTCATTCTCGTGTTACGCAGCACGTTTGATCTTCTGCAAGAACCAATGAGGTTAATTCTCGTGTTACGCAGCACTTTTGAGCTTCAGCAAGAACCAATGAGGTTCATTCTCGTGTTACGCAGCACATTTGAGCTTAAACAAGAACCAATGAGGTTCGTTCTCGTGTTACGCAGCACTTTTGAGCTTCAGCAAGAACCAATGAGGTTCATTCTTGTGTTACGCAGCAAGTTTGAGCTTCAGCAAGAACCAATGAGGTTAATTCTCATGTTACGCAGCACGTTTGAGCTTCCACAAGAACCAATGAGGTTAATTCTCGTGTTACGCAGCACGTTTGAGCTTCAGCAAGAGCCAATGAGGTTCATTCTTGTTACGCAGCACTTTTGAGCTTCAGCAAGAACCAGTGAGGTTCATTCTCATGTTACGCAGCAAGTTTGAGCTTCCACAAGAACCAATGAGGTTAATTCTCGTGTTACGCAGCACTTTTGAGCTTCAGCAAGAACCAATGAGGTTCATTCTCGTGTTACGCAGCACTTTTGAGCTTCAGCAAGAACCAATGAGGTTCATTCTCGTGTTACGCAGCACATTTGAGCTTAAACAAGAACCAATGAGGTTCGTTCTCGTGTTACGCAGCACGTTTGATCTTCTGCAAGAACCAGTGAGGTTCATTCTCGTGTTACGCAGCACGTTTGAGCTTCAGCAAGAACCAATGAGGTTCATTCTCGTGTTACGCAGCACGTTTGAGCCTCAGCAAGAACCAATGAGGTTCATTCTCGTGTTACGCAGCACATTTCAGCTTCCACAAGGACACAGAAAACTGTCTCTCAGACAGCATGAAAGAACTGAGTGGTTTAAAATCACAATGTTTAAATTGGCAAGACTTAAAAAGTTAGATACAAAGTTGCAATTACCTTATTTTTTAAGCTTTCATACCAAAAAGCCTTGAGCAACAGAATAACACAAACACTACAGAACAAATACACAAAAAAACTCACAGCTTGTATGTTTCAGACCACTTCGAATCATCCTGCTTGTTCTGCTTCAACGCTTCAGACTCTATTTCAGCCGTCCACAGCTGTTTGTTTTGGGGTGAACTTTGCTCTTCATGGGAACTCAGAGATTCAAACGCAATCTGGCAGCAGAACAAATATGACAAGCATGTTTTCCTTCACAATGCTCGTTGAAAACATTTTTTGGATACAAGACTATTATTTAACGCCACTCTTCTGCATTGACGCAGATTTATAAGATCAAACCTTTAAAATATGGAAGCATTTCCTAAAATAGTTTAAAATAGAAATTTTGTTGACTTTAGGCTGGAGTGCATTTGGAAATAGGATAAGATAAACACTAAAGGAATGTTCCGGGTAGGGTTGTGTCACAGCACCAACATTCCAGTAGTTGGTACCAGTACCAGTAAAATTTCATGGTTCTCGGTACCAATTACGGTACCATAGCAAAAACGGTTGGAACTATTTTACTATTTTATTTAACTACTTGAAAATAAAAACATTAATCAAATTAAATGAGTTTATTATTTATGATGATAATAATTATAAGTAAATAATACATTTAAACATCAAGTGAAAAATTTGTAATAAAAATCAGGGTTCCCACTCTTTTTCAGCGATCATTTTCCAGGACTTTTCCAGGACATTTTCAATAAAAGACTGGGATTACGCCCTAAAGTAATATATTGCTCTCTAAGTCTTTAAAAGGTGTAGCTACAGTTTATTGCCATGACTTAACTATAAAATCAGTTTTTAATATGAGCTCTTAATCATGACTATGGAAGATTGTTTCCACTAACAAAATAACAAATTAAAAAAATAATTGCAACTTTTTATCTTGCTATTCTGACTTTTTTTTCCACGCAATTGCGAGTTTACATAATTGTGATTTGATATTCACAATTGCAAGATATAAAGTCAGAATTGCGTGATAGAAACTTGCAATTCTGACTTTTTCTCGCAATTGCAAGTTTATATCTCGCAATTCTAAGAAAAGTAGAAAGAACTGCAAGATATAAACTGTCAAATGCCAGAAAAAAAGTCATAATTCTGAGAAAAAAGGTCAGAATTGCGTGATATAAACTCGCAATTCTGCCTTTGTTTCCTCGCAATTGCCAGCTTATATCACAATTTTGTAAACTTGCAATTGCGAGAATTTTTTTTTAGAATTGTAAGATAAAAAGTTGCAATTAGGCTACCTTTTTTATTTTTTTATTCAGTGGCGGAAACAAGATTCCATAGTTTATTGCCATTACTTAACTACTGATGCACACTTCTATTTTTTTGGCAGTAAGTTTTGGAAGATCATTATCTTTGCAAGGTGGACTTTTCAGGATAAGAGATGGACTAAAAATAAACTCCAACACCTTACTGCTAGATTCCGATAAATAAATACTTCAAACAGTGGTACAAGAGGATGTGGTGCTGGTCCTTTAAGAGTCACTCTCAATCTGTCTATAAAGCCTATAAAAAAAAAAAAAAAATCTGTCTTCTTGTATTTTATTACAATTCAGTATGTGACTCTTAAGTGGTGGTCATTTTTTAGGATTCTTTACCTAACCTGTAAGTCTCTGAGATACCGACACCTCGCACTTCTGGAGACTCCAGGAAGGTTGCAGTTCTGGAAAATGGTGGCGCTGAAGACTAAAGGGTTCCTGATGGTTTCACACTTAACTCTTCACCTTAATTCTTAATTCATTTGCAGTTAACGTGTCTTTTCTTCTCCACCTGTTTTTGTCTGACCCTGCTGACCCAATGAGCATTTCGCTGTCCAATGATCATGCCTTAACTGCAATTTCTAGTATTTTATTAGTATTGCATCCTTCTCATGGGCATTAATAATTTTTAACTTTTATTAATAATTTTTGACTTTTCAGTCTGAGATAAATCTCTTTTTGGCTCATTTTATCTGTAAAAGAAAACTTACCTAATAATTATGCACACCTGAATATAAGGTGTTTTTCATTTCCAGCCTTCATGAACAATTATATATCACTTATAAATGATTAAATACAAAATTAATAGTAGTTATTAAGATTGATTGGTTTGGAATTGGTCAAATGTGCTTGGAAAAAAATATGATCAGAAAATCAACTTGTATAATAAACATCATCATTGAAAATACTACTCTCACATGTCAAAACTCAGCATTCCTGAACATCACACTTTCTGCAACTAATGGTGATTGTTTTAGGTCAGTGATAAACTCTTTGTTCTCGACTAAAGAAAAACCAAAGAACTTTTTAAAAAATAATTTTCCAGGACAACAACAAGATTTTCCAGGACATTTTACATTTTCTCAAATTTTCCATGTGTTTTCCAGGACTGGAAAATGTGTCATCAATTTTCCAGGTTTTCAAGGATTTCCAGGATGAGTGGGAACCCTGAAAAATAAGTTTCGGGGTGTGTCTGTAGCAAGTGTGTTTAATCTGTTTTTTAACACAAGGGCAATATAATACAGGTACAAGCGATTACAGTTGGAAAAAGGCAAGCTTTGTTTCCGGAAGCCTTAAGTAAAGATATGCTGTCAATTTGATAAACTTTTGTACACAGCGCAAAGCATCTAAACTGCAATATTTAATATTAAGCGTCCAATGTGTTAACAATATGATTTATGCACTAAATCCTGCATAAACTCTGGCACAATCTGCGTATTTTTAAAAGCTCAAGACAGACGTCACTAACTGAACCTCACAGCATTTGGCTGCCGACCGCGTTTTTCGCTGCCCAACCATTTGACGCTCTCACCACTTTCTCCGGTGCGCTGTCAATCCCGCAATTCACAGTGCAAGAGTGAAGCTCAACTCCCATAGGAATGAACTGAAAACGCTCGCTCTGCGTCTAATAACATTAAGTATGTAACAGTCATGTGTCCAGTCTACTCTCTACTGTCTGCGTCAATCTAAAACTTGGACTTTTTGTAATCTTTTGAAGTATTAAAATCATTCACTTATCATACCCCATTGCAATATTTTGCATATCACAATATGTACATTTGCGATATTTTGATAAATTCTATCTATCATGCAGCCTGTTTATGTTTATAAAAAACAAGAAAAACATAAGTAAATAAAAATGTATTATTATAACATTATTATTATAAAAACTTAAAATGTAAGTAGCCTATACAAATCAGTTAATTTTAATCGTTAATGTACTGTACAGTTTACAGCATTAGATATTTTTCCATGAGGAAATTTGCCATGTTCTGTACCTGATAGCCCCCAATTAATCAATATTGAAATGAAACGAATCAAAATCAAATCAAATCGCAAGCTTGTGAATCGAAATCGAAATGTGTATCAATGCCCAGCCCTAGTACCGTGGATGCTTCAATTAAACCAGCATAAGTGTGTGTAAAATCAGAAGGTTATACCTTCAGCATGAATCATTTTCAAAGCTTCAGAAAAGTTGAGCTTCTCTCTGTGTGCATGTAAAGCTCAGTGTACACAAAGGGTCAGATTAGGACGGCACGTGCGGTTCGCATGACACCCAGCTTCATCATCATCCCATTACGAATAATCTACTCATTATATTGATTGATAATGAGATGAGAATGACAGCAGCACCATGGGATATGTCAATCTCAGAAGGTCCTGCAGTTTCTGAGCCGATTCTTTTACTAGAAAGACTGTGATGGTGATTAACGATCCCTGCGGGCAAACTGAACAACATCAAAATTATTTAAAACATATGTAGATGAAGCATTTTTTAAGACCATTGCCATTTTATCATAATGACATTATTGTCATCATGACAATATTAAGCACATTTTCCCAAATTCATTTTCCCAAACTGTAAGACATTCAAATGTTTTAATTTTGAGTTTCTTCATGATTCTCATTATACTCAGTGATGTTTTTCATTGACTTCTTATTACTGTAGTACAGTCATTTGTACTGAACGACAGTAATAATGTTTTTTATTCAACATCTACTTAAATTGATCATAATATACTCAATTCACGCAATCTTATTCCAAAAACAACAGCGATTCTGCTGTCTATTAAACCTTTGGCAAATCCGATCACCATGAACATTCAGATCTGTTCTGATCCAGAGCTTCATAAACAGTCTTTGCAACCACACAGTATCATTATTTCTGTCTTATAATCATATATATTATCACAGAAGTACTGAGATAAAAGTTTATAGTTCAGATATAAACACTGATGTCTACAATAGAGATCAAAATAGAGCAAATCACCTTTTGAAAGCAACTTGACACTTCAAATAAAGATCAATTACATCATTGCACTGCAAGAGAAATATTATTTTCTCATGTGTATTCAATCCATCTTGTTGCTTATACAAAAATTTCCTTACATGATTTTTGCATAACCTTTAAATCATGAGAAAATGTAATTTGTTTGTTGACATACAGATATATGTGTGTAACCATTGCATGTATTGGAAACAGATTTCCTATGCTTTATTGTTTTTGAGATATGTTGTTTCTGACAGAGGGAGTTTTCAAAAGAGTGCTGTCTAAGAATGTAAGGGACGAACCGAAGGTTTCAAGCAGGTCGCTGCCCAACGGAGGTTATGCCGGACATGTAAGGGTTAGATTTTGATTGATGAGCATGGAGATATACTTGTGTTACCTTTTATTTTTATGTCTAAGTATTGGGTTATTTTTCTGTCATACATTTGGTAAAAAAACTCAGATATATTGTTTTGTATGCTTTTCTATCTTTCTGTGATGTTTCAAAGCTAATCTACAGTTTCTGTGAGAATCAACTTGAGAATAATGACTCTTTCTGCCGTCGAGGTCAGTTAGCTGGGAAGAAGTTCAGGGAGTTAGATAAGATGTTTCCAATTAAAAATATTTACACACGTCAGATGGGCACCTATTATGGGATGTTGGTGATTATTATGGGATGTCGATGAACCGGAAAATGTTCTTATATGATAAAAGGAAGTAGGAGGCCTTATGATAATCTGCTCATTTGTTTATCCAATCAATTTTGAAAGTCTTTGTTTGCTGAAAAATTAATATGTATGATTTGACTGATTTTGTTTGGAGCTCACTTCGGAGGTCTCTGAGGTATGTTTTGGTTGTAAGAGAGACTACCCTGAATTTCGATTTTCCGAAATAAATTTGGTTCGATAATTTTACTATTCAGTGGCCTGACTTTAATCTCATAGGTGTATTTCCACCACAACACCAGTAGGTGGCGACAAGTGACTTAAAAATGTTTTTGTCATTGAATCATTCATTCAAGAGATTTGTTCAAAAAACGCTGATTCATCCAGTCATGAAACACGTGAAGTCTTTATGAGTAAGTCATTGAATCATTCATTCAAGAGGTTCATTCAAAAATGCTGATTCGTCCGGTAATAAAACAAATGAAGTCTTTATGAGTCACTGAATCATTCAGTCAAGAGATTCGTTAAAACAAAAATTCACTCAAACTAATTAGATTAGATATTTTTAATACCTATTTAATATCTGTATCAGCAATTAGCATTTTGTCAGAACCTCTAAATTACATGCTATTTTGTTGCATTAAAATAAAGTGTAACCAAACATCTCGAATATTTCTTCACATTACTGAGGATTAGATTAGATGGGGGGTTCTTATTTGTCAAAAATTAACATTACAATGCAACAAAATACAAATGGACTTAATGGTCCATCCTTTAAAAGAAAAAAATTCTACATTGTTAAATTTACTCATAAAGAGTTTACAACAATTTCCACATTCTTTGCGAGTAGAAAACATGCACAAATCATTGTAATATGACCTAAAAGTACATGCTATCAAGTATATATATCATCAACAGACGTCTTCTTTACCTGTTGACAGGTTTGCGTTGTAATGCTGTTGAATGTGTTACAATCAAAAGCCCATGAAGTCCTGCAGATATTTTACAACACAATGGACGGCACCGATCCAGAAAGAGCCCATCTGACGTGCCTCGTCACCTAAAGGATGAGCCGGCTCAGTCCAAGAAACAACCAAAACAAGACCAAGACAGGAAGTGGGCATCACAGGAGCGTCTGCTGTCCCAGGCCACACTGGAGCGAAGGCACGGGGACGGGCAGCGTGTCACACACTGCAGGCAATACTGCTGAGCCAATCACAATCCCCGACCAGGAGCCCATGTGCTGCCACAGCCAGCGTTTAGTCCTCCGTGTGCCTTATCAGCACAGATTATCCCACACGGGACAGGCAAGGACTTCAAGGAGGCGACTGAGACTTTCACACACACACACACACACACACACACATATTTGTTACTGTAATAACTTCTTCCATGTCCAGCCCTAAAAAGTCAGCAGAGGGACACTTCATGTGAGGAAAGGGCTGAACACATCTGATGTGAGACAGATGCTTCTGTGAACAACCCCGCCGCGACTCCCATCTTCAGAGCGCCACAACTACAGAAGTCGCTTTGTGTATTCATATCCTGCGCTAATAAATCTACACACAGCTGCGTTAGGCGGGATCGCAATATAAACACACGCATCCACGTGAGCAGAGCCATAGCGGAGCATCCAATGATGTATGGCAGCTGAAGACGGCTTTAAAAACCCAGAGAGGAAAACAAGAAAACTGCCCTAGAGTTCATCAAATAATCGTTAGTTACTGCCCTAGACAAGATATTACAAAATAAGACAAGACATACAGCATATATAAATATATGTTAGTCTTAAAGGGTTAGTTCACCCAAAAATGGAAAATTATCCCATAATTTTCTCACCCTCAAGCCATCCTAGGTGTATATGACTTTATTCTTTCTGATTAACACAATCAGGGTTATATTAATAAATATCCTGACACATCCGACCTTTATAATGGGAGTGAATGGGGCTCAAGATTTTGAAGCCCAAAAAAGCACATCCATCCGTCATAAAAGTAATCCATACGACTCCAGGGGGTTAATAAAGGCCTTCTGAAGAGAAGCGATGTGTTTTTGTATGAAAAATATCCATATTTATAACTTTATAAACTATAATCACTGGCTTCCGGCAACGGTCGTACGCGAGTCTAGTTCCGGCGGAAGAGTGACCTCTGACCCGATGCATGACGTATTGACGAACGCTCAGAGGCGAGAGCAAAACAAAACACTGATTACGGATTAGAAGTCTAAAACAAGAATTTTTAAAGAGAAATGTGGGAGGACTTCGATATAAGAGAAGAGGAGCTTGAGTTTGTTTGAACCGCGAGAGGCGTCTAAGATTACGATACTCCTACATCCTGCGTCATGTGTCGGGTCAGAGGTCAATCTTCCGCCAGAACTAGATGCGTGTATGGCCGTTACTGGAAGCTAGTGATTATAGTTTATAAAGTTATAAATATGTATATTTTTCTTACAAAAACCCATTGCTTTTCTTCAGAAGGCCTTTTTTAACCCCCTGGAGCTGTATGGATTACTTTTATGATGGATGGATGAGCTTTTTTGGGCTTCAAAATCTTGAGCCCCATTCACTGCCATTATAAAGCTTGGAAGAGCCAGGATATTTTTTAATATAATTTTAATATATTTAATATTGTGTTCATCAGAAAGAAGATACACCTAGGATGGCTTGAGGGTGAGTAAAGTATGGGATAATTTTCAATTTTGAGTGAACTAACCCTTTAAGGCCAAGAACAATAACTATAACGATAACTATAACGCTCCAGACTGTGCCTAAAACGGTTGTATTTGCAAACAAAAATATTAATATGCAACTGACATTTTTGCTGAGATCGCTTCTGGTGACAATATAAATTTACATGTTATGATTTAAAAATTTGCATGCCATGCCTTTTCTGAGTAGCCCATCACATCTTTTGTTGTGTTCATGTAATAAAATGAGACGATGTGCATCAAAGTTTCAGTGGGAAAAAAAACACTGTTTCACTCACTGAGTTCAAGAGCTAAAATATGCACGGGGAAAATGATGGTCAGCTTTCCGCGTAAGAAAAAACACGTCAAAACGAAAGATATCATAATTTTTTAAACAGTCCTCATCTCTGTCGAACACCAATGCTGACGGCATACCTGCTGATAAAAAAGCAGGCTCCAGTTGTGCCAGCATGAGAGTAGACATGTGCCGATATATCATGATAATGAATATGCACGATATTGTTATCGTGGGCACTTCAAAATACCGTGAATAATTATTTATTACAAATTATTCAAATTTTAATAATACATTTTAAGAATACTTTCCCCATCAACCATATAAAATGCACAACATCGTTGTATGGTGCGTCAAAGCGACACTTGCACTTGTAAACAAGCCCAATGTACACGAGAAGCACATGACGAAAGGAGTGAAGGAGACGCGCTGAGTGAAAGTGCACGTTCACTCTCTGACAGCAGAGGGCGCTGATGGAACAGCAGAAATGCAGCGGTTACCCCGGAAACCCCGCAAACAAAGCAGCTGCGCTACTGAACAGTATTTAAAATGCTTCAAACTAACATTCAGTTTTTTGTATTGCAACGTTGTTCATCACGCCACCAAATATTTAATACTTAAAGACTTACTAGGCTACTTATTTTCAAACTTAAACATTTTTATATTTTAAGCAGGACTGATTGAAAATATTCTGATTATTTGTCATTGTTCAGTAACATAAGGCTTCATTAGTTAACATGTTAATTCATTATTACCAAACTGACAATTAAAAATACTTATGAAGCTTTTATTAATCTTAGTTAATGTTAATTTCTTCGTTAATGTTTAATAACATTACTAAAATCTAAAGTTGTAACTATTATTTAATGGACCTGAGCTAAAACTAACAATCAGTTGTATTTTTTTAACTAACATTAACAAAAAATAATACCTTCTGTAACAAATGTAGCTATTGTTCATTTTTAGGCCGTGTGACCACCAAAGAGTTTTTTCCAACTTTTTTCAATTGTTTTCAATGGGAGCGCTGCGTTTTTAAACACCAGGAGCATAACGAGGCGCCTCGAGTTGAAGAATGTTCAAATTTGAGTAAACATGCATAGCAAGTACTCTACATTGTGTCGACATTTTTAGTCTGAAACAAATTACATGCAAAATCAGTTATAAGTAACAGTGCCGCGGGTATTCCGTATCATAGCAATGAGAGCGTCTCAGCTGAAAAAAACGCTAAAAGCGCTCACAGATAGGCGTTTTCAGCAGAGCGTCTAGCATTTTCAGCTGGCTAAAAACGCTTTGGTGGACACACAGCCTTAATCTTCCTTAATGCATTAACTAACGTTAAATAATGAGACCTTATTGTAAAGTGTTACCTGTTGTTCTGTATAATTCTTTTGCATGTTAATCTGTTTGAAACATTTTACTTTATAATTTGTGTACTGCGTTATTGTATTTAAACATTCAGAGTTCTTTTTGTTATAAGAAAAAGAGTTCTTAAACCTGTTATCTGACAACACTTTTTTGCAACTTATTTCAATATCGTGATAATACCATGTACCGTGATAAAAGCTTCAGCAATTATCGCAACATGAAAATTTGATACCGTCACATGCCTACATGAGAGAGACCAAAAACTATGGAGACGTGAATGAATGAACACCCAAGTAAAAGCGCAGAAAGGCGGTGTCTATTTCGTACACACAACATGGATAAAGTACAACAGGTAAACATGTCAGCTGTGTGGACACGAACAGTATCATTAACAATTCTGGTTTTTAATGACACTGATATGGATTCTTATTCTCAAGATCTTTTAGTCTATGCTGTTTTCTGTTGAGGTATGAACTTCACATTATTTGTAGAGCACCTGTCATCCAAAAATCAATAAAGTCTCAGCTTTCAAATTATGTCAGTTTTATCACTAAACTCAGTCAATAAATGTGTTTTAGTGTCTCTTTAATGTGTGGTGACAGATGGCTGTAGTTTAACCGATCATCTGTTCCTCTTTACTACTAGTTACTAGGGCTGGGTATTGACACAATTTTCACGATGCGATTCGATTTCTATTCACATGCTTGCGATTTGATTCGATTACGATTTCGATTCGATTCGATTCGATTATTTTGGATGTAGTATATCAGATACAATACATGGCAAATTTTCTAGAGGAAAAAAATTTCTCAACTAATGCTGTAAACTACACATGGGAGTCAGTTGGTACTACATTACTATAATACTGTTAAAATTAACTTATTTATATACAAACACTTAAATTACACTCAATGATGTTTTTTATAATAACTAAAGTTTAGAATTACATAATCATATTTCTACTCCAATTCATTTTTTTGAAATATAAACATTTAAATTGTGGCTGTCATAACTGATTTATTCAAACATGCATTAAATATTGAAGAACATTAAAAATTACAATGAATATGTAACGGTGCATAGCTATATTTTTCAGATAGCTGACTATCTAGAGTTCATTTTTCTAGCTGACTAATGAGTTTATGGTCACTGAATATGTTTTTCTGAGGTAAATGTGACGTTATGTGACATTGTTTACAAGCTGTTTTATTGACGTCTTTCCAAGGTTGAAACACTGATTGAGCTATTACAAGAGGCATGATTCGGATTTCGGTAAGTTGTACTGTATATTTTAACATACCTTCAGATGTTTAGTCATGTTTATTTCGCGCTGTAACTGGTATTAAAGTGGAGGAGAGGATGTTCACATGCGCTCCGTGCTGCCGCTTCTCTTTAACTGAGGCACTAAAGCGATCTGTCACGCCACATTAAACAGCGCCAAAACGGTATTTATTTTTTGAATCTCATAATAAGATGGACGTCATTTGAAATCTGAGACTTTGCTTCATATCAAAAGTAACAACGCACTAAGATTATTGCGATTTATTGGATGGGAGGCGCGCTACATGTTCTGTTCATTTATCAACTGAAAACAGACTAGACTAATCGATTCTTGGGATTTAAGAATCGATATCGGTTCGTAAAAATGAGAATCGATTAAAATCATGAAATCGATATTTTTTACCCAGCCCTACTAGTTACAGCAGCAAATAAACGTGAATGAACATCAGAAGATACTGAACAACTTACTGAAATGTAATCAATCAATCAGTGTTTCAACTGCGGAAAGACGTCAATAAAACAGCTGGAGAACAATATGATCCGGTAACGTCACATTTACCTCAGAAAAGACATTCAAAACTCGATAGTCAGCTAGAAAAATAAGTCTAGAGAGGAGCGTTTTGTATGAATTATATTAAATATCCATTATATTTTTACTTCACCTGTTGTCTACACGATGAGAGAGAATAGAAGGAGGATAAAATAAAATTCAACGCCGCCTATATGACTGCATGTGAAGAGCTGCCTTTCACCAAATTTACCTCTCAGATATTACTAATGATGAAAAATAGACTGAAACAACTTAAAATACTCCATCACTTTTGGTCATACAGATAAGAGTAATACATCATTCGAAACTGGGTCTACTTTTATTTGTTTACACTCACAATAACAAGAAAATGTTGTGCCTTTGTAAAATAAAGAAAACAAACAGGATGCACTTTCTGCCATCTCGGGCTCTGTGAACTTGAATGTGTCACAAAAATGAACTGAAACTACAGCATATATATTGAAAAATGAAAAATGTCTACTTTTAAACAGACAAATTTGAATCAAAAACAAATACTCTCTGATTGTAATCCACATGAAAGGTACATTTCTCTCTCTAGGTGCGTCTATACTGCGGAGATGATGAATCAACATCGTCAACTTCATCTTTGCAGCCGAAAGTAACTCAGAAAACAGTAGTTTTTTAATAAATAATTAAAATGTCTCCTTGCTATTTCTTTCCTGAAACATTCATAATCATTACTTTTGCTGGTGCTTTGCGGCAAGCTTTATGCGTGGGCTTGAGCGTGGAATAAGCTATATTATGCCTAATATATATATATATATATTACGCTTATTATGGTTTAGTATTCTCCTCAGCATATAATAATATACTAAATTAACTAAATTAATATAAATGCGCGATTAGACAACTAAAGGCTTAAATGAACGACTAATAGTCGACCAGAACAATCTTTAGTCGGGGACAGCCCTAAAAATAAAATAAAATAAAGAAGTAAAATAAAAATAATTTTATTATAAGCACGCTGTAGTTTTGTGGTCCATCTCTTTATATGCTCAAGCTCTTTAAAGCAGGATGGATTCTGACTGGCTGTCAATGTTTTAATCAATATACTTTTATCAATATATATTATTGTTCCTCTGTTGTTATCATTATAGTTGTGCTGTGGACGATTTTTAGAACTATATCTTCATCGTTATATAAGATATCGTCCTTGGTGTGAACAGGCCTTCATTCTTCATCTATCTCTAATAAATACTGTTCAGTCGTGTTGTGCGAGCTGAATGACTCTAGATCAATGAGTCTTTGGCCTGACCTGACGGGAGGTTCAGTCGTAGTCACATGTCATCTCTAATAAAGAGGTCCAAACATAAAGCATACCCGCAGAACCACGAGAACGAAATTAAACGGTTTATCAGAACACACTCTTAAAAGCCTTTCTGACTGATCAGAAATAGCTATCTTTAACTGTCTGGATTTTCAAGAATATTATAAAGTGTAGCTCATTTTTTGGGTCAGATTTTTCCTACTGTACAAATAAGTCAAAACATGTAATATATTGTGAGCCTGGATAAGCAACCCTGTGCATTTTCATTTCTAAGCATATCAAAGTTTTCATATTTGAAATAATTAATGACATAACACGTTATTTGGCCAGTTTGTGATAACGTTCATGAACCGAACAGAAGTGTTTGTCAACTTCCAACTTCCAGTTTTCAAAATCTACTGACAGCCTTTTCAACAGTTAAACATTTTCAATGTTTTAATCAATTTTGAGTAAATTTTTTTAAATAATACATTTCTGAAACTACATATTTATGATACCATCCATGTATTTGAATTATAATTATTCTGCATGTGAAAAAAACCGATTTATTTGTTGAACTTGTCTGGTTTATGACGGAGCGCACCGGTGCCACCCTGGCCTTCATGAAGCCTCGCCACAGCATCTCAACCTCGAGAGGAGAATGTAAACAACAGGCCCGTTTTCATCAGGACCATCATTTGGTTTATATCACAAGTGGGTCTGGTTTTCTTCTTTTCACACACTGTCTGGAACGCTTGTTTCCATATTGACAGTGTCAGGAAAAGTAGACTCACTCTATACCATCACAGCTATGTGTTTTACTAAAAAACAACAGATCTGTCATTATTTACTCCCCCTCACGCTGCATTTCAGTAAATCCGTTCCGAATGACTGATCCAGTGACTTCAGAAGACTATGAACATCTTTCATGTTAATTTTCTGGTGATCTGTTGTAATTCTCAAGCTTTACAGAAAACAGATAAAGCCTCTGTTTACTTTTATTACATTGGAAAGAACAACCAGAATATTCCAAAATAATTCTCCCTCTGAGTTTCACTGAAGAGATAAAGTCTCTCTCAGGATTTTGT
This sequence comes from Mylopharyngodon piceus, assembly GCA_039654765.1. Classification (NCBI taxonomy): domain Eukaryota; kingdom Metazoa; phylum Chordata; class Actinopteri; order Cypriniformes; family Xenocyprididae; genus Mylopharyngodon; species Mylopharyngodon piceus. The sequence continues at coordinate 32,214,718 of CM077453.1, forward strand.
GAATGAGGGTGTGTAAATGACGGATTTTTGAAATTTGAAAAGAAAAAATAAATGAATAACACTTCAGAAAGAGCTCTGATGATGTGTCTCAAAACCCCCTCACAATTTTCAACAACTGGGTCAATGACGTGACCTTAATAATAATAAAAAACAAAGATATGACATCCAAGGTATGTAAGGTAGTACAACTTGATCTCTTTTAAAGAAAAAGGTTTTAATTATATTTTGCTACATATAAAGGTATAGGTTTAACTGTCCAAAGGCCAATACAGCCATTTCATTTGTGATTAAAATATCTTAAAATGTAATAAATGTATATATTTTTATTCTGGCATGATTTTATAACATCATATATCAACAGTGCAACATGGTATTAAAATTATGTGTAGAAGTCGTTGCTTTGTTATGAGAAAGAATGTCCGGAAAAATGAATTTCACTGATGTCATTCGGAGTAACCAACATAAAGGGACCATTTTGGATCAAGTCATGCGGTCAATATCATGTGACAGGATGCATCATTCAGACACCTGCAAAGGACCACATGGTCATGAAGCAAAGTAACTAACTCTCTCTTAACAATTTGAAAACTTCATGTTTTCTCTTGCTCATACGCATGTCCCGAAACATCAGGTCATTCGGTACAACCGCTATAAAACGGAAAATGTTGTAATATTTTAAAAACTTGTACTAAACATAAAATGTTTGATTGTCCTTTTGCTAGCTAGCTAGATATCTGCCTGTTAGCATTGTTTGAAAATATCGTCATTCGGTGTAACCAAAAAGTGTAATTTGGTAAAACCGAAATTTTGGTTAAACCGAATGACTTTTTTGGTGACAAATCTTGTAAAAAATGACATAAGCATGTTAATTGATTATAAAAACCACATAATCTCATTGTTAACACCTAATAAAACTTCACAATTAATTATATCTCCATTATATTTTTTTTACACTTTTAAAAACCTTTTTCGTCAATGACCCGACTACAGAACAAATAAAAACTTGTGCTGTGCTTATCTATTCGATCACATACACGCTACAATTGAACAAGCATTGCTGTGACGGCTGAAATAACGACACATACTGAAATGAAAAGGTCAACTGTGAACACAGCAACTGTAGGACAATTAGCTTTTGAACATAAACATAAATTACATTTTCACATGAAAATAAAGTCAGCACACAGCATGTGCACATGGGATATTTTGAATAAATGCAAATATGGAACAAAATGATAAGACTTCCACCAGGAAGTGCTGACTAAGAGTCATACGCTGAGACATTTCACGCATGATAGCTCTTTTTTTATTTTTGAACCATTTGTAGTCACTCTAGTTGACCCAGTGTCACGGGACAAATATTATCTCTACATCAACAGTCATATCTACTGAAGCTTCTCAGAGCATCTGTCTGCACCTTCTGCACAATCCTCCTCTCCATTCTGTTGATTTACAGGCTCTGTGCATTGCCTCCAATACTGTATATAGACCAAACATCATTACATCTGAAGACAACAACACCCTACAGATGTCCATAGGAAAGAGGTCGTTCAGAGATTAAACAGCTACAGCTGAAGGCAAGAATTTTGAGAGCTGTTTCTCACACAAAGCTCCTGTAAGGCTTCAAAAGTGTGATGCTTTCATGGTGCTTTTTGTTTTCTGGACAGCCACTGGTCACCAAAATCTACTACTATGCTTGCGGTTGCCAGATGTCAACATTTTAAATCCCCCAATCAAAATGCATACATTTTCTGCCCGGTGTTTTACTTCATTTTCGCGACCTGTTAACTATGCGCTTGCACTCTCTCTGCTTTGAGAAAAATGCGATAATGATCCGAAGATGATGTGGCAAACACATAAGCTGGAGTTTAGTGATCGCCGCTGAGATATTCTGCTCAAATTAAAGTGTCGTACAGCCATTTTTTTCGTTCGTTTGCACTGTTTGCTGTGAATAATCTGAGATCAAAGCTTGTCATGACAAACTGTAATAAATCTAAACATGAATCTCGATTATATCGTTTGTGACTGTGGTTGCTGAATAAATGCACTGTGCCACAATACAAATTAATTTTTGTTGTTGTTTTAATAGAAAAACATTAACATAATGTGGAGTTGCTGGAGTTAATATAGTAAATTTCACTGGTTTAGAAAAGCATTATGTACCAGCTTTCATCATGTAAAGAGGGTATAAATAAATATAATACATCAGGAAGCTAGATGAAAAAAAATAAATCATGTGGATTGACGTTTTCTTGAAAATGTGAAAGTGCAATAATCGTGCTTAATAATCGTGATTATAATTTTTGAGCAAAATGAATCTTGATTATCAGTTTAACCTGTTAACTGTCACCCACCTTGTTCAGCAGAGAGGTGAAAAAGACGAAAATCTGAATAAACGCTCTGGAATACAGACCTAAAGTTGGTCTCTTTTTGAAGAAGACACTTATCAGATTGTTGCAGATAAAAAAAAAAATTAAAAAAAAAAGTATAGTAAAGAAAATATACTGAACTATATATTTTACAAAATAATTAGGACTCTTAAATTGCAAGAAAATCAAAGCCGTATGTCTAACCAAGTTGTGTCCAAATTTGAAGTTGATAAAAGGTTTTAAAACCTTTTTTTCAGGATGAATTTTGAGTGTTTAAGCTTTCGAATGACACCTAATTTATGATGATTCCTAAAATATGTGACAGGGAAAAAGGCAATAAAAAGAGTGCGCCACATGACAGTTACAGGATTGACCATTATTGAGGTTTGGAATGACATGGGTTACATGAGGACAAGATTTATTTTTGGGTGAACTATTTAATAGTCTATGAGGCTTGACAGAAATCTTTTTGCTGTGGGTGTTGATAACAAAAGGAAGAATGCTGAGTGGCAGCTTGTTACAGACGCACCCTACTGCTGCAGAACTCTTATTAAGTTGACTTGAGAGTTGATAAGCGATCGGGCCAGTGCTGCACAGTCATGAAAGTTTATCACTAGCATGTGTTTTTAAGCCTTGCCAATTTGCCAGTTTTCATCCAGACCGCGAGACAGAACGGTAGCACTATTTTACTGTTTCTAGTTGAAGTGAGCAGCGTGTCAAAACAGCGGTGCAGATCACACCACAAGCACTCATTGTGGTAATGATATTTCAGCACTATATCCTCTAGTAGTTTTATCTAAACTCTGATTAATTCTCTTCATTCAAGCCCTTTCAGGTCCATGCGTGTTCTTTCTTTCTCCAGACGTGCGCCACATTAACGGTGCGTGTCCACTGGTGCGGAGCAGAGTGAGCGTTTTTAATTCATTCCAACGGAAGTTGAGCTTAACGCTCAAACGTGAATGTGATGATTAAATGAATTACCATAGTAACAAATGACTATGACCCTGTGTTTTTAGGACGCCACGTCATGCACGAGATGCTGCAAAAGACGCGAGCGCAAAGGTTAAAGACGTCCGTCTACTACGTGTTTACATTGATAAACAATGGAAAAGTAGCGCAGTGGAATCGAAAAAACACTATATCGGATCCGTGTTTTAGGTCTTAAAGTGACAGCAGCCTAATATTTCTGCTGCTGCTGTGTTAATCAAACAAGAAGACAAAGAAAGAAAAAAGAAAAACGCTCACCCTAATCCCTAATATATCCGCTGATAGATGCCTGCTTTCAAACGCTCCATGTGTATCTGTGTAAGCGCTCGGTGAAGAGTGTCACTGATGTCTATTTACAACATGTTTTTGAAGCGTTGATCATTGTAGCCAATCACAGACATATATGTTGAGCGTGTGAACACAATGGCCAATCAGAGGTGTTTAAGAATCCACTCAACAGCGCTCAAAATGCTAGAGGGAAACGCTGGTATCGTCACATTTTTAAAATTTCAGTACTTTTGACAACACTACGCCATTCAAACCACACTGGTTCAACAATACAACTGTGTTTAATTAGGTCATGCAGGTAGTGGAGTAATAACTTCTGCTAATTAATCAGGTCCAGATCAAATTAACGTAAATACAAATAACAAACATGGCATCTGAGGACTAGGGTTGCAAAATTCCAGGAATTTTCAAAGCTGGAAACTTTCCATGGGAATTAACGGGAATATATGGGAATTAACGGGAATTAATGGGAATAAACAGGGAATTTGCAAAATTGCAGGTTAGCCTATAACAGGGTACGTAAATGTAGTTGAAAAAAACATCTTGCAGCATAATTTTGGTTAAAACAACCAGATTTAATGCAATTTCAGTTGATTTTTTACCCTGCACATTCCTCAATCACATTCACACAGCACACTACTTACTGCAGGGCTATTAAGGCCACACCCCCTGCATGCACTGTGCATTCCTCCATAACATACACATTTGAACAAAAATACAGAAAAAACAGTAGTATTGTGAAAGATAACTACAATTTCAAATAATGGTTTTCTATTTTAATATACATAAAAATATAATTTATTTCTGTGATGCAAAGCTGAATTTTCAGCATCATTACTACAGTCTTCAGTGTCACATGATCCTTCACAAATCATTCTAATATGCTAATCTGATACTCAATTATCAATGTTGGAAACAGTTGTGCTTCTTAATAACCTGTGATACTTTTTTCAGGATTTTTGATGAATAAAAATGTAAACAGCTTTTATTTAAAATAGAACTCTTTTGTAACAATATACTACCGTTCAAAAGTTTGGGGTCAGTGATTTTTTTTTCTTTTTTTGAAAGAAAGGAATTTGAAATTGATAAAAAGTGATATTAAACTGATATTGTTAGAAAAGATTTCTATTTTGAATAAATGCTGTTCTTTTTAACTTTTTATTCATCAATGAATCCTGAAAAAAGTATTACAGGTTCCAAAAAAATATTAAGCAGCACTGTTTCCAACATTGATAATGATTTCTGAAGGATCATGTGACACTGAAATAACACCTAATTGCTGCAATAAAAATATATTTATTTTACATATTTACTAAATTAGAATTAATTGAATACGAAAAATAAATAACTGTTATTTCATGTTATGACCAAACAAAATGTTTATATTTATGTTTTTATATGATACATTTTATATAAATATTATAAATTTATATAAATTTCCCAAAATTTCCAATTAATTCCCATAAATTCTCATAAATTCCCACAAATTCCCGTAAATTCCTGTTAAGTTTCCAAATTGGAATATTTCCAAAATTCCCCAGGTTAAGTTCCAGTGGAAAGTTTCCGGAAAGTTACCGGAAACTTTCCGTCCCTTTGCAACCCTACTGAGGACACGATTTTCAAAAGCGGCTCAGCAGAAGAGCGTGTGGGCGGAGTCTCTCTGAAGAGCACTGTACTCGTAACCAAATCAATCAAAAACCACAGCCAATCAGAAGAGCGTGTGGGCGGAGTCTCTCTGAAGAGCACTGTACTCGTAACCAAATCAATCAAAAACCACAGCCAATCAGAAGAGCGTGTGGGCGGAGTCTCTCTGAAGAGCACTGTACTCGTAACCAAATCAATCAAAAACCACAGCCAATCAGAAGAGCGTGTGGGCGGAGTCTCTCTGAAGAGCACTGCACTCGCAACCAAATCGATCCAAAATCACAGCCAATCAGAAGAGCGTGTGGGCGGAGTCTCTCTGAAGAGCACTGCACTCGCAACCAAATCAATCAAATATCACAGCCAATCAGAAGAGCCTGTGGGCGGAGCCTCTCTGTAAGAGCACTGCACTCGCAACCAGATCAATCCAAAATCACAGCCAATCAGAAGAGCGTGTGGGCGGAGTCTCTCTGCAAGAGCACTGCACTTGCAACCAAATCAATCCAAAATCACAGCCAATCAGAAGAGCGTGTGGGCGGAGTCTCTCTGAAGAGCACTGCACTCGCAACCAAATCGATCCAAAATCACAGCCAATCAGAAGAGCGTGTGGGCGGAGTCTCTCTGAAGAGCACTGCACTCGCAACCAAATCGATCCAAAATCACAGCCAATCAGAAGAGCGTGTGGGCGGAGTCTCTCTGAAGAGCACTGCACTCGCAACCAAATCGATCCAAAATCACAGCCAATCAGAAGAGCGTGTGGGCGGAGTCTCTCTGAAGAGCACTGCACTCGCAACCAAATCGATCCAAAATCACAGCCAATCAGAAGAGCGTGTGGGCGGAGTCTCTCTGAAGAGCACTGCACTCGCAACCAAATCGATCCAAAATCACAGCCAATCAGAAGAGCGTGTGGGCGGAGTCTCTCTGAAGAGCACTGCACTCGCAACCAAATCGATCCAAAATCACAGCCAATCAGAAGAGCGTGTGGGCGGAGTCTCTCTGAAGAGCACTGTACTCGCAATCAAATCGATCCAAAATCACAGCCAATCAGAAGAGCGAGTGGGCGGAGTCTCTCTGAAGAGCACTGTACTCGCAATCAAATCAATCCAAAATCACAGCCAATCAGAAGAGCGAGTGGGCGGAGTCTCTCTGCAAGAGCACTGCACTTGCAACCAAATCAATCCAAAATCACAGCCAATCAGAAGTGCGAGTGGGCGGAGTCTCTCTGCAAGAGCACTGCACTCGCAAACAAATCAATCCAAAGTCACAGCCAATCAGAAGAGCGAGTGGGCGGAGTCTCTCTGAAGAGCACTGCACTCGCAACCAATCAATCCAAAATCACAGCCAATCAGAAGAGCGAGTGGGCGGAGTCTCTCTGAAGAGCACTGCACTCGCAACCGAATCAATCCAAAATCACAGCCAATCAGAAGAGCGAGTGATCGGAGTCTCTCTGAAGAGCACTGCACTCGCAACACAATCAATCCAAAATCACAGCCAATCAGAAGAGCGTGTGGGCGGAGTCTCTCTGAAGAGCACTGCACTCGCAACCAAATCAATCCAAAATCACAGCCAATCAGAAGAGCGAGTGGGCAGAGTCTCTCTGAAGAGCACTGCACTCGCAACCAAATCAATCAAAAACCACAGCCAATCAGAAGAGCGTGTGGGCGGAGTCTCTCTGAAGAGCACTGCACTCGCAACCAAATCGATCCAAAATCACAGCCAATCAGAAGAGCGTGTGGGCAGAGTCTCTCTGAAGAGCACTGCACTCGCAACACAATCAATCCAAAATCACAGCCAATCAGAAGAGCGTGTGGGCGGAGTCTCTCTGAAGAGCACTGCACTCGCAACCAAATCAATCCAAAATCACAGCCAATCAGAAGAGCGAGTGGGCAGAGTCTCTCTGAAGAGCACTGCACTCGCAACCAAATCAATCAAAAACCACAGCCAATCAGAAGAGCGAGTGGGCGGAGTCTCTCTGAAGAGCACTGCACTTGGAATCAATCCAAAATCACAGCCAATCAGAAGAGTCTCTGCACTGAAGAGCACTCTCTGGCACGATCAATCCAAAATCACAGCCAATCAGAAGAGCGAGTGGGCAGAGTCTCTCTGAAGAGCACTGCACTCGCAACCAAATCAATCAAAAACCACAGCCAATCAGAAGAGCGAGTGGGCGGAGTCTCTCTGCAAGAGCACTGCACTTGCAACCAAATCAATCCAAAATCACAGCCAATCAGAAGTGCGAGTGGGCGGAGTCTCTCTGAAGAGCACTGTACTCGCAATCAAATCAATCCAAAATCACAGCCAATCAGAAGAGCGAGTGGGCGGAGTCTCTCTGCAAGAGCACTGTACTCGCAATCAAATCAATCCAAAATCACAGCCAATCAGAAGAGCGAGTGGGCGGAGTCTCTCTGCAAGAGCACTGCACTTGCAACCAAATCAATCCAAAATCACAGCCAATCAGAAGTGCGAGTGGGCAGAACATAATCAAATTCATAAATATTACACCATACAACATTATGAAAAATACATACTGAGTGACTGATACTATTATATTAATTATTTTCATATATACCATCATTAATAAGAATGAGTTAGCTTGGGGAACATGATGAATCTAATGCTCATTCAACATGGTGAATTGTCGCTCCCTGCATGACAGATAACAGAGCTCAACCTACAGAGCAAACACACGGGTTAACCACACCTTTACTACTGAGATGAAACGCACAAGCTTTTGAAATAGGCTATTTATTCAGTACATATATCCAATATAACGAGAGATGTTAGGATGCAGAATGGTCTATAACTACAATGAAACAAAACACTCAGCAAAGGGCACAAAAATGTCACAGGACTGAATCTGCATTGGCACATATTATATGTCTCTGATTCGTCAACTTCTTTGTTAGCTGACCAATAAAAAAGGCCTCGCTGACCTTCTGAATAAAACTGCTGTCCTTTCAATGAATGCTTTTGAGAACCCAAAATTAAACAGACATCACTGTATACAAAAGTCACCCTGATATTACCATGTGTTCGACAAAAATAAAGGTCCCAAGGTTGCAGTGATGCCAAAGAAGAACCATTTATGGTTCCCCAAAGAACCTTTCAATGATCAGTTCTTAAAAGAACCATTTGTTTCTTAGTGTGAAGGAAATTTTAATAATCTCAAGAACCTTTTTCCACTATAAAGAACCTTTTGTGCAATGGAAATGTTTTATGGATGTTAAAGGATTGAAACCATCAATGCCAATGAAGAACCTGGTACCATGTGGTACCATGGTAATACTTTGTCCGCTTTCAGGTATCTATGTATCTCTGAAACATACAGTTACCATCTGATGTCATCACTGTACCATAGTATCATCATCACAATACTTCCCAAACAAAACACAGCCAATAATGAACAATGACTCGCCATTTCAATACACAACACAAAAAAGCACCACTGTTTTAGGTCATAGGTTAGTGCCATGATGGTAATACTATGTTTTGTGCAAAAGACATGGAATAATAAAGGTATTTATTATTATTTGAGGTAACATGTGAATACAATGATATTTTCACGATAATCACATGGAATATGTGAAAATACCATGTTTTTACCATCACTACATACCATGATACCACCATACTTTTCTATAAGTGAACCATCAATGTAAACAAATACAAATAAACAATATATATTAAAGTAAATATCAAATATGATTATAAATATGTAAATATACGTGCGTTTTGTTCCCACAGACTGTTTTATGTGTTTAATAGCAGGTACGCACGATTGCTCTTGTAAAATCTAGTCATTTACTTATAGAATTAATTGTTTGTTGGCTGATTATGTGAGATATAATCAATAGGAATATGTTTAAAAAAATCTTTATAAGCAAAACATGCATGAATATTCAAACAAAAGAAGTAAACCGTATCCACGGCCGCGACACCGTTAAATGAATCAGACGTCGCCCAAAACACATCAGCTCGTGTCATCCTGTGCATCTTACCTGTCGACAACATTAATGCTTCCGCGAAAACTTCACCGGCCCACCGATTAATGTGCTTATACGGGCTTACGAGCGATTATTACTGCGCTGCGCTGCGATGGACGCGCATGTGTCAGCGCGCGTCAGCCTAACGCCACTGGACATCCATCAGGCCAGAGCTTCACGAAGCTTCCGCGCTGTGTGTTCGCAAATAATTCCACACGAAAAAATAAAACTAAAACCATCTAAACACCATCGAAATCAAAACAAATCGCGCTAGTTGAGCTAGCAGCAGTGGGTTCGGGCGGACACGCCCACGCTGCTGCTGCTGCTGCTTCCCTGTGCCGTATGCAAATTTACGAACCGTACTATGGCGAGAGATAGGCTCCTGAATATTAATAAGGTGACGCTCCAGGAAGGTTACCAAGCAACGCTCGATTAATATTCATTAGCCAAACCTTCACCGTAGTCGGCTTCGTAATTTTTTTTTAGCATTAAATTAACGTTCATGTTTTAAATGATTGTCTTTATGATGTAGGTTATGTAGAACTTTGGGGCACTTTATTATACTTCAAAATCTTGATTTGAAACAGGGCAGTGCGCATGCGCATGCGCGAGCTGAGATTGCGCTTCCCACTATATGGTCCACGTGAGCCATCTTGTTGTCGTTCCATATTCTACACTAATGATCCCTTATATATTATAGATCAGTGTGCTACGCACTTTTATTGCATTATTATAAGCCTATTATAGACATTTTCAGCAATCAGCTAACAGGGAAACGTTCTCAGAGCTTTAGCTAACAAGGTTCTCTCAAAGTTATGAACAAACGTTCTTCCAGTAACGTTAATAGAAGTAACGTTCCCATGTTTGCAAAATTATAAAAGTGAATTTTCCTTAACATTTACATAATTTTTTTTTTTTTAACTATAAATTTTCAATGACCAGAGAACATTTAGAACATTAGCAAAATGTACTTAGAACATGTTTTTATTAGCAGTTTCGGTAACACTTTACAGTAAGGTTGTATACATTAGCATCAGTTAATGCAATAGTTAACAGTATTTATATATTTATTTATTCATAGCCAATTCCTAACATACTGGCTTACGTTCTTTTAGCTTTTAATTTAACCTTTTAGTTAAAAAAATATATAAATGTTTAATGTTTATAGGCTAACAAATATTGCAAAAAAAAAAAAAATTGAAATTATGATGTTTTATTTACACAGATTACATGCAGGTAGTGGAGTAAAATAGTTCAATTGAACTAGAACACTAATGAAGACTTCAAATCAACTGTCTCAGTTGCAGCAATAAAAGTTTATTATAAAACTGTCAGATTAGACGTGTCAGGTTAATTTCCATTTATAATTATGTGTGAGAAATTAAACAGAAAATTAAAACAGATTTTTCAATCTGACATGAATTATGGAACAAGTAAGCTTCATTCTCAACAAAAGATGTTTATATCCATGACATCATCTATGGTCAAAATTAACAAAATGTAAATAATGAGTCAATACATCATCAACCCTTCTTCCAAAATGTGTTTTTGTCTTACCTTAGTTCACCGTGGTAAGCCTGTTATAAGTGTTTCACCCAGTTTCACAGACTAAAATGCATGTTTGAGCTGTTTTAACTGAAAGCAACATATACTGATATATTTTAAAATATGTCAGAGCCATTGTTTTGTCTCAAAATAAACATCATATTCGTAAACACAGAGAAGTTGCTCCGGCTGCTTTGACGCGTGTCTGGTGTGGGAGTGGCAGAGGTTAGTGTCACAACGAGAGAGAAAGGTTGACATGGAGCCGCTAAATCTCCAACCTCCGGAGAATCACCTGTTTTCAACAAACGCCGAACAGAGGAGAGTCTGCTGGAGAAAAGAGAACGTGACAGAGCTCGTAATAAAACAAGAATCAACATTAGCTCAACTTTAGGAGATGACGAGAACTGAGGGATTTGAAATGTTGTAAAAGCGACGGAGATGATGGAGTTTTTATTACTCGACCGGTGAGTAAGGTGTTTTATTGAACAGATAAATTGCCATATGTAGCTCTCTAACAGAGTTCACTGTAAAGCACTATCTAATGTGAAGGGTCATATTCATCTGCAGTCACGCAGAGCTGAAGTACAACCAAAACCATGTTCTTTCGCAAAATGCATGCAGTTTTGTTTTTTTTAACTGCTAGAGGGCCGAAAGTTACATAGAGTACCTTTAAACAATGAAGAAAAAGAAGCATCTTTTTTAAAGCTAACAATTTGATAATTTTTTGATGCCATGATGCTTGTTTTTTTTGTTTTTTTACAGGGCCAAAGGCACACCATGATGCATATTGTCGCCATATTTCTGGATGATAATACTTCATATACATTAAATCAAATTCAGTGGTTTTATAGCAAATTAAAGTCAAAGGTTTTCCATGGTCCACCGACTGAAGAAAACATCATTTAATCTTAATGAAAGTTCTGGGTCACCTAGTTGAGATATTGATTTCCACACTCCTCCATCCCTCTAAACTGGATGTTGTTTTCATGAGCAATGTCACAATATCTAGACACACAGTTCAGGACTTTGTAATCTAGTACTAGATTACTACTAAATTTGGCCGAAAATGTCATATATTGCATCACACTAAAAGACACACAAAGTAAAAATAGCTCCACTTCTTCATGAGTTTAGTCCATTTTTCCCTTTTTATGCAACATACACCGATCAGGCATAACATCATGAGCACTGACAGGTGAAGTGAATAACACTGATCATCTCTTCATCACGGCACCTGTTAGTGGGTGGATATATTAGGCAGCAAGTGAACATTTTGTCCTCAAAGTTGATGTGTTAGAAGCAGGAAAAATGGGCAAGTGTAAGGATTTGAGTGAGTCTGACAAGGGCCAAATTGTGATGTCTAGACGACTGGGTCAGAGCATCTCCAAAACTGCAGCTCTTGTGGGGTGTTCCCGGTCTGCAGTGGTCAGTATCTATCAAAAGTGCTCCAAGGAAGGAACAGTGGTGAACCGGCGACAGGGTCATGGGCGGTCGAGGCTCACTGATGCACGTGGAGAGCGAAGGCTGGCCCGTGTGGTCCGATCCAACAGACGAGCTACTGTCCAAATCCAAATCATGAGGCGGGAATCAATGTCAGCAGGATAGTCAGGTGAGGAGCAAACGGAACCAACAGGGACATCCAACTCACGATCAGAAACAGGCAGGTGTTCACAGCAGAAAGCTGTCCAGTGAGGCAAACGGTAACCCAGGAAAATCCAAGCTCCAGCACCAGCACAGAACACACTGGCAGAAAACAAAAGAAAAGGAAGGATAGATATAGCAGAGAAATCAAGCAATAAAGGGAGAAAGTTAAGTGCAAACGAGCGAAGGCGCTGATTGTGAAACACAAACAGCTGTGCGTAAACGCACATGAAAGAGATAGAAACAAAGAAAAAGAAGAAAACAAAAGGAAGATCAAACCAGAGTCCGGTAACCGGTAACACTTTATAATAATGTTTTATATATATATATATATATATATATAACATTATTATAAAGTGTTACCGGTTCTTTTTGCAGTTCTTCAAGGTTTTCCAGAATTTCTAAGAAGATTGGTCGAACGCCTGGGACAGGCATGCTCAAACTAGGCTTAGTTTGAACAAGCAGTGTGACGAGAAGAATTAGCCCTTTCATTTTCTTGTTCACAGTGATGCAGAGGTAATGATCTCATTCTGCACTCTAACCCTTAAATACATTTTTAAACAGGAAACTAATGCCACATTCGCTCACACCTAAATTATATCTGTGATGTATGTCAAGTTTCAAAATTGGTTCAAAGGGAAAATACTGGGGTTACTGCCAAAAGAAGAAAAACATGCTGAACTATGCAATATTGTTTATGAAAAGGTTCATTTCATCATGTTACAAGAGTACATTTTATTTTTGCTTTATTAGTAATTATTTTTTTAATTATAATGCATGTAACATGGTTTTGAAATCATGGTATTTCCCATATGACAGGGATAATGTGAACCAGTTTAATGTAATGCTTTTGAAAATAAAGCACCATGAGAGTTTCATCAAGGCCTACATTCAAACAGCAGATTTATATACACATACAGCGATCAGGCATAACATTTTGAACCGGCGACAGGGTCATGGGCGGCCAAGACTCATTGATGCACGTGGGGAGCGAAGGCTGGCCCGTGTGGTCCGATCCAACAGACGAGCTACTGTAGCTCAAACTGCTCAAGAAGTTAATGCTGGTTCTGATAGAAAGGTGTCAGAATACACAGTGCATCAGTTTGTTGCGTATGGAGCTGCATAGCTGCAGACCAGTCAGGGTGCCCATGCTGACCCCTGTCCACCGCCGAAAGAGCCAACAGTGGGCACGTGAGCATCAGAACTGGACCACGGAGCAATGGAAGAAGGTGGCCTGGTCCGATGAATCATGTTTTCTTTTACATCCCGTGGATGGCCGGGTGCGTGTGTGTCGCTTACCTGGGAAACACATGGCACCAGGATGCACTATGGGAAGAAGGCAAGCCGGCGGAGACAGTGTGATGCTTTGGGCAATGTTCTGCTGGGAAACCTTGGGTCCTGCCATCCATGTGGATGTTACTTTGACACGTACCACCTACCTAAGCATTGTTGAGACCACGTACACCCTTTCATGGTAACGGTATTCCCTGGTGTCTGTGGCCTCTTTCAGCCATAAGACTTTCATTCATCTTCAGAACACAAATTAAAATATTTAAATGATTTCTGTTCCTCCATAGACAGCTATGCAACTACCACTTTGACACTTCAAAAAGTTCATAAAGGTATTGTAAAACTAATCCATATGAATTGAGCTGTTTAGTGCAAATTTTCTGAAGAGACTAAATCACTTTATATGATGAACAGATTGAATTTTATTCACATATAATCACTGATCAGCAAAGGTAAACAGAAGCTCCTAGTGATGTTATATATGACACTGAAGCTTCAAAGCAGTCAGTCGGTAGTTGCGTGGACAGGACAGAAATCTCTCAGATTTTATTAAAATATCCTCATTTGTGTCTTACAGGTGTGGGACGACATGAGGGGGAGTAATTAATGACAGAATTTCATTTTTGGCTGAACCCTTTAATACACCCAATCAGGACATGCAGCCTGCAGTTTCAGTTTCATCTAACTGCATAGTGATTTATTTATTAGTATTATGTATAATGATACCGGCAGATGTGTGCATAAAAAGCATTGGCATGTCTTTGTTTGCTTCTTAGGATGGACAAAATAAGAGAAAAACCAAGCGATATATTAAAAAAAGAAAGCCTTCTATAAGTAGTATTACATACAGTATGAATGCAAATAATTAACACATTTAAAAAGATCACATTTATAAGCTTACATGCTCTCAGAATTACTTTATAAACATGTATTGTCTACAAATACTTGGTCACATGGCTTGGATTGCAATTCAAAATTTCTGTATCAATACATGTGTATAATCAGAAAATGTCTCATGTATTCTTTGTACAGCAGCAAAAGATGGCGCTCACCTTCACATTGGACACAACCTTTTCACGTGTACATTTAAAAAGCATGAAAAACTGAGCTAAACTTTCCAATGTTTTACTTGTTCCCTTACATCCTCACTGTGTCCTGGTGAAATGAAGCAAAACATACTTGGTTTGGTACATCCTTTATTTGGAAAAAAAAAATAAACGTGGCATTGAAATATGTCTAACGCTGTCTGTGACATAAGATCCAGCTGAGAAGCACTACACCTTTCTTGTAGATTCAGGAGTTTGTTTCATTTGGCAAAGACCCTGCAAGTCAATGGCACTAAACCTAAAAAACTAAAGATTCCCTCATTAAAACACCCACCAAATGACCACCATGTTTTCAGGGAAATCTGAGCGGACATGGACACAGAACTGAAGAGCTGCTACTTGAGCCTTGACAAGGAAGATGATATCGTGGTTTTATAAAATGAAAACAATCAAAAACATTATTAAAAAACGATTTTATAGTCATGTCTAGAAAAACATGAAATAATGAGAAAAGTCCTAAATGTATCAGAAACATTTAATTTACTAGTAAACGCATATATATATGCGCTTCTTCCTTTACAGACTGGTCTCTTGTTACAATACTGATGTACTGGACAGTCTATGTACCTTTAGCGCTGCACCGAGAGCACTCGCCCACTCCGAAAACATAAATAAACCACAATAAATTAAAGTCTTTGAACTTTAGATTAACATTACTATAAATACAAAAGTATCTAGAGTTGTTTAAAACGAATAGGACAAAAGTTCTAGTTCTTTCACAATAATGGCAAGCTACCCTGCGGTGCCAAAATAATCCCGAAAACGTAGAAGAGTCCCATGAGCAAATTGAGCTTGGCAGTCTTTTGTGGGATCTTGGCGTAACACTGCCGACGGAACTGCCTCTCGAGAGGAAAGGCCATGGGCAGCGTCAGCAGCGGCAGAGCCATGCTTATGGTGTAGCGCGTGGCTAAGATACAGAACAGCAGATAGGGGACGAAGAGCAGCAGGTTGTAGATGACGTAGGACAGCGTGGGCCCCACCAGGATGGCCAGGGTGACGATGCCCGCCTGCTTGTCCGAGTCCATGTCTCGGGTGTTGTTGCTGTGCAGGATGGCTTCGGTGTTGAGCGCCAGCGGCACGGCGTACACCAGCGGCAGCACCGACAGGTAGCCCACCTGTACAGCGTGAGCGAACATCACCGCCAGAGGACCGAAGGTGATGAGGATGACCACGTCGCCCAGGGCAACGTACTTCAGTCCGATGCCTAGGGTTAAAACGGAACAACATGTAAGAAAACCACATCGGGGGCCGTTCACACAGAACCTGTTTTTAGCGGTTAAAAAAACACTCATTTTTTCCCCTAAGCTTATTAAATGTATGCACAGTGATGGGTAGATTACTAACAAAATGTAGTCCATTACTAAATACAAATTACATGATAAAAAATGTAATCTATCAGATTACACATTTTAGATAATGTAATCTGACTTTTAGATTACTTTTGACCCAACTCGTACCTTTTGAGGTAATCATTCCTCTTGGTCACACAGCCCGTTTTATTAAGTTTGGTGCTATAAATACTATTAAAGTGTGAAATTTTAATGAGCTCCAAGGTGTGACCGGAGGTGATTATTCCTCCACGTGCCGACCGCTGATGCTAATCAGTGAAAAGTAACTGTAGTCGGATTACGAGTATTTTAAAATGTAATTTAATCTAATTATAAGTTTTTAATTTTTTTTTAATCTGATTACTTAATCCAGATTACATATAATAAGTTCCTACCAAGCACTGTGTTTATGCATCATCGGCTGATTTTTAAGTCAAAACTTTTTACCTGTTTTGGTCGTTCATTTACATGACAACGGTGATTTGGGGGCCTGAAAACGTAAAATTTTGATACCGGGTTTCAAAGTGCAAGTTTTTGAAAAAGATAGCATTATCGTCTACGTGTAACATCATGCAAAACGGTGACATCATGCGCATTACGTGTTCAGTCTATAGGCTCGTAGTGTTTCATTACAAAGTGACATCGCCATCTACTGGCCTGGCAGCAGAATACAGCGTTCTTAGTCGTTTTTGTGGATCCGTGTGAACGGGGATCGTTTTGACAACGTTGTACACAAACATAAAAGAAAAACTTTTCAGTTTTTAGTACATTGTTGTCATGTAAACTGGGATGTTACCAATCAAATAAAAACAGTTTTTTTAAAAAAAAAACTGGCACATTTAGATGTATTTACACAATGTGGAGGTGGAATGAATGTATTTACACTGCAATTACATAATACTATGAAATTAAGGTCAAAACTGTATATGGAGTATTGCAATATGAAATTACTTGAAAATTAAAATTTTAAATATGAAGTTAAAACTGCCAGTAGGTGGCGGCAAGTCACAGTCTTAAGCCCAAAGTATACTTTGATTTTTTTTTTTTTACTTACAGTCGAATGCATAGCCTTTCAAAGTATACTCCATTTGTTAGCGTGTGTGAACACACGTGTGCTCTAGAAAGTTTCATCTTTGTCCAGTGTCTGTGCTATTTTTCTCCAGAAGTTATGAGCGATAAAATGTCTTTGTACTCTTTTTAAACTAAAGTTGCATCTCTCTCATAATCCCCTCACACAAGTGCTTGTCAATGTGGGCGTCTGTTGTTGTTGCAGTCTCCGACATTTTGTTGTTGTTGTTCCGTCTCTTTAGTTTCATTTTGTACTGTGAAACAACAGGCCGTGCCAGTGCTGCCACCTTGTGGAACAACTGACTAGTGCAAAACAAATCCAAAGTATGCACAGTTACAAAAAACCGGGCGGCGCACGTACAGCACACACAAAATATTCTGGTGACAAAATTTGCGTCACACACTGTACATGGACCCTCGAATACACATAAAAACCGAAGTATACTTTGTAGGGCTGGGACAATACATTGATTCTCGATTCACGATACAATGAATCTGGATCGATCCTGATATTCTCTCTCTAATCGATTCTGAGCTTAGTTTTAACAGCAGATGGCGCTCTAGGCTAGTTTTTAACCATACACTCAAATGCTCATGAAGAAGAGTGCTGGAGAGTGATCGTGTCATGTAAGTGGTTAAATATACCTGCACCTCGGCTCAGAATGCTTTTATGATGCCAGATTAATGTAAACAGTCCACTGCAAACACCCTTGTAATTCGCTTCAACCTTTTCGAACTTTATGAATTATTATTTTAGGTTTAAGTGGTGTGTGTAAAGGAACTGGAAGCAAGCAGAGTATGAGTGTTTCTAAAGCACATAGCGCCATCTGCTGTTAAAAACTAAGCTCTGAATCGATTCGAGAGAGAATCGCGATACATCGGAAAATATAAGAATCGATCCAGATTCTTTGTATCATGAATCGAGAATCGATGTATTGTCCCAGGCCTAATACTTTGGGCTTCAATGCGAGTCACTGAATCATTCGATATGTTTAGCAAGTCACTGACCCCTTTCTACTTTTCAAAAATAATGGTACATTTTTCAGTATGAGAAGTTGTAACATTACCAGTAATAAAAAAAAGGTAATTTTCAATGATTACCATCACAGTTTAACTGTATTTTGGATCTGATATGTGAATGGTCTCTTACG
Source organism: Mylopharyngodon piceus (assembly GCA_039654765.1). Taxonomy (NCBI): domain Eukaryota; kingdom Metazoa; phylum Chordata; class Actinopteri; order Cypriniformes; family Xenocyprididae; genus Mylopharyngodon; species Mylopharyngodon piceus. Next base: position 32,233,115 of record CM077453.1, read on the forward strand.
GGTAAAAAGACGCAATGCCATTGCTTTTGTGAACAGCGCATTTGTGCATTTAAGTCAATCTGCTAATTTAATAGTAATTTACCTTGTTTAATGTGTGTTGAATAATGTATAGTCTTGACAACATTGTTATTAACTAACATTTAGATTTTTAAAATTTGTGAATCAGTAGAAGATAGAATCGTGATTCAGATGTGAATCGATTTCTTCCCGCACCCCTAATATCCACCATGCTTCTTAATTTTATATCGCTAACAAAATCAATGAGCACGTTTACATACACACCGACACACTGATAACTCACAAAAACCCAGTTTACATGCAAACCAATAACCCGACAATGCAAGTAAAACACATTTACAAGACTTATTAATAAATCAGGTTATTCTCCGGTAGTGACATCATTCAAAACCTCATCACTGGTGCATCGGACTGCATTTGTTATGCGAGCTGTGATGTTAAATAAATAAGTAATATTTTGACTGAACCGCTTCTACTTCGGCTGCACGAGATCAAAACACATTTTTATCAATCGCTCTCTGTGTTTAGATGTGCTTCAATCCGCCGTAAAGACACTTTCCTGTCACGTATCACTCATGTGCATTTCAATAAGCTGACAGAACGCAGGTTAATGTGTTTACATGTGGGAGAAATCCAGCTGTGTCGATCGGCTTATGCTTAAGCTGTTTATGAGTGAAACGGGTTAACATGTTTACACGACCACACGCACCGTCAGCATGATCAGGTTAAGAACGTGCCTGTAAACGTGCTCACTGTGACTATACGGCCCAGACATAACATAAGCACAAAAAACAAGCAGCATATTCACCTCCAGTATATAAAAAAGAGCTGGACAGTCCTCCGAAGTAAATGAGAGCTAAGTGCTCTAGTTTCAGGGTGGACAGGAAGTAGAGCAGCGTGGCACAGAGACATCCTGCCGAGTACAACACCGCCCCAAACATCACCACGTCCTGCGGCTTCAGGATCTGATCCACCAGAGTCCTGTCGTCGCTCTTCTTGTGATCGATTCCCTTGGAGAAATCATAGTAGGTGTTCACCAGGTTCCCTGCACCGTGAACCACCAGAACCGCCACGGCACAGACCAGGAGAACCAGGAGGTCCACTGACCCCTCCAGTTTGTAGGCCAGAGCGCTGCCCAGAGCCACGGGCGTGAGCGAGGCGCTGAAACTCCACGGCCTCAGGGCCAACACGTACGCCGCACACTTGCCCCGCATGTCCAACGCCATCCCGGCCACGCGGGACAGCCGGCTGCTGCGGTCACGCTCGACTCCCGACGACCTCGTTCCATTCAGTCCGTTAGATCCCGCGAGCACGCAGGTCTCTCCGCGGCTCTGCTTCATAGTCGGCTCAATCTAGCAGCGCTTCAGAGAGATCAGAGGACGCAGCTGTCCAAACACACAAAACACTCAAATCATTAGAATGTCAAAGTATGATTTCACACCAACAGCTACTGATAAACTCTAGAGAGCGCATTAGAGCCCGCCCACTTTTCCAGAGGCACTACTTTCAGAAGTATTTAAAAAAAGTTTTTGTTAAAGTGTTAAAAGTGATATTTGTTTTTAATGACCCTACAAGTTCGATTAAACCCAGGGTTTGTACAGATAGTGTAAAAATAGGGCCCTATGAATTGTGTTTTATTTTTTCCATTTTAATTTTTTGGACTATTTTAATGGTTAAATTAAATTTTAGTAATCAAAAAGCATGTCTAATTAATTGAAATAATGAAACTTATACAATTTAACAACAATTTATTAAAAGTTTAACAAAAATGGCATTTTTTAGGACCCTATGAAATATGTTTTATTTATTTATTTTCTCAAATTCCATTTTATTTTTACCAAATTCTGTTTTAGGCTTTCTGGATTCCATTTTAATGGTTTAATTAAATTTTAATAATCAGAAAGCATGTCTAATTTAATTGAATTCATAAAAACAACAAATTTTTACTTTTTTTTTTTTTAAATTTCATTTCTATGAAATGATTTGTTTGTTCAGAAATTCTGTGTTGCGTATTTTAATTTTTCTGGCAATCAAATGAAGGCATAAAATCTAAATTTAATTTAATTTTAATTATATGACATTAATCAAACTTTTTTTTTTTTTCAAAGTACTGCACATCAGAGCTTTACTGTTAAAATTAAAACATGGAAGAAAAATTGTGATTATTCCTTAAAAAAAAAAAAATATAGTAGGGCTGTCAATAGATTCATTTTTTTTTAATCGCGATTAATCACACACATGCACCATTTATCTTGTTTAACACATCCATTTTGCCATCATATATCCAGCAAAGTAAACCATCAGATTAAAGTGTGATTTTCACAAAACTGTATTTTTCAGCTTTTTTCAAGGTAAATTTAGATGTCTTTCCAAAAAAGGACACCAAATAACCAAATGATATGATTTCATATAATTCATACATTTAGGTACACCAAAGCACCCATAAAAAAATTCAGTGTATAGTATGTGCAACAGCAAAGAGCTTGTTTAAATTTTAGACAAGTAAAGTTGCGATACTGAACAGGACCACATGGAGATGCCAAAAAAACCTAAACCAAACGCCTTGACCTGCATATATACTGAAGTACACAAATCCAAACATTATCCTGAATGTGTGTGAAAACAATGTGAATATACTGAAATGTGTCTGAGCATAAATACAATATGTGATCAGTGCGTCGAGAGCGCTCATACATGATTTGTTTGGGCATCAATATATCAGACTCACGCGTGCTCCTGTACGTCACCGCAATCGTCTTTACTTTGATTGCAATCCTCATCCATCAAAACTTTCATAGCAAGAAGCTGGTTTGCTTTATCCAGCCGAGAAACATAGTTTTCATATCATCTGGCCTTACAGCGGTGGGATTTTTCGACGTTCCGTTCAGACAGGAACAGCGATGCGGGAGGGCTCGCGCTCTTCAGACACAATGACACAATATGACAGAGAGTTCGTGTTTTAAAGCGAAACAGACACTGGAATGAATAATTCTTTCTGCCATCTCTGATATAATCAGCATGGACTTTAAGATCATCTATCTGCGTTACGTAATTTACGTTATGACACAATTTCACATGCTTCCGTAATTTTTTCGCGTTAAATGCGTCAAATTATTTTAACGCGTTAAGGATTTTGAATTAATCACATGCGTTAACGCGTTAACTTTGACAGCTCTAAAATAAAGTTTTAATAATTTATTATTAGTGTTAGTATTACTACATTGAGACAGCTAAATTCTACTGTACAACAGTAATATCAGGGCTCAACGCTAAGGATTTTTTCTGCTGGCCCAGTCGGGCCAGTGGTTCAGATTTTTACTTGCCCTGCCGAAGTTTTCACTGGCCCCACAATAAAAATTAATAAAGTAAAAGAAATGAAAATGGCCCTATAAAATAAGCCTAGTTATTGTTTATTGTTTTTGATACATGTAACCTTAATAAATAAGGTTATGACACCAAAAGCTACTAGATTAACTCACTTAAATTTTAAATATTGTTAGACAAGTAAACAGTAAGTAATAAAATAGGAACAAATAATCTAATTACAAGTAATAGCACAAATAAATAACAGAATAAACAAATGAAATAAATGGTGCTTTTCAAGTTTTTTATGTAGGTTTAAACAGGAGATTTACAGAAATTGTAATCTAATGTATAACTATATAACTATAGATTAAACTTTATTAAAGAGTAGTTACAGATGCATAAATAATGTTTTGAAATGTTGAAAATATAAAACATTAAATAATGTTATTTGAAATTATTTTAAAAATGAAAAGATACTGTAAATGTGAAATTAAACCCGTCAGGAGGTGGCAGAAAGTCCCTGTTAATGAGCAAGTCATTGAGATTCAACCGATTCATTCAAACGGCTGATTCATTCAGGAAGTGTTGCTCAGAGACGCAAAACAATGCTGTGGACTTTGGAACTATTTTCGTTGGCGAAATAGAGCAATATTAATATTAACTGCTTGTTTATTAAAATCAGTATCACATTTGTAATCATGCTGATATTTTGAGAAATATGGCACTCTTTGTGTAAAACTGGTTAACTGTATTAAATTATATACATATAAAAGACATACAGGGGCATTTTTGCCACTTATCTTGAATTCTAGGGCCATTCTAAATACGCAGTGAAATCGTGCACGCACACTAGTCTAACCTACTAGACCAGGTCACGTAGTGCATGCGTGCACTCAATGTGTGTGTTTTTGTAAAGTGGGGGACATACTCGATTATGTCAGATTGTTAAATCAACAATTACGATTTCATAGACGATATATAACGCACACCCCTACAACAGTGGCCCGATCAAATTTGACCAATTCCGTGACATTCCGCAGTAAATTCCATTTTTATGACTGGACTCCGCGATTCTGTCCGTGGAAATCATAGGGCCCTATAAAATGAAATTCCAGGACTTTTCAAGCCCTTTTTTGGGGGGTTTTCAAGGACTACAATCAGAGATCTCACTTATCAAACTATATCTTTATCATCTTTCACATTGTAAAAAAGGTGAAAAGCTGCATCAAATACTTAGAAATATATGAGCAATATCACGCTCATAGCCATGTGAAATGGCATATCTATATCAGACGGGCTGCAGTGTTTTAATTTTGTGTAAAAAGACTGTGTTTGTGTTTTTCTGAAAAAAAAAAAAATAAAAATAAGCACTAATTTTATATATACCATCTTTCAATAATTCAAGCACTTTTCAAGAACCTCTTCATAAATATGGCTGTTTTCAAGACTTAATACTTCAAGCACCTTGTATGAACCCATCAAAATATGAGGAAAATATATATATTTTTTTTTAATATTTTGAATATGAGGGAAGAACAAAACACTAAACTTGGTTAATGTGTTTATCTGACAAAATTATTTGGCAAAAAAGGCAAACTACAGCTACAGGTTTTTTTTTACTACGCAAAAAAAAAGCATGTAAAAACAACAAAAAACTGACAGGAAAATTGACTACAACATAATCAGTTATTAATATTTGCATGCGTTCATAAATTCTTTGACAGACGCAATTTGGCATGTTTCATGATCCACTCTGTCATTCACAGTACTTCATGGAAGTGGGCGGAGATAAAGAGCTAGCCGTGACTCTGATTGGTGGAATTTTCTGTGCAGCATCATGGGCAATGTAGTTTTTCCTCCACAAATTCAACCATTAAAATATGCTGAAATGACAGCTATCAAATATCATTGATTAACAAGCTCGTAGCTCACAGTCAAGCTGTCTTTAAAGGTGTATTTAAAAGTTATTCTTAAAAATCAATTTCTCTATGGAGAAAATGATTGCGTTTTTACTTCCGGAACAGACTGTTGCTCTCTGTATGATTTTGGTGCTCCAGTTTGGATCAGCTGCAAAAAAAAAAACATCCACAATAGTGTTTCAATGATTTTCCAAAAAATGATAATTACTAAAATAAAGAAAATTAGATTATGGCAGTCAGAAGGAGGAAAACAAATATACCATCAGCCGATCTATTAGAAACACTGACTAGTTTTTTGTCCTTCAATGCCAGGGTAATAGAACACAAAATGTAGTGTTATAAATGTACATTACATTTTAAAAAAGATTAATATGATTTACGATATTAATTACTGTGGAAAAGGGACCATGCGAAAAACATTTTTCATTATGCCCTTCAAAAACACAAGGACTAACAAAAACGTGCATGTTTTTAGCACATGTACTATGATAATAGACTAAGCATCTTCATTCTTAACACTGTTGGTTATACAATGTCTTTCTGGACAGTAATGCCATATTTTGGGTAGAAAATATATGTAAATAATCTGCAGATAAAATTATACACGTTTATAATATTCAAACATGATTTTATATATTATTATTACTATTAGTTAGGAAAGGGAACATCATATTTAGGGGTCCGTGGCATCAAAAAGATGAATAACCTCCCGTTATAAAGTATAGGAACAGAGCATTAACTAAAGAGCCATTGCAGGTATCCGCTCACCTGTTGATCTGCTCATTAACACACACACATTCACCGTGTCAAATACAACAAGTTTATCATATGTTTCATCACTGATGATGATGATGATGATGATGGTGGTAGTGGTCAGGTAGCTAAAGGCTAAAGCTAGTTAAGAGAGATTATCAGAGATTATCAAAGTGTCTGTCAGGCTCGTACCTGCTTCACACACACTTCAGCAGAGTCACTCCGCGAGCCGCTCACGCATCGTGCCGAGGCTTCATGGATCAATCCCCGCAGGGTCCGAAAAGCAGCGTGGCAGTCGAGTGCAGATTTAAACGACATTAGCAACATTAACTGACTCACATCGCCATTTCCGTCCAACACCTCAGAGTACAGCCGCGTGTACAGCACGGACAGAAACACGGCGCAACTTCTTGGTTCCGCCCCACTCATTACTCACAGAAGGAGCTTTTCAAAGTGGGTTCAAAGTCAAACAGTGTGAAATGTAAAAATAAATAAGTAATAAAAAATAAATATATTAAAAATAAATTAATTTATTAATAATTATATAAATAGGAAATAAATAAATAATAAAAATTAGTAAATAAATAATAAAACTGAGTAAACTATAACAATTGTATTTAAATAAATAATACATTTAATAGTACAGTACTATAGAGAGCAGAAAAAAAAACTTAATGTAACTTAACAGACATAGAGTGGTCTAGGGTAAAATATGGATTACATACTCGAAATATATTAGACAAATGTAAGAAGGGAATTTAATACACTTCGACGCTTGAGCAGGACAGAATTAGAGCTAATCGGACCTCTCTATGGAGAATATATAGTGCTATAATGAGATCTACTGTCGTTTATAACATTGTAGTTCAGCATAACAGAAAAAAGGTTGAAAGTGTAAAGTATATTTGCTGTGGTGCATTAATATCGTCAAAAGCAGAGGCACTCCGCTGAAATTTTTTTTTCTGTTTTTTCCCAAATATCTAAAAAAAAATTAAATCAAGGTACATTTACTCGAGAAGCACAATGACTTAAAATGTAATGTCATATTTTCTGAAAAAAAAAAATGCATCAAAATTAGGCGAGTTTTTGTTTAAAACAAGAATAAATCTCTGTCAGTGGGGCCTGAAAAATATATATTTTTCCTTTTGAATGAAGTTATGACAGATATTTGTTCTTGTTTTAAACAAACTCATTTTGATAAATATTTCAGAAACATCTGAAGTCCTTTTGCTTCTCTGGTAAATGTATCTTGGTTTAAGAATATTTAGTTAGATATCTGTTTCAGAAAACAAGTGAAAAATACTGAGTAAGAAAGTCTTTTTTCTTCTGAACTTGTCAAGACAGCTAGTTTTATCTCCATGGCTATTCCCAGTCCCATTGAATCTGCACTTACTGGCAATATATGGAGTATTATTATTGTCTTCAAATATATACTGATGGCTCAAAGGATCCATAAAGTGTGCTGAAGCAGTCATTCCTCAGCTGGACTATAAAACAGAACTAATCACTTGTTTATTCATCAGAATTGATGGCAATTCAATTGACCCTTCAGTGGGTGGAAGAGGTCTGAAATGTGGTTATTTGCTCTGATGAGATGATGCAGTAATTTCTTGCCTTCAATAATTTTTATTGGTAAACATTATACAGTATTGCAAATGTGTCAGGCCATGCAAACGCGGACGCTCTCTCTCGACGGCCATGAGGAAGACCAGACCAGTGGGTTCAAGCCCAGCAGTGAAAGTGTTCATTCACTCACCGTCCACAGAAAGCTTATGGGATTGGAGCCTGTGAGACAAAACTATGTGTTATACAGTTGTGTGGTATGAGGATATTAAAGGTTCTGATGCTAGCTGAAAACAGCCACAACTATGACGAGGTAAACTGGGAAACACCAATACAAGTTTGTCAATTCAGCACCATAGTAATTTCACTTGCAGTCATTAACACTGTACAGATATGGTGTTTTGGCAGAAACGTATTTATTATAAATGTTACTATTTTGACATATATTAATGTAACAAGGTTCAGTGTTTAGGAAGGAAGAGGACAGGGTCGGCTTGACTACTGACTGCTTATATTCAATATTTTCACAAAAGAAAAAAGGTGTGCAGACAGGCACAAAACGGTCACAAATAAATCACAAATTCTCTCCAACAAAAATCAGGATAAGTCCAGCATGGGCAGCAGTCAGTAGTCCTTCTCTCTCCTCCTCCACTCCTGTTTCTCCTGGCGTTATATACTCTCTCCACACCAATTACTGAAACAAGAGACAGGTGTTCGTCATTTGCATTTAACCCACTCACTCACCGTTCGTCTCCTGACTCTCTCTCCCGCTGCCGACTCCGCTGAACCACGCCCCCCTCGCCACATACCCCCACCGCCCGACTCAGGCCGGAGGGTGAGGACGGCCCACCTGATGGCAAGACACTCCTTTTCTATGGTGCTGTACTTAGTCTCTCTCTTCGAGAGCTTCCGACTAATGTACAGCACCGGCCGTTCCTCCCCCTCTATCTCCTGGGACAGGACGGCACCCAGCCCCCTGTCCGACGCGTCTGTCTGCAACAGAAATGGGAGAGAAAAATCAGAAGAGTGTAACAACGGCCCGCCACATAAAGCAGCCTTCACTTGGGTAAAGGCCTGCTGGCACGGCTCCGTCCACTGGACCGTATTTGGTGCCTCCTTTTTAGTGAGATCAGTCAAAGGGCTGGTGAGGTCCGAATAATTAGGTACAAACCTTCTATAATATCCCGCCAGCCCTAGGAACTGTCTCACCTCCTTTTTGGTCTTGGGACGCGGACAGGTCGCAACTGCTGCCGTCTTATCAATTTGGTGGACGCACCTGCCCATGTCCCAAGTGGAAGCCCAGATATCTTACTTCCACACACCCAATTGCACACTTCTTCGGGTTGGCCGTGAGCCCAGCCCCTCTCAGCGATCTCAAGACGGCCCTCAAATGCTGCATATGCCGCTGCCAGTCATGACTAAATATAATTATGTCATCTGAATAGGCAGCAGCATACGCAGCATGGGGCCGTAAAATCCTATCCATGAGACGCTGAAAGGTAGCCGGAGCCCCAAACAGCCCGAACGGAAGGGTGACAAATTGGTGTAATCCAAACGGCGTGGTGAAAGCTGTCTTTTCTTTAGATAATGGAGACAAGGGGATCTGCCAATATCCCTTTGTTAAGTCCAGTGTCGAATAAAAACGAGCCGTACCGAGCCGATCAAGCAGTTCGTCCACCCGTGGCATTGGACACGCGTCGAATTTCGACACAGCATTCACCTTGCGATAAACCGAACCGAGCCGTCCGTTTTCGGAACCAAAACTATCGGGCTCGCCCAGTTACTGTTGGATTCTTCTATTACGCCCATGTCAAGCATTGCCCCTAATTCTGCCTGAACCACTTTTTTCTTATGTTCAGGCAAGCGTTACGGCCGGCTGCGAACTACCATGCCCGGCTCTGTCTCGATATGGTGCTGAATCAAATTAGTATGGCCCGGTAGGGGTGAGAACACGTCCGCAAACTCTGCTTGTAATTTCGTTAGGTCAGTGAGCTGGGAGGGCGAGAGATGATCTCCTCCTGGGGCCAGTGCGAGAGATTGTGGTTTGGTATTCGGATCATCCTCTCCAGCAATTACCGTCGCCAACATCACTGCCTCTGCCTCATTCCATTTTTTAAGGAGACTGAGGTGATATATCTGACGTGCCCCTCTCCTATCAGACCATATAACCTCATAATCGAGATCTCCAATTTGCCGTGTGACCTCAAATGGTCCTTGCCACTTTGCTAATAATTTAGAGCTTGACGTTGGAAGCAATACAAGCACTTTCTCTCCCGGTGCAAATTTACGTAAATTAGTTCCCCTGTTGTACAGCCGGCTCTGTCTGTCCTGGGCTTGTAACAAATTCTCCGTTGATAGCCGCCCCAAAGTGTAGAGTTTTGCTCTCAAGTCCATTACATACTGAATTTCGTTTTTACTCTGAGATGGTCCGTCCTCCCAAGTTTCTCTTAGGACATCCAGTACCCCGCGGGGCTGGCGTCCGTAGAGAAGCTCGAAGGGGGAAAACCCCGTGGAGGCTTGCGGGACTTTTTGCACAGCGAACAACAGGGGTTCCAACCATTTATCCCAATTTTTGGTGTCTTCTTGCACAAATTTACGAATCATGGTTTTAAGCGTGTGATTAAAACGTTCGACCAGCTCGTCAGTTTGTGGGTGAAAGACGCTGGTACGGACCGTTTTAATGCCCAATAATTCGTAAAGTTCACGTAAAGTATGTGACATAAACGCCGTGCCTTGTTCGGTGAGGATTTCTTTTGGAATCCCCACCCGGGAGATTAGACTAAACAGTGTGTCCGCAACACTCTTCGCGGAAATGCTGCGGAGGGCCACCGCTTCAGGATATCGTGTTGCATAATCCACAATGACTAATGCAAAGCGATGTCCCCTGGCTGATCGCTCTAATGGCCCGATGAGGTCCATACCAATTCTCTCGAAGGGGACCTGCATTAATGGGAGGGGGCGCAAAGGCGCTTTTGGGGTGGCCGGTGGATTTACCAACTGACATTCACGACAAGACGCGCACCACCTGCGCACATTCTCGTGAATGCCCGGCCAAAAGAATCGGGTCATGAGGCGATTTAGTGTTGTTGCCTGCCCGAAGTGTCCAGCCATTGGATTAGAATGAGCCGCTTGGAAAAGCATTTCCCTGCGGCTCCTTGGAACTAACAACTGGGTTGTATCTTCTTTTGTCTGGGTGTCTTGGGTCACCCGATACAACCGATTTTTTATAACTGCAAAATATGGATAGGTAAGCGCCCATCCAGGCTGGAGAGGCTGACCGTCGATGGTTTGGACCTGCTCAAATGCACGTTTTAGTGTCTCATCCTGAGACTGCTCCAGGGGAAAGTCATCGCGATCCGAGAGAATTATTCTCTCAATTTCACTCTGTTCCCCTGAAGCAGCACTCAGTGGTCCCCGATCAGTCTCTCCCGCCCATACTTGCGCATCCCCAACCATCGCATTTTTTTCCCCAAGAGGCATCCGTGCATAAATAACCCAATAATTTAGAAAATGCTGGCCAATTTGTCCCCAAAATTAACGGATGCCGGAGGTGCGGATTAACTGCCACCTCAACACTATGCTTTTGGCCCTGGAATTGGATAATGACCGGCACTACAGGATATACCACCACATCCCCGTGCATACACCGCACCTTAACCACGCGGCTTGTATCCAAGGCCCCGGATGAAATCAGGCTTTGATGGATCGAGGTTTGGTTACAGCCTGAATCCACCAAGGCCTGATAGGTACCCCCCTTGATACTCACAGGTATTTGGTACCAGCCAGCTTGACCGGGGGCAGCCTGCGGGGCGTCCGGGACCCGGACCATTGTCCCGACCTCCATCACCGGGCACCTGTCCACGAAATGCTCCGGGTCCCTGCAACGTCAACAGGCTGGCCCAGACCTCCCCGCCGCCCCAGTGGCAGGGAGTTGGGTAAATGATTGGCGCGGAGAAAGCGGAGAAACAGGAGCGGGGTCCTGCCCAGCGGAAGTCAGTCCCGCCCTCCTGGACGGGGCTCTGGGACCCCCAAACTGGCTCTGGTCAAACCCGCCCCGCCCCCGGGGCGGGACTCGAGGATGGCCAGGCGGACGGGACCTGGGGAGAGGGACAGGATGAGAGAGAGGGACAGAAGGGGAAGAAGGAGAGAGAGAAGCAGATGGGAGGGGTTCGCCGACCCCTGGGCACGCCACCATATGGTCCTCCGCGAGGTGGATGGCCGAGTCCAGCGACGTGGGGCGGTGGCACTGGACCCACTCGGCTGTCTTCCTTGGGAGCCGAGTAATGAATTGCTCCAGTACCACTCGATTGACGATCTTCTCCACGTCGCTTCCCTCAGCCAACAGCCATTTGCGGCAGGAGTCCCGGAGCTGTTGGGCCATCACGAAGGGTCGGCCGGACTCGCCCAGTTCCAGGGAGCGGAACCGCTGGCGATGTTCTTCAGGGCTCTGGCCGACCTGCTGGAGGATGGCCCTTTTCAGGTCGTCGAAGACCAGGAGATTCTGCACCGGAAGCTGCTGTGCCGCTATCTGGGACTCCCTGGAGAGCAACAGGACCAGGCTCATCGGCCACTGGTCCCGCGGCCACCCCGACAGCTCGGTCGTCTTTTGAAACAAGTCGATGAATGCCTCCGGGTCGTCCTCAGATCCCATTTTGTTGAGTGGTAGGTGGGTGGGCACAGCTCGAGGTTCCAGGGCTTCCGGTCGAACCTCCCGGTCAATCCAGCTCCGGAACCTCTCGCGGTCCTCCTGTTGGGCTTGGACGACAACTTGAAAACATCTCTCTTGATCCTGTCTCAAGTCCAGCAGGGCCTTGTGTTGTTCCTGTTGCATGACCGCGAGGGAGCTGATAATCTCCGCAAATGGCGTTCCGGAGGACGATTGCATGGCGGCGGCTTCCGTCTTCCTTCCCGGGTTTCGGCACCAGTGTAACAAGGTTCAGTGTTTAGGAAGGAAGAGGACAGGGTCGGCTTGACTACTGACTGCTTTTATTCAATATTTTCACAAAAGAAAAAAGGTGTGCAGACAGGCACAAAACGGTCACAAATAAATCACAAATTCTCTCCAACAAAAATCAGGATAAGTCCAGCGTGGGCAGCAGTCAGTAGTCCTTCTCTCTCCTCCTCCACTCCTGTTTCTCCTGGCGTTATATACTCTCTCCACACCAATTACTGAAACAAGAGACAGGTGTTCGTCATTTGCATTTAACCCACTCACTCACCGTTCGTCTCCTGACTCTCTCTCCCGCTGCCGACTCCGCTGAACCACGCCCCCCTCGCCACAATTAAATATTGGGGAATATGAATCACTTTTATAGAGGTTGTTTTTGTAGTTTCTACATGAGTATTTTTTTTATTACAAATTTCATAGTTTATTATTACTTTTTTATTTTAAACCATATTACCATGGTAAGCATGGTTTTACTTCTGACCACCATCTTACTAATACTAGTCTGCAGTTAAACTCTGGATTCTATGCAAGAATTATAGTACATTTTATTAGGGCGACTACAGTATAATTTAACAAAAAATAGTTTTAAAGCCTTTAATAGCTTTAAACCCGTTATAATTATTAATTATTTAACACACCCGCCCCAACCTGCGTAGATCATCTTACATTTCACAGTTGATTGACGAACATGAAGCAGGGCATGCAGTTAGTTCAAGACATTGAGGCAAAAAATGCCCCTGTATGAGTCAATGCCTCATATTTACCAATGATTCAATCGCCCATTCATAAGAGGAGCCATTTACTTAATTCCGGAATGAATCAGCTGTTTGAATGAATCAAATGAATGAATGACTCAAGGTCTTACTCATTAAGACATTTACCACCACCTGGCAGTTTTAGTTTCTTATTTAGAGTATCATTTCATTAAAAAATAATTTCATATTTCCATATTAATAAAAACCCATTAAGGTACCATCATTTATTCACCCTCATGACTTTTGAAGCCTAAAGGTTTGTGTAATAAATTCTATGTTGAATCAAATAAAGCTACTTTTTGTAATTTCTATTTAATGCTTTTCTCATTTAACACAATAATGACTTTACATGATCTTTTGGGTGTAATTTCTCAACCAAATTTGATGTGCAATTAATTTGCAATTAATTAGATTAATTTAATCACTTGACAGCCCTAGTTTAAACAAACTGCATGTATGTTCTGTGTATATGTTAAGGGGAATTTTTGGGGGTGGAGGGTTTCTAAAAAAGTAGCAGGTGCACATGTTAATTAATTTTTATATTTAACACCTGGAAAAGGCTCTTTTTTGGCCAGAAAAGCGGCTAAAAAAAGAAAATCGAACAAATAGCAGAACCGCTGCATCTCCGAATAACACAGTGTTTTGTTCCTCAAAGAATCAGCATATTTGAACGAACCAGATGAGTAAATGATTCAATTAACGATTGACTCAACTACAAATACAGTCGTTTGCCAAGTTAAATGATTTAGCATTTTGAACGAATCAGTTGATTTAAAGGATTAGTTTACTTTAAAATGAAAATTACTCCCAGCTTTACCGCCAGATCGCCTTCCGTATTCAACTTACGAAGAAAGCGTAACGCCTCTCTGAGTTCAAAACACTTATGCTGCGTCCTATGCCGGTTCCGCCTTTTCCGTAAGTTGAATACAGAAGGCGGTCTGGCGGAAGCTAGATATTTTACTTCATAACTTGTAAAATATGGATTTTTTTTTACACAAACGCATCGCTTCACTTCAGAAGGCCTTTATTAACCCCCGGAGCCGTGTGGAGTACGTTTATGATGGATGGATGTGGATGGATCTTCAGCTCATACTCGATGGTCCTGTTCACTGCCATTATAAAGCTCAGATGTGTCAGGATATTTATTAATATATCTCTGATTGTGTTCATAAGAAAGAAGAAAGTCATATACACCTAGGATGACTTGAGGGTGAGTAAAGCTTGGGCTAATTTTTATTTTAAAGTGAACTAATCCTTTAAGGATTCAACTCACCCATTAAGACAGTCATTGCCGCCACCTACTGGCGGCTGTAGTTTCATATTTGGAAAAAGTAGCTTATTATTTCATTTTCCAATCATTTAGTATTTCTACATTAAAATGTTATATTTAAAACATTAATCTCTTAACATAATTTATGCTAAATCCATCTATGGATTTTGTTCATAGTGATTTTATTTGATTGGTAATAATAGCCATGCAGTGTATTTTTATTCGGATTGAATTTATTGATTACATTTAAGAATCTGATATAAGAGGACACAGATATGACAATAATTTTTTTATAATACTATTCATCTCTGGGTTCATTGCTCACTGTTATTTCAGAACTTTGAGAGAACCTTGGCAGAACGTTCCCTGTGATTAAAAATATATTGTATTTAAAGGCTGACAGTCCGATTTAAACAACCAATGTAATTTCTAGAAGCCAAACCAAAAAAAGAAAAAAAAAAAAGAAAAAAGAAAAAAGTTTTGGTTCAGATGCAGCCAGATCGGTCTGTTCGTGGTTGGTTGGATGTTCAAAATGGAATATATTTAGGCTACTTGTATTTAAACGCAGAATGATGCTTTCAGGAGGCAAAATCAAAAGCAGATGTCTTTTGAAAGATGATTAATCCTCCAAAAATGACAATGAAACAGCAAGTGTGGTAAAAAACCGCATTGATTGCATTACAATGTGTGCAGCTGCAGCATGTGAAGCAGTCAGTGGTCTTCATCTGAGCTCCAGTCTGGCTGAACTCTGAGGGCTGGAGAGCTGGAAGAAAAGTTGCTCCGCAGACTGACTCTCAGTGCATCTGTCAAGCACCCAATGGCAAGCCAAATAACCCATGGGAAATAAATGGTGAGGTTTGATACGTCTTTGTTAAAGGCAAATATTTGGACGGCGACGTCGCAAAGATGGTGCGTGAAGTTTATGGCAGTCTGCGGAAAGCAGAATACTTCGAAGGGCTTCTTCTGCTTGCGGTGGCGGGGTTTGGGCTCTTGATGCATGAAGTCACGGCTTTGCCTGCCTGGAGATTTGAGGTATGTCATTAGTTTTTCATCAGGACGAATATTTTTCCTTGCATAACTCTAGACACGCGTCAAAGCGGCTCGAGGGCGTCACGCGTGATGTGAAATCCATTGATACGCTCAAGTTATACAACTTGAAGTCGTAAGGGGTCGTTCACATACAGGACGCGTCCTTGCGTTAATAAAAACGCAATGGAATGGAACAGACCGCAACGCAGGGGATCTGAGACGCGGTGAACTGCTTTTAACTTGACGTGTCGTCCTTAAAACGGAACGTTAATGACATGAGACGCGACGCAATGACGAACGACGTCTGTCTGGCGCATCCGCACATAAAAACAGAGCAGATGAACGGCTTCTGACTGATCTCACTGACCGGACTTATTTAATCAGCATTTCCATTCTTATGTATGTGTTTTGTGCTACATTTAATTTCTGTGTTTTTCTTTTTTGTTCACTTATACTTTTAGCCTTCATTTTGAATTTTTTTTTTTTTTTTTTTTTTTTTTTGAGGATATGCACCTTTTGGCAAAAAAAAAAAAAACATTTCTTTGTGGGGTTTTGCATCTTTTAGGATCTATCTTTGAAGGATCTATGCCAGTGTACTCTTAAAACACAAAACAAAGAACACTTTTAGCATATTTAAAATCTACTGTTGTTCAATTTTCAGAATATTAAAGTGGACCTATTATACCTCTTTCACAAGATGTAATATAAGTCTCTGGTGTCCCCAGAATGTGTCTGAGAAGTTTCAGCTCAAAATACCCCACAGATCATTTATTATAGCTTGTCAAATTTGCCCCTATTTGGGTGTGAGCAAAAACACGCTGTTTTTGTGTGTGTCCCTTTAAATGCAAATGAGCTGCTGCTCCCGGCCCCCTTTCCAGAAGAGGGCGGAGCTTTAACAGCTCGCGCTTCAGTTGCTCAACAACAACAAAGATGGAGAATCTCATGCAGCCAAAATGAATCTCACGCCCCCTTTGTTGTGTGTTCTCGGGGGCGGGGTTTATGTAAATTTTAGGGTTAGTGATGTCACTAACCCGGGAAGAAGCTCGTTGTAGTCCCTACCAGCCGTTTGTTGTAGTCCTTAAAAGCAATTTCTGTAAAAGAAAATATCTCCCTTTGCATTGAACTTTGAGTGTCGTAACTTTGCAGATGTTGTTTATGCTCAAACAGCAACATTACACACTAACATATCCAATTTTTTGTCCAATAAAATACTCCCTAGTTTGAGTACATCCACCTGCAACCAAAGAGGTCTGTGAGGCCTGTGAGAGCTTTCCATTAGCATTCCCATTCATCACAATGGCAGGTTTCTTGGAGGCACATGTAGCTCTGGAAATATGGGCACCCTGAAAACATTTTTGCTGAGCCGTAAATGCTACGAGAGTAATTAGACTGGAGATGCAGACAAGTAACGTCATGACAACAGTGATTGGATTATGGCACCACAAGAACGCACACAGTCCAAAAACATTTCATGCTTTTAAGAGACATTTAAAAAGGATCAAGAACTGATATAACATTGACTATAATATTATATTATTTAAGTTGGCATGACATGAAAATTCACCCTATCTATTTTGTAAATGCATGTTATAGATCTTTTTATAACCAATTCATCCAAGCATGTTTGATTTTTTAAAAATGTTTCATGACCTTGTAATTCTTAATCAAAATGTCACTGGAACTTCCGGTGAAGCGCCATGGTGCGTTCACACCAGACGCGAATGAAGTGTTAAGCGTGAGTTTTACATGTTAAGTCAATGCAAAGACGCGATAGACATCCTGCGGCGCGATTCGCGCGAATGAGGCGGCACAAATTGAGCGTTTCGGGCGTTTATCGCGTGAGTTGAAAAATCTGAACTTTGGCGAATATTCGCGCCACGTTAACCAATCAGGAGCTTGCTGTAGTAGTGACGTGATTACGACGTAGCGAGCGGAGGCAGAAATCTGAAACAACAATAGAGGACAAAATCATCGTCGCTGTATGTGGATACCCGGAGCTGTACGATGCATCTTCGTACTTTTATAGAAACAGGAATAAAAAGGATCTTGCTTGGAAGAAAGTGAGTGAGGAGGTCGGACAATCTGGTAAGTTGTAAAAAACGCTCTTTACTCAATTTGAGCTATATATATATATATACATATTGAGACCACAAGCTAGCTAAAGCCGGCAAATTGAGCTTATTCGCCTGACGCGAATTCACGTCTGAAGTGAATTTCACGTGCGAATGAAGCGAGTAAACTCAAAATGTTCAAGCATCCAACTACGCGCGAACAGCGCGAATTATTCGCGCAAGTCGCGTCTGGTGTGAACGCCCCATCAGTCTTCTCTCTGATGACATATGCAGGATTCTCCAATCATTTAGTGCTCTTAAGCCCCGCCCCTGAAAGCTAATGCTTATTTGCATACACGTTTGAGTGCCACACCCCTTCATCTCAACATCTAATCAACAACTGATGCACAGAAAAATCCCGTCCTAGATTTTTCTTTGCCAATAATCAGTTTCACTTGGATGTATTTTACAATATGGAAGTAAAGATTTATCACTATTTCCGTTTCAGTACTTTTTCAGTACTTTTTTTCCGACTTTACAGTGTCATTTTAGGCATTTATATGTTGTTTGGAAAAAATATTTAAAGACAGGACCTGTACTCATCAAGTGATTTCAGTAGATATAAATAGCTCAGACATGATGGAAGAACAATCCCAGATAGATGTCACAGTCTTGGCACTTCTTAAACTTTTGTGCAATATTGATTGTAGAAAGAAGGTATCCTACATCTGTAATCAGTCTTTCTTCCATCCTTGGGGACAAGGTTGAAATATTTGGATTGGCAAGGGTATTATGAATTTGCTTCTGTCAGGACGGTTTACTCACCTGTGTGTTATTGACCCCTCGACTGTCTCTTGGATTTTAACTCTTGCATTACTTGTTGTCCAAGGATTTTCATCCTGACTGGTTTATGGAACTTTCGACTGTGATTTGCTTTGGCACATTATTCACTAGGGCTGGGACAATACTATCGATGCATTGTGATTCATGGATCGTTTCTGATATTATCCAAATGCATCGCAAATCGATTCTGAGCTTAGTTTTTAACAGCAGATGGCGCTCTAGGTTATTTTTTAACCACACACTCAAATGCACATGAAGAAGAGCACTCGCGCGTTCGGCTGAGTCTGAGAATGTACTTGCACCTCAGAATGCTTTTATGACATGAGATTAATGTAAACAGCCCACTGCAAACACCCCTGTAATACGCTTCAACCTTTGCGAACTTTATTAATGATTATTTTATAGAAGGTTCAAGTGGTGTGTGTAAGGAATTGGAAGAGAGCAGAGTACGTCTGTTTCTAAAGCAGTGCCATCTGCTGTTAAAAACTAAGCTCAGAATCGATTCGAGAGAGAATCATAACACGTACGGAAAATATCAGAATCGATCCAGAATCATTTCTCGATTCGCGATGCATCGATGTAATGTCCCAGCCCTATTTTTCACATATCAGACCTTTCTATTTTACAGAAGTCTTTTCTGGATCTAGAGGCGTTACACAATTTACTGTCTCATGACCTGGTGTTAAACCTACTGATCAAGAGTTAAAGCCCCGAAATACTCACAGCGAAGTTCTTTTTCTTTCTTTTTTTGCTCAAGAGTAAAAAGAAGTTGGAAACGCGTTTGCAGTGATATACTGTTAGCAAACATCCTGACTCCGTGAGATGAATATGTGCTGCACGTTTTCCTATCAATAACAAAATCAACAACAAAAATGCCAGCAGTGAGAAAACATTTCAGTTCAGAAAGCATCTGAGATGATTTACACCTCTAAGAAAGGCGGAGCCTCAGAGCCACACCCACCTATTACATTATTACCACAGAACCAATGGTAGTTCGAAGGTGTTTACCAGCTGGTGTCATGAGACTTGGTGTCATGTACTTTAAAAGACATTAATGGTCATTATAATGCATTTTAAATTATATAAATCATAATTTATATATATAATATTCAGGCGCTAAAAATACTACCCATTAAAAGTCCATTGAACCAATGGGATCACTCTGGGTCCTAAAGGAGACCCGATTCCTGGGGGGACTTGATTTCTCACCACACCGGAACAAACTTTTCAAAAAGTCCCGAAACGAACTCCAAACCAACTTAAGTTTAGACCTGATTTTGTTTGAAATGACATCACACCAGTTCATTCTTTGATTTAACCTGAAGTATATCGATCTGTCAGAGGCAATGGAAGAATAGGTAAGAGTAGTCGGTTCTCTTCCAGGTTGTATGAACGAATTGAACATCAGTTTTGGAAAGTGATTGATCATTTGTCTGGGAAGATACTACTTTGGAAGGAGCATGAGCAGCGAGAATGCTCTGAATTATCACATTTTGGCTTCAGAAGGAGGCTTTAACAAGGCAGAGCTATTACCATGTACAGAGAGGGATGAAATAATGCTTTTAAGTTGAGCCTATCTGCAGGAATGTCACTCTCTTGTGTATTACATTACGTTTTTGTTGTCCTGTCAGGTTTCCCATTAAAAGCCTCTTGAAGCATGATTCTAGTGAGCTGTTGTATTCTGGAAGGAGCTGGAGATTTTTAAATGTAGGTCACAGTGTCTTGTCATGTATTACTGTGCGGTGTGGTGCTACAAAGAAAAAAAATGTTATCATTCTTCGAGAGTACCAGAAATATGAAGAGGAAAGCAGCCAAACTATTCCCCAAGACACTTGGATCAACCTACTACCTACAGGACTTTCCATCCAGAAGGAAGATTTATCCTTTTTCTCTTCCTGTGTCTAACGACATGCCATGGCATGGATATGATTAACAAAATTGTAGTTGTATATATCCTGTTTGACTCTGAGAATGAAGAGAAACTAACCATTCTAAGAAAATACAATGATCAGAAAGTGATTCCCTAGTGTTAATTTTGTTAGCTATTTTTAAATCTAGTCTTAGTCCTGTGTCAAATGTACTTTTTAGTTTTTATCATATTTAGTCAACCTTGTCCTGTTTTGTTTTGTCACATTTTGTCTGGCCATTTTAGTCTAGTTTCAGTCAGAATATCTCAAATGAAGATAGCTTACTTGTTTGATGGTTGCCAGATTGCAAAGATTAAGAGCCTGTCCACATGGATTTAGCATTTAGCTGTATACATAAAAATTTTTGTTTTGTATCGGTGTTTCGTCCAAATGGATTCGGCATTTCAGAAGCCTGAAACCTCTATTTTTTTAAACTGGGTCCCAGAGTGGATAAATCTGAAAACGACACCCTTGCGTTTTCATGTGTACAGCCAATCCGTGAAATTTTGTGAAACGATGATGTCATCACCCCACGTCTCGACCCTAATCAGACACCGTTACGTCACGTAACAACAACAACAATAGTGGACTACATGCTTGTGTTTGTGCCACAGAAGCTACTGAGCATATTAGCTTTACTAAAATAAAGCTTTATTACTAAGCTTTACTAAAGTTTGTATACAGCGTGCAAGGTTTATGCGCATGCTCCAAGTCTTATTCTCCGTTTTCAGTGTATCTCTGTGGCAGAATTACAGCACCACACACTGGTCTCGCATGTATACTACATCGTTTTGAGTCAGTTTCAGTGGTTTCGTGTGTACGCAGATATTTCTTGAGACAACACCTTGCTTACGGAATTTTTTTTTAGAACGAGGAAAAAAAGAGATCGGATAGGGAAAGCTCTGGCTTCATGTGGATGTGGCCTAAGTAAACCATCAGGCACAGAAAACGCTGATTGGGGGATTTAAGCTCGTGACATCTCGCAAGCGGAACCCGAGTCTGCGCAGTAGTGAACCCAGAACCCGAGTCTGCGCAGTAGTGAACCCGGAGCCCGAGTCTGCGCAGTAGTGAACCCGGAACCCGAGACTGCGCAGTAGAGAACCTGGAGCCCGAGTCTGCGCAGTATGGAACCCAGAACCCGAGTCTGCGCAGTAGAGAACCTGAAGCTCGAGTCTGCGCAGTAGTGAACCAAAACCTGAGACTGTGCAGTAGGAAACCCGGAGCCCGAGTCTGCGCAGTAGAGAACCTGAAGCCCAAGTCTGTGCAGTAGTGTACCCGGAACCCGAGACTGCGCAGTAGTGAACCCGGAACCCGAGACTGCGCAGTAGAGAACCTGGAGCCCGAGTCTGCGCAGTAGTGAACCTGGAGCCAGAGTCTGCGCAGTAGTGAACCCAGAACCCGAGACTGCGCAGTAGAGAACCAGAACCCAAGACTGCGCAGTAGGGAACCAGAACCCAAGACTGCGCAGTAGGGAACCCGGAGCCCGAGTCTGCGCAGTAGAGAACCTGGAGCTCGAGTCTGCGCAGTAGTGAACCAAAACCTGAGACTGCGCAGTAGGAAACCCGGAGCCCGAGTCTGCGCAGTAGAGAACCTGAAGCCCAAGTCTGTGCAGTAGTGTACCCGGAACCCGAGACTGCGCAGTAGGGAACCCGGAACCCGAGACTGTGCAGTAGGGAACCCGGAACCCGAGCCTGCGTAGTAGAGAACCTGGAGCCCGAGTCTGCGCAGTAGTGAACCAGAACCCGAGACTGCGCAGTAGGGAACCAGAACCCAAGACTGCGCAGTAGGGAACCAGAACCCAAGACTGCGCAGTAGGGAACCCGGAGCCCGAGTCTGCGCAGTAGAGAACCTGGAGCTCGAGTCTGCGCAGTAGTGAACCAAAACCTGAGACTGCGCAGTAGGAAACCCAGAGCCCGAGTCTGCGCAGTAGAGAACCTGGAGCTCGAGTCTGCGCAGTAGTGAACCAAAATCTGAGACTGCGCAGTAGGAAACCCGGAGCCCGAGTCTGCGCAGTAGAGAACCTGAAGCCCAAGTCTGTGCAGTAGTGTACCCGGAACCCGAGACTGCGCAGTAGGGAACCCGGAGACTGAGTCTGCGCAGTAGTGAACTTGGAGCCTGAGTCTGCGCAGTAGAGAACCTGGAGCCCGAGTCTGCGCAGTAGTGAACCAGAAACCGAGACTGCGCAGTAGGGAACCCAGAACCCGAGACTGCGCAGTAGTGAGCGTGAAGTGGAGCCACGGTATCAAGGCTCCGCCCACACTCCCGCAGAATCGGTTAGTACAGTTTACTGCAGAACAGCTCATTATGTCGGTGTGAAATAAACAGTTATGGAAATGTAGAAATTAAAGTTGAAGCTCCAATCTCCTCCTGAAAATCCTGAAAAAAGTCAGTTGGTACCTCAGTGACTACTTCGCTCAGAGAAGCTGTCAATCATGACGTCACGCCCCCGTTTTTATAGCCTCAAATAACTAACTAAAACCAAACTTAATTAAAAAAACGAACACTTGAATTTACATCAGGGTGATAAAAACTACATAAAATGACAGAAACATCTTGTATACTTACTACTTACTGCTTCAAACTTACTGCTTACTGTTTTTGCTGTTTTTGAATATGAATTAAAAGATTTGATTTCAGTTCTTCCTCGGAAGAGCTCTGATTCCACTGGTTTAATGTTTGTACATTTGCAGACCAGCCAGGTCAATGCTACCAAACTTAGTAATCATTTCTTGAATTGCTGGTGATCATTACACAGAATGGTGGTCAGTAGTCAAACACTGCTGTGGATTTCATTGCATTGACTTGCCAAAATAACAAGGTCCTTTGCTCTCTTTGCCATCACAGACTGTTTGTCTATAGCATTATTCTCCACGAATGATTACCAAGTTTCCATTCCAAGTGTAGCAGACTTTGTAAGCTGCTAAATGTCAATCTTGGCCTCACTTCAAGGTGTTATCGCCAGTCAAACAGAGAAGCTTGAAAGGATAAATGAGGAAATTGTTGCAATCACACAAGTTCCAGCTGGACTGAAGGTTTTACAATGGATGGAATACCAGCAAAACTAGGTGATAAATTCACCTTATCTCTGTTCCACTGGGTTCTTGGGCACTAAACCTCCTCCTCCTTTTGTCTCAGAAACCCATTGAAACCTTGGAGGCTCCATATGCCAGTAACAGATAGCTGCACGAAATTCCAGTTGACTTGAACATTGGCAAGCACCACCAAAACTCAGTCCTGAGCAAATAATGTGGCTCCACATCATGTCCCACTATAAAGCTAAGTTGTGTATTTAGGGATGGACAATTGATAGTATTTCCATCAACTTTCAGGTATTGTTTTTGAACCCTCTGTCTAAATCCTCCTTGATGTCCATAATCTGCTCTCTTAGAGGAAGATATACAGTTTGCGAAGACACTGCAGAAATATCCATGTATTCTGGATAACTCACTTGTATACTAGAATATATTCCAAGAACTTTTTGCTAGCGTTTTTTAAAAAAGTTGCTAGCCAGTGGCAGCATTTTTGATCATTTTTACAAAAGTTTTATGGCCATCAGAAGATTTCGTTGTATGAATATCTGAACATGCAATATATCAAATGAAAGAACAGAGCTTCTGCTTCATGCATTCTTTTTTATCAACACTTGAATGTAGGTAAGTTTCATAAAAAAAGGAACATTTTGAGCAAAAAGCTGTGTTTTTGTCAAAGACTCCATCCGGATGGGATTCACAATGATGATCAAAACACAGATGGAGTAGCTTCACAGTCCTATAGCTTGTCCTGGGTCCTGGGTAACGTTACGCAGTTTTCATTTACCGTATTGTTCCGAATATAAGACGACCCTGATTATAAGTCGACCCCCCTTTTTCAATATGTACATTTTGGAAAAAGGCTTTTTGAAGACCAAATCTTTTATATTATAAAGAGAATTTTTATAAAGAAAATGCTTTTATTTATAATTTAAATTTTTTTAATACAATTTTCATATTGCATATTTTTTATATTTTAATTTTTGTATTGAAAGTATGGTAAATGCTGGTAAAATGTACCAACAATCACATTTAAAAATAAACACTTTTTGGCATACCATAAAAATAACCTGTAGCCCATCTGAATTATATAACAATTAGGCTATCCATTTCATAGTGAAAACCATGTAGCCTACCAAAATTTAATTAACAGTAGAAGTGAACTACTAGTGAACTTATTGTAGTTTTGAAATCTGGGTACCGTCTTACGTTTTAAAATCACGTACCGGGAAAGTACAGGCAGACATGACAGACGGTAAGCTTTTCTTTGACTGTTAGCATTTTAAAGACGTTTTTAAGCGTTTTTAAGACTGTCTTTTTGCACTCGCGATCTTCTAACATTACACTCTGACACACCGTATTTCTTGGCACAATCGTTTTAGGCGTATTTGACGCCAACTATTGTTGCGGGTGTATTATTGATATGTAAAGGTCTAGACCCTGAATATAAAACAAACCCGTTTTTTCAGATGTATTTCTAAAAAAAAAACATTGTCTATATTCGGAACAATACGGTATATGCTGTTTAATGTTGATGATTGCGTTATGCATCTGCTTACATATGCTATCGCTTGTTTCTGCTTCTTCGCATGTGTTTTGATCAGGAGATTCTGTACTCTTTCAGAAAATGCATAACAGCGCCCCCTACTGTATAACAGTGAAAACATGGAAAGCCGGAAAGTTCCGTCATTGGCAGGGAAAGAGTTAAAGGGTTAGTTCACCCAAAAATGAAATTTCTGTCATTAATTACTCACCCTCATGTCGTTCCACACCCATAAGACCTTCGTTCATCTTCAGAACACAAATTAAGATATTGAACCACTGCAGTCACATGACTGTTTTAACGATGTCTTTAGTACCTTTCTGGACCTTAAAAGTGTTGATTATATTGCTGTCTATGGACGAGTCATAAACCTCTCGGATTTCATCAAAAATATCTTAATTTGTGTTCTGAAGATGAACGAAGGTCTTACGGGTGTGGAACGACATGAAGGTGAGTCATTAATGACAGAAATTTCATTTTTGGGTGAACTAACCCTTTAAAATGTGAAAATGTTATTTCTGAATGTTTTCTGAATGTTCAAAATGTCCAGTTGCAAAATGTTTTTAAAAGGTTTTTGTTCTTGGTTTAGCGAACATTAAGGGAAAATTACATTTTATAATTTTGCAAACATTATTGGAACGTTACTTTTGAATGTTCTCTGAACGTTCGGAAACAAGTGGTAACATTTAAAACATGTTAAGGCCTGTTCACACCAGGAATGAGAACTATAAAGATAACGATAAAGATATAGTCCTAAAAATCATTCTAAATATAAAAGAATATCACGATATAGAGAAACAATATCGTTGGGATCATTTTCAGAACGATTTCTTTTCAGCTGTTAAACGATAAAACACTGACAGCCAATCAGAATCCATTCTAATTTAAGGGCTCGTGCATTTAAAATGGCAGACGACATTGTGGAAGTTAATCGCCGAGGTCCAGAAAAATCCACCACTGTTTGACAAGTCAAATCTCCTTTTCAAGGATGCTTTAAAGAAAATGGATATATGGAAAACAATCAATCATACCCTCGGAATAAATGGTGAGAAGTATTAATGATGAGATCATTATGCCAGGCTAGCAAACAGTGTAACATATTACCTCAGGTATCCAGCGCTAGTTTCGACAACATTGTCTTGCTTCCTTTGAAGATGCAGTGAAAAAGACTAGGCGTTGTTTTTATTCCACTATATTGACTTCACTGTTAGATTAGATCGATTACACTAGCTATTCACTCGAAAAATGGCATGCTAAGGACATCTGCTGGTTAAAGCCGTGTAAATGCAACAAGAACAGCAAAAACATGTTGTACGCACTTTGAAACCGCAGAATAAACAGACCGTTATTGTTCGTTGATGTGGACGCAAATATAGTTATCGTTCTTGGTGTGAACGGTCCTTTAGACAAACTAAAAAGTTTCAGGAAAAAAGTTCCATGAACGATGTACAAATAACATTTTTGTGCTTTGAGAACGTTACTGAAGAGCAGATAACTCAGATATTAATGTTACTGGAAGAACGTTTGATTATAACTTTGAGAGAACCTTGCCAGAACGTTCCCTGTTAGCTGGGTATTAGCTTCACGTATCATGAAATGTATTCATGTGCCATTAGGTCCAACGCTTTGTGTTTCTGCTCTGAATGAATCTTTAGACAGACCATCTGCATTGGCTTATAGTTGCACTAACTCAAGAAACCTCAAACAGACCCTACTCGAGTCTCCAACTCCTTTACATCACGAGATCAAGGGTAGCTGAACACATTTCGTATTATTAAACTGGACGGCAAGCTGATCGCCCCAAAACATTGCCATTTGGGAGTTACACTCTGTCAACTTATCTTGGATCTAAAATACCTTTTTCCATTTGAAATTATTTTCCACTGGACAAAAATGGACGTCCTGATTGCCAAGAGTGTGGCTTAGAAAACCATGTCATGTGATATAAAGGCAGGCCACACAGTCCGAATCAGTTCAGGAATGTCCTCTCTGCCCTGTCGGACCGAAATAGTCTCCATCTCCACTAGTCTTGACTTCACTGCACCTTATCAGCGTTTGCAAGTGGAGTCTGCTAGCCTTTTAACTTTTAAAACACTCAAAGACTCTGGCACGCTATCAACGCTTGACTCTTTTCCAGAAGATTGAGATGAAAAAGTCAGCAAAGGACATTACAGCCCGTATAGAAGATCATGCAGTCATCCAGTTTGAAGATCGTATGCTCTCTGTGTGAAACAAAACGGAGCCAAGCTTCATGCAAACACTGTGGATTTCTAACCCAGAGACTGTCTGGCGTGTTTGTGTATGTGTCTGTGAATGTCTGGTCAATGTGTCTGTTTCAGACACTAGTTTAGGGTCAGATTACCAGTGAAGTGAAAAAATTTGGACAGCTTTATGAAACCCAGAGAGCACGCTCAACATTAACTTCAGAGTTCAAATTCAGGCCAAATACCTTCTGGAATTACAATATAAAAATGAGGCTGTTTTTTATGGCTAGTAAGAGGCATGTTTTAATTTTTCTTCATTTTTCTCCATGGACATACATCTTCCTGCCAATTCATTACAGTGCACATTCTTACGAAATCAAAACTCTTTGTGGCCTTCAATATAGTTGACAATCTTTTAGCGCACATACACTTACAGTCTCGTTTCCTGCCAAAAATGATGGATCTTGCAAATTTGTGTCCAAAACAATCCTCTCTACAGCTGAATTATAAATACTACCTGTCACCAACAAGCAACAGATGCATTGTCTTTAGTTGAGTTGGTTTACTTGTACTTTATTTTCATCTCGCAAAGAAAGTGGCTGTAATTCATTCACTGCTGATTTGAAATTGCTTGTCTTCACTGCTTTCAATCATGGTTTTAAAAAAGCACCCTTTGATATGCCCCGCCCCGACTTCCTGTGAAGTACATCAACACAGGAAACAGTTTCATGAGCTTTTTGTTGTTGATGATTTGCTAGGATGATTACATCAGCATGTTGTCTATTTTGTTGATACTTTGAGAAAACAAACTCCCGGAATAAAATATGTACAACTGTAGCTCAAATCTGAATCCAAAACTACTATATATATCAGTGGCGAGCGGTGACTTTTTTAACCGGGTATGCTGGTGGTGCGTCATGTAAAAAATGTAGCCGATTCAGTTACGTTGAGTGGGTTTATAGCTAATAAGCGAGACGCTCACGTTTTCTCTAGCCATTATTAGTTTACTCATTTGCTTTCTCATGACAAATAGCAACACAGCGAAAAGTATTTCTAATATGTTGGACCTTTTATTGAGAATAGCCTACATTTACCTGAGACGTGCGTTTGCAAAATATGCTATATTTTTGTAAGTCCGCAAGGTGCCGCTTGTGTCACAGAGACATACTTCACCTTTAAACGTATCAGTTTAGGACACAGATCTAAATCAGACACGACAAATAAAAAACACCCTGGCGTCAATTTAAATGTATGCCAGAAGTACTTTTTAAATTAATAATTAAAAATAAGTATAACATAATTAGTATTAGCAGCCTATTATAAATAAGAAATAAAATGTAATTATAATAAATATAAGTATTCTTTAAAAAATTATGCAAACTGATGACTTTAACAAACGCACAGACTATCGATTATCGATAGGCCTAGTTACAGCAAAGAACTTATACTTCTGTACTCTTTGGTTACAGTAGGACTGTCTTAAACAATTTATAAGTTTTCATAAAAAAATCCCTATGGAGAAAATGAAATACTATGAAAATAGTTTTAGTTATGATTTTTTTCCCCCCATTTGGTTAAGTCTAGTTAGTTTTGTATCAAATACAATGTGATTTTCGGTGATCGAGATCTGGCAGCAGCTCATTTTTCCTCTTGGGCAAGCTATCAGCTCACAGCTTATCCTGCTTATGAAATCCGCCATAGGCCAGCAAACCAATGAGAACGCGGGACAGTGATGACGTTCTATAGACGCAAAAGCTGCTGTAGATCAGCTTACCCGGAAGTCTCCGTAACTGGCAGATTTAAAGAAAATTACCGTCGTTTGGCAAATAAATAAATTATGGACAGTTACATACGCATTGCCAATCATGTAGGCTTTATCACAAACAAGGGATTTAATAGTAATTTATAATGTTAATATTAATTGCCGAGTCCACAAATGGCTTGGGTATGCAGAGCATTCACAGCTTATATGGACCGCATGCCACTGATATATACTCCAAAATTACTATATATTCACATAGAAAACACCTATTTTACATTGTTATAAAATTTTACAATTTTACTGTATTTTTTTTTTTTTAAAAAATAGTAAATACAGCCTTGCTGAGATTTCTTTCAGAAACTTAATTATTCTACACTTTTGACCACGAGTGTAGATAAAATTGCTCAATTAAAAAGGTAATTGTGTTGTGTTTACGTGACTAAACCAAGTGATCTATCTTGTACAACCCTAATAAAACCTCAAAAGCAGATTTTGAATCAATGTCTGTTTTATAAGGGTGATCAGTTTGCGGTTTTAAACTAAGAATTTTTAATATTTACCACTTGTGAAACTAATGTACTACTGTAATTTAGTGTAATTTATAGAGCAGTATCTCACCAATGCTTTGCCTGTACTGTCCTGTAAAGAGCATGAAGTAATTGGCTTACATCAGACAAAAAGAGAAGCCCGACAAGTCTGACTTAACAACTGAAGCGAACTTTACTCTGACTGCGCTGACTAATCAGAACAAGATGTGTTCCTGGCTTAACGAAGCATTTATTAGAGCAAATCGCACTTTAAAGCACCTTTACAAGTGGAGTTATCACTCTTTCAGGAGCAAACGTGGCACAGACCTTCATGGAAAATCCTGCTCACAGATCAATCTAATCTAATCTGAGATTTTTTTGTCCAAGGAAGAAGCTCTCATGTCTGGTGTTTTAATCATTGGGATTCATAAAGACGCCCGCTCCCATGTGCTTCACCTTTCCAGAAACAAACGCTACACGCTCACTCCAGAGAAACTTAAGTGGGACAAATTCAAGCTGACCTACAAGTAAGAATCTTCTGTTTTTGTGCGTTTGTACGATATCACAGCTCTCTTTAAGCCTTGCATTGCTTCTTACCCATTTATTCCCTGAGAATAAAAATACCCCCAAAAGAGTCAGCCATCATTTACTCAGGCTGTTGCAAAATCGTATGACTTTCTTTCTACATGGATCACAAAAGATTTAGATAACACTTTATTTTGATGGTCCACTTTAGACATTCTACTACAGACTATAAGTAACTTTGCAACTACACGTCAACTTATTCTACTAACACTAACCAACAGTCTACTAATACTCTAATGAGAGTTAGTCGACATGTAGTTGCAAAGTTGCTTATAGTTAGTAGAGTGTCTAAAGTGGACTATCGAAAGAACCAATAAATGTATATTTTTGTTAACCTGACCACATTTTTAATGGGTGTTTTGCGTGTTACTGTTATGTTTGTGCAGACTGCTGTCATTTCCTAGGAATCTTTTGAATGCCAGTGACACGAGGAGAGGGATGTCCAAGGCCTTCTCCATGTGGAGCGACGTCTCGCCCTTCAGTTTTCGTGAGGTCCCTTCCGATCAAGAGGCTGACATCAAAATCGGTACATCAAATACATTCATTCATTTATTAGTTGCAGTACAAAGGAATTTGAAGTGACACAGAATGAGGCACGTTTGGCAATAAAAGATAATAAGTGGTTTTCCAAAGTTACT
This sequence comes from Mylopharyngodon piceus, assembly GCA_039654765.1. Lineage (NCBI taxonomy): Eukaryota > Metazoa > Chordata > Actinopteri > Cypriniformes > Xenocyprididae > Mylopharyngodon > Mylopharyngodon piceus. The sequence goes on from CM077453.1 coordinate 32,263,765, forward strand.
ATCCACTCAGCATTTTCACTGGCCACAATTTTGGCATTGATACCATGGGGGAAAACTGCCATATAGATATTTTTAATATTATCTCATAATTTGTTACAGTATATTAGGCTGCTGTCACTTTAAGAGCTGACGCACGGATCCATTATACTGTTACGCATGCGTTTTCTTTCTCAACTGTTTACATTCACTTAAAACATAACTGACTGTGTTTACGTGAATACTCGCCAAAACCGGCATTTTGACATTATTTTGTGTGTATTTGACTGTTTAAACGCAATAAGCAGCGAAAAAGAACTCAGTTTAGTACTGAGAGGCGACTTTATGTGTGCGCACATTGGGTGTGAGAACAAAATCTGCAGTAAAATTATGTGCAATCCCATGCCAAAATTCAAGCCCTGTAACACCAACAATATTCATCCGGAGCAAATGAAACGAGTGAGTGAGGGAAGGCGGGTCAATTCATGCTATCAATTCAGCATTGAGTTCACTGAGGCTAATTCTGAGTTGCATTATTCATTCCGACACAAAAAAAATTGGAAGTACTTTGCTATAATGCGTATAGGAGGGGATCTTTGAATCATATTGGTTGGTTAACTTTCGGCAGGTTTCTACTCCGTAAACCACACCGACTGTCTGCAGTCCTACCTACACCACTGTTTCGATGGCATCACCGGTGAACTGGCCCACGCCTTCTTCCCTCAGACCGGAGAGATCCACTTCGATGATGATGAGTATTGGATTCTGGGAAACATGCGCTTCAGCTGGAATAAAGGCAGGTGTTGTTTTTCCCCCACTAAGTGAGAATTGAGAAAATTCATCATGCTGCAGAAATTGTCGCTTCCTGGGTGTCACAATGTTCATTACACCAAAAGAAATAGAGACGTCATTAAATTGACTGGACAGAATATATCAAAACCCCTACTGAACCTGCAAGTGCCTTGTTTACAGTCTGAAATAAGAAGTTAAGAAGCAAAATTTTCCAGTTGAATTCTCCAGTTATTAATTTCCTTAACCACTGAAACAGGGTTGAGTTGCAGCATTTTGTCAGTCATAAAGCCACAACTGTATATTTAACACCAAGTATGTTCTGGTTGGCTGTGATTGTGTGGCGTTTTTGCCTTTAGTGTAGACAAATTACTTATTATTGGAAATGTGTTAAGTCGTGCCTGGCAAGAACACGTTGTATTATCCCTTTTATATGATTTTCTACTGGAAAAATAAGTTGAATTCTGAAATTCTGGAAGGCAATTCATGCAATTTCTGGAAGGCAATTAACAAAGTGTCTCAGCTCGCAAACTTTTCCACACGCATGACAGGCGTTTGTTCATGTTCACTGGTAGAAAAGAGCAGATTTGAACGTGTTTATGTGTGTGATTGTTGTTGTATTTAGGAGTGTGGCTGACAGATCTAGTTCATGTGGCGGCTCATGAGATTGGTCATGTACTGGGATTGATGCATTCCCAGAATCCCAAGGCTTTAATGCACCTCAATGCCACACTGACGGGCCGCAAACTAATTACTCAAGATGAGGTCTGGGGCTTACATCGACTCTATGGTATTTCACTCATGAGCATAAATAAACATTCAAAATGAATGTACAATCTGGACTTCTTGTGTTTCACTTTACCCTTCTACAATTACCTGACACCTTCTTATTTGTTGTTTTCCTCTCCATACCACTGCAGGATGTTTGGATCGATTATTTATCTGTCCTGCTTGGGCTAGGAAGGGTTATTGTGACAGCAAGAGGAGGCTCATGCAGAAACACTGTCCTTCCAGCTGTGACTTCTGTTACGGTAAGAGGCCTGTTATTTAGACCAGGGATCGCCTAAAAAACTAATTGTGTATAGAAAAATCATGAGACATATGAGACCTAAACTAGATACGGTGTGGTCCTCATTGCAGCTTATTCTGGCCAAGAACTGCCCACTTAGACAGGAAGAGACCATCTGAAATACATGAACAGCAAATAACCACAGTTCATTTTGTTTTTGCATGTCTTTTAGGGGCCAATTTATTATACCACAATAATAGTGTAACACTGCTTCATGAAGCTTCGAAACCTTTACGAATCTTTTGTTTCGAATCAGTGGCTCGGAGCTTGTATCAAACTGCAAAAGTCACCTGATTTCAGTAAACAAGGCTTCGTTACATCATAACTTTCAAACGTTTCGAAATTTCAATGGTTCACCACTGGGGGGCGATGATCTCTGTGAACCAATGAATCACGTGGAGTCACTGAGAAAGTGTTCAGTGGGGTTTTACCTGATCTCTGATCAGTTTTATATATTTGTAAATGTTTTAATGAGACTTTAGAATAATTAAAAGGAAGAATAGTAGTTAATAATCTCTTATTGGCCTGTATAGCTGAGCCATCCATAGAACATGTGATGTGTGTCAAGCCCTGAAAATTGATAAAAGAACACATATTATACAGACTCTTGATATTTAATCTTATTAGATGATTAGTTAATTGCACTTGATAGATTTTACTTTCAATAAAACATTTGCAATGGGTTTGTAAAAGGTGTTTTTATGCATGTTTTTGTTGTATTTATACTGTTCTGACCAACAGGGGTCACCAGCAGGGGTCACCAGCGTGTGGCGTTTCGAACGCTTTGAAACAGTGAATCATTTTGTGAAGCAATTGGTTCAATTGATTCAAAGCTTTGAAAAGCTTAATTTCTCCCATCACTAAGCATAACGGGTGCGTGAAGTATAATCCCATCGAGAGAAAGGAGTAAGGCAGAATGACAATGGAACTTGAGATTTAATAAACAAAGAGCAAGAACACTACACTTGTACCACAATTTTAATGACGAACACAGAACTGAGGAAACTGAGGGCTTAAATACACTGGGATAAATGAGGAAACTAAATGAGCAACAGGTGAACTTAATTAGTGAATAACTGACACACACGAGGAAACTAGGTCAACATACAAATGCAGGGAACAGAAACAGAACAGAACCAAACCAAAACACAATGAAACTAAGCAGAACAAAACATAATCCAAACAAATAGACAGGTGTCAGAAAATCTATTCAAATAATGGTGCTCTGCAAACTATTCTACCAAAATCACAGAAAATGCACCGAATGTGGGTCTAAACTTGTATTCTAGATTTAGATGAAGAGTGAAATGTCTGATGTTTTTAACAAACAAGTTAGCAAAGAAACAGTGGTGCTGGAACAGGTTTGTATGACAGATGCTATAGGTGGGAATCAAACCCTGGACTTCCAGACTGGGTGGTGCTTAAAGATTCAAGGGTACTCAACCATCCCAGAAACTGGCTGACAAACAAGGTATGTTCAAGAGTGAACAAAGACGGATTGTCTAGACAGAACATAAATTGAGAAAACACAAGTGACAACAATCATCATGATTTGCAAATAAACTAGAAAATCCTAAGAACATAGAGCAGTTCCTGATGTTCCTTGAGCTATGGATAGGGTAGTGGTGTTTGAAGTCGCTGATAAGACCTGGATCCAGGATATCCTGAGACAACACCCAGAATCACCCCGCCAGCTCATTGCTTTCCCAATCCACCAGATACTGGGCTTTTTCACAGACCAGTCGGATGTCCAGCAGCCAGTGAACAGTGTATGTTGGTTGACTGCCGATGTTGTGTGGCACAGTGAGGAGCTACAGTAGTGACTGGAGAAAGAGAACAGCAGACATCAGGCTTTGAGGCCCTGTTTACACCTGGTATTAAGATGCATTTTGGTCGACTGGATCACAAGTGGACAACGCTAAATACAGATGTAAACAGGGTGTTAAATGTTTTGAGCTTGTCCACTTTCGACCACTTCCAGAGGTAGACGAAAACGCATTCGACCGAATTGCTTTTGTAGTGGAAATGCTTGTGTTTTGTGAACAGCCACAAAAGACCGCCTACTCAACGCCTACTTACCAAATGCGTAAACATTATGGGAAATGCGCTAGCCAGACAGGATTTAAACTTTGTCGGCTGGAGACCCAAGTTTGGTTTGAAGACGAAAAACGTACAAATGTTCTGTCACCATTCCTGATTTCTAACACACTCACAGCGTTCGGCTGGTCTTGCGGCTGTCAGAGCAAAAACGAAAACTGCTGCTCTCCGTGTTTATCCGTCATGTCCGGTTGCATTCATATGTGAATTGTGCAAGGCAATCTTATTTTGTCCATTAAATCGAAAGATCTGAAAAAGCCCAAACATTTACCCACCCATAGACCCTCCCCTCGAAGAAATCAGGACAGAAGTGGTTGAAAGTGGACAAAAGAGACGGATTAAAACACCAGGTGTAAATGGGAATGTGTCTCCCTCGTCCACTTGTGATCCGATCGACCAAAATGCATTATAATACCAGGTGTAAACAGGGTCTAAGTGTGAGATGTGAAAAGGGGGATGAATGTGCATTTATCTGTCCCGTAAGAAACAGGGTTAATCTCTCTTAAGATCTCGAAGGGACCAATGAAAGTTTCTGAAACTCAATAGGAAGAGGGAGATCCCTTGCTGAGAACCAAACCTTCTGGCCTGGACAGAGTAGAGGTCCAGGTCTGCAGTGCTGATTAGCCTGTTCCTGTTGCTGTTTAATAGGGCTGTCTAAGCCCTCCTCCAGGAATCCAAGCTGGCACAATGGGACATACCTACAGAGGAATGGAATAAGGTGTTGTGAGGGAGCTCTTCCCAAATCAGATGTGAGCTCTAAGAAATCTGGTTGTTACAGACCAAGCATCTTAGGGTTATCTCCATCTCCTGGTAATCCCTGTTTGTTTGACCATTAGATTGAGGGTGAAAAACTAAGGACAGGCTGAAGGATTCTCCAATGAGACAGCTGAAAGCCTTCCAAAACAGGGAAGTGAACTGTGACCCCCTGTCATAGGCCATGCCCTGGGGGATGCTGTGAATCCCGAAAACATGCTGCATCAGAAGTTCAGCTGTCTGGCTGGCAGTGGGGAGCTTAGTGGGGTGTCCCTCCAGCCACTGTCTCTATTCTTCAAATGCCAACTTCACTGCCCAAGAGCTCCTGATTTCTGATATCATAGTTCCTTTCAGCAAGAGTGTGTTCTGAGGCATCTACATCCACTGTGAAGGGCAACTCAGGACATGGAGGGTCAGTATGGGTGTGGAACTCAATTCCTGCTTTAGCTGAATAAATGCCTGGCCAGTCTTCTCAATCCACAGGAACTGCCTAGAGGGCTTCTCAGTTAGAAGTAAGTAGTAAAGGGGTTCTGCAATGGTGCTAGTTTTTTAATTGGATCATCTGTAAAAATGGGCAAAACCTAGGAAGCGTTGGAGCTGTTTGACAGCAGGGTTTTGTCCCATGCATCAGAGTCCTGCACGCGGGCGGGTACCCGCGGGTACCCGACGGGTGACCCGCCAAATTCTATGTAACGGGTGGAATAATATTTACGTATCGGGTGCGGTGCGGGTCGGATGCGCGGTAGGCACGGGTGGACTGCGGGTCCACCCGCCAAGACTATTCCAACTCAATTCAGTGCATTTGACAGCTGCTTTCAAATGGTCCAGTGCTTATTTGTGTTCACGCGCTGTGTGAAGACCGTTAAAGGCTTACAGCACGATTTGCAGCACTGAGCATTGTAGCCAATCGCGCGGCATCTGATTTAAAGCTATAGTGATTATTAAAGGGAGCGCGCTTTGCTCGCTTTGTGTATTTAATATAGGCTATTCACAATTTGAATAAAAGTTTTAGAATATTTTTCGCGCTGCTACAAAGAGGACCAGAGGACAGGTAAACGATGCTCAGTTTCAGAAGAGACAACCGCGTTTAAATGCCGAGTGAATCTGATAAAATATAAAAAATAGGCCAACTAAAAGATTCTTTGTTCTATTATTTTTACTTGTGTTGTTTAACGCAATGTTTAATTAAATGCAGCGACATATAATGCCTAATGTTGGTTTTATTGCTTGTGTTAGGCTACATGAGAAAATGATTTTTGTCTACCTGATGTAGGAGACTTAATGTGGGTGCGGGTCGGGTCGCGGATTTTATGTCAAACGGGTTGGGACGGCTACGGGCTAAAATTATTGTTTTTGTCGGATATCGGGTCGGGTGTGCTGTTAATAACTGCGGGTGCAGGGCGGGTACGGGTTTATCAAACAGGACCCGTGCAGGACTCTGCCATGCATTGACCAGCCTAAATGGCATTACCTGGTATTTGTAATAGCCAGTAGGGGTGTTGAAGGCAGTCTTGTGAATGAGTGTTCTGGAGATACAGTTTGGTGAAGATGGTTGCACGCTGAAGAAGCTCAAAAGCAATAGTCATTAAAGCCTCGTTCAGACTGTCAGTCCAAATCCGATTTTTGTGCATATCCGATTGAAATCCGATCAGATTTAGCAAGTCTGAACGGCCAAAAACCACATGAAATGCGATTTTTACAAATCCGTTTCGAGCCACATTCATATGTGGTTTGGAATCCTCTTCAAATTTCTGGAAATCTGTTTCAGTCTGACCGCTCTGATCAGATTTCACGTGGTTTATGTGACTTCCTCACGCAACGCAAAACGTAAACGTCAGACGTTGTTATAGGAAACATGCTGAAAGTCGCTGCAGAAACAAGGCTGTGTTGTTGCAAAGTGCCGGACGAGCAGAAATTAGCAATAGGCTATAACTGAGACATGTTTTGAGACCGGGGGAGACGACAACACGGAATAAAGCCGCTCATACCAGCCTCCTATGTTTCTGCCGTTGCCTCATCATAACGCAGTAGTCCAGCGCTGGCGGCTACACATTGTCATGATGTAAATAAGACAACATCTGTATTGCAAACCCCTCCATGTTGCGGTTGTTGTTGTCGTATTTGGCGTATACCTACAAACGCAACGTCATTGCCATAGAAACCAATGCAGATATTCCGGAAAACGAAAAAGCACCATGGACACACAAATCGGATCTGAACACTTGCGATACACAGTGTGGACATTAAAATTTTTAGATCAGATTCCAATCGGATGCACAAATAATCGGATTTGGACTGACAGTCTGAACGAGGCTTAATAGTAATGGATATCGATTCTTTATCTTGATCCAACTGGTCCTCTTGATCCCTCTGGTAATTGATGGTGGGTGGGAGACCGCCATCCTTCTTTCCAACAAAGAAGATACCATACCCAGCTGATTAAGGAATGAATGAACCCACAGTTAAGGGTCTGTACTTGTCCATTCCAGTTCTCTCTGGAGCAGAAAGTGAAAAAACTTGTGGTGGACAGGTTCCAATCAACTTAATGGCTCAGCCGTAGGATCTATGGCAGACCTTCTTGCAGACTTCAGTTCCAACCCTGCTCTAACACAACCTTGGTTAGCTGGTTCAGGTGTGTTTGATTAGGGTTGGAGTAAAACTGTGCAGGATGGTAGCTCTCCAGGAGCATACCTGGTCTATAGGGTGGAAGTGTCACTGCACTACTTTGGAAGAGGCCAGCAACTCTGGAGAGGCAGGTGGCAACTCGGAAGAGTCAAGTAATGTTTCGAGATTAACAGGCAATAGCTTGAGAGGATGGCAGCAACAGACAAGAAGCATAACAGTTAGAGCTCCATCTAGTCCAAGATCTAGAGAACCAGTCAATCTGGATTATTTCAACCAAGGATGAAGGGAAACTTAGGTTGACTGCGCAGTCATAAACAAGCATTTGCTATCACAAATGGTGACATAGAAATGTGATATTTGATTTGTGGACCTCATAATCCTTTAAACCTGCCCGAATATGCAAATTCAAATGTGAAGTGGGCTTTGGTATATGAGATGCATGGAGATTTTTCACCACACATTTTCTGATTCCCCAACCTACTTAACGCTGTCAGCATTTTTTCACTCCAGCACCACTCCCAATCCAAAAATGTAGCTGATCTATGAATAGATGCTTGGAGTCAACAGTGGTGAAGGAGCGAGGCCACCTTTAACACTGGGAGTGTACAAGAGAATATAATGAACAGTTAGAAAGACTTTCAAAAGACAATGCTAGTCCATTCCACTGCTAGCTACCATTATTATTCATTGATGTTCTGGACAACTAATAAGTTATGCACTTTGATTTTCTTTTAACTTTCAAACAGAATTCCCATTTCCCACTGCCCCGCCAACTGCAACCCCCCCACGGACAAAACACAAGTTTGTTGTGGAGGGAAAGAACCTCACCTTCCGCTGTGGTAAGAAGATAGCAGCCAAGAAAGGCAAAATCTAGTGAGTTCTTGTTTTTCCACACACAGATTGTTATATTAACTCTGACTGGTTTCCATATTCATGCTGTTTCTAAAATCAATTTATTACACTGCCTATAAAAGCATTTGCCCCTTGGTGGTTTTCGTGTTTTATTGTTCTACAATAGTGCTTTTCAAACCTTTCCTGGGGCCCCTCCACCATCACATTTTGGATGTCTCCCTCATCATTCACACCCAATTCAAGTCTTGCAGACCCGTCTAATGAGCTGATGAGTTGAATCAGGTGTGTTTGATGAGGTCGACATCCAAAATGTGCAATAGAGAGGGGTTCCCAGGACAGGTTTGAGAAGCACTGTTCTACAACACTGAAGAAGAGGATTTCACTTGGTGTTTTTTTTTTTGACACTGCACAGAAAATATTCCTTCTAGGGGTGTCCCGAGCCGATCTCAATGATCGGTATCAGGGCCAATTGGTCATTTTTTTAACTGATCGTAACGGCTATCCTAAGCACGGTTCTTTATTTTACATCAGCTGTCATGCCGGTGTCGTGTATTAGGTGGGTTTGCCAACTGGCAAATTTTAGGATTTTGCAAAAGATTTGTTTGTAGTAATATTCACCCCCTTAAAGTCAATATTTGGTACTGTAGATGCAATTTTTACCGTGTGGACACTGTAGGTCTTTATCAGCTGTACCATTGACCACTGCAATTTTCCCCCGTTATTTTTCCTGCTGAGGCTCAAGCCAGTGCCATGGAGATCATGAGTTCTCAATTGGATTAAAGGTGCAGTATGTAATATTGACAGCTAGAGGTTGAAATGGGTACTGCAGTTCAAATTCAAAATATTGGAGAGGGTTGTTTCTCCCGCCCCCTCCTTCCTCAGACTTGACGCTCATGCGGGTTGCCAGATTGAGATTGACAACACGCAACAGGAACAAGAGCAATGGCCAATAGAAGGCGATCGAGCCTTACACTTGCTAAGAGTTTTTCCATAGAAAACCATTATAAAGAAAACGTTCAACCATTTAATGCATTGCATTCATATTCTGGGTTCATCTGCTCGCCTGTATATGCATCAATAAGCTGTATACTAAATTTGATCTTTTAATATCACTGTTTTAGTACATTAAGGGACTTTGTGTTTTTCACGTTAAGCGTTTTAGAACGTCTTGCTGTTTTTAGTGATTGAAATACTACAGCAGGTGCTGTATATGGATCACAAGTGCCCAAAACTTGCATTTTATGGTTTTCTTCTTTTGAGATGGAAAATTGACAGCCCTGTGCTGTAGTTCTATGGATGTTTTGCCCTCCAGGCCTCCGTGGCAGTCACATGACTGAAAACCGTGAATTGATACCTGCTGATATAGACAGATACACGCAGAACCCACGTGCCACAGTCGCCTTTAGTCCTTTTGGTGTGTTCAAGCTCAGCTTTTTGGCTGAGACAATCCTCTAAATATGCACGGTTTGGAATCTGGATGTTTTTGTGTGAAGTTTTGAAGCGTATGTAAGGTTTGTGTTTGTTACAAACGTCCTAACCTGAAGCGTTCTCTCACACCGACAGCTGGTATAAAGACGGCGAGCTTCTGGAGTTCTCTCATCCCGGCTACATCTCCCTGAAAGATGACCACATCACAATTGTGGCAAATGCCATCAATGAGGGCACATACACCTGCATAGTGAGGAAGAAGAACAAGGTGCTGACCACGTACTCTTGGAGGGTACGAGTGCGCTTCTGAGGACCGGAGATACTCTTAGAGCACAAATTATAGCCAAAACCAGATCCAGACCAGCGTCCTCTCATCCTTGTCACCTGACTGGAAGAGAAGGTTCTGACGTCACTCGTCAGAAACAATGGGATCAGGGTTAAAGTTCACCACAGTACAGTGGAACATCACTCACTCGGGCACATATTCATGTCAGTTCATATTGCTAAAAATTTTAATATCAGGGTTTTTACGTTGTAAATACATTTCTTATTTTGCCAAATAAAACAATTTATTCTGTCATTTGAAGCCTTTAATCGATTCAGAATGACAAGTCATCATTTAAATTTAGTTTGATGAAGTTTGCGGTCCAAACATCTGAGAGCGCTTAACATTCTTACCTTTAAAATCACAAGAAATTCATTTGAAAAATGTTCATGCATTTCTGTTGTCTCTCTTCAGCACTGAAGGTGACATGAACAAAACCTGATGATTCACAATATCCAGAGAGAGCTGAGATGTTCCAAAGTTATGTTATGTAATTATTATTTAAAAGATTTCCTGTACGTTGCAGTGCATCTGAACAACACGACTGCTCTCTCACCATATTCCACTAGCATTTTCCTTTCATAGACAAAATAATCAACTGTATAAAATACTGGTAGAAATCCAGTCTTGTTCCAGTTTCTGGTTTCAATTCAGTTCTAATCCAAAGGGGGACTCTGATTTTAACTTATTCTGATTTTAATTCTCAACTTGTGTAAGATGCCACCCATCAGCACACTGGCTCACATTATATACTGCTGAGCATTTATTTGGAATATTGAAGACATGGCAGCGATTTAAAGAGTGGAAAAGCTAGTGGAAAACAAACGGTCATGAGGGTAGACGGCTCACTCCTGAAATCCCCTTTTACAGCTGGAAACAAACGATTAGAGACCTTATATAATGAGAGGAGCAAGTGGGATTTAACTTTAGAAAAATGACTTGGAGATTTTCTCTTCTGAAGGTTTAGTTCATACAACAGAATACTTTCATATTGTTCCAAACCCATAAGACACTCTTTGCAGAAAACAAAAAGATTTGTGAAGAATATGCTGGCTGCTCTTCAATAAACTGAAAGTGAAGGTCTGTCAAGCTCCAAAATGACAAAAAAGAACCACAAGTGTTTCAAACCCAAGTAGAACATAAAAGTAGACCATGTGACTCAAGTGCTACTGTATATTCAGTCTTCTGAAGTCATATGGGAGCTTAAGACCAAAATTTACATCATTATTCACTGGAAAACTACTGTATGTGTGTGCATTTTTGCTTTAATGAAGGCAGCGCATAAATACGCTATTATGACTTCATATATATATCCTTTTAGGGGTTCCATCATGGGCTGGAAGGTGTGCATTCAAACCGCTGAATGCACAATCAGTTCCAGTCAATCAGAATCGAGTATTCAGACAGATCATGTTTGTAAAACAGATTTATTTAATATTCATATGACGTCACAAAAACTAGTTTTCGATCCGACTCCTTAACTACAATTGCAGACGGAGAGAAAAATAAAAGAGGTCTGAAAATGTTCTGCTTGTTTTCAAACTGGACAAAAGAATGAGAAAACCAAGCAAAGACAAACCAACACATTATATTTCAGATGAACATGAGGAATTTAAAGCACTTGAACTTCACGGAGGTCCTCGGCGCCTGTAAAAAATGGTTCCCCAGAGTCTGTGTGTCAGTGAAGTTCAGTGAACTGCTCTCAAAATGAGTCTCAGCGTCATGTCAGATGTATTCAGAGAAGGCCAGCTGGCTGCTTGAGCTCAGAACTTCAGGCTGAATCCTGGACCGGCTTTGGAGGCGCCCTGGTTAGCGCTGGTCAAATGGAAACCAGTATCTTTAAGATCATCATCACCCTGAAGAGCACAACAGAAACGATGAGAATGAGAAACAATAACCAGGAATTTTAGAAAGACAGACAGACGACATGAGAAGACAGTGATTTACTAAACAGTATTATCTTGGTAATATCTAACAGAGACAGAAGTGTGGTTCAACAGTTTTAAAGGGTTAGTTCACCCTCATGTTCCACACCTGTAAGACTTTAGTTCACAAATGAGGATATTTTAATGAAATCTGAGAGATTTCTGTCCCTCCGCTGACAGTGTACACAACTACCACTCTGACGCTTCAAAAAGATCATAAAGAAATCTAATCCATATGAATTGAGCGGATTAGTCCAAATTTTCTGAAGAGACACGATTGCTTTATATGATGAACAGATTTTTATTCACATAAAAACACTCATCAACTCACACATCAGTTATGGTAAACGGAAACACAAGCATACTTGCTTGACGTGCAAGAACCAATGAGGTTCATTCTCGTGTTACGCAGCACATTTGAGCTTCAGCAAGAACCAATGAGGTTCATTCACTGATCAATGTTTTTATGTGAATAAAAGCCTAAATTCAGTCTGTTCATCATATAAAAGTGATCGAATCTCTTCAGAAAATTTGGACTAAACCGCTCAATTCATATGGATTAGTTTTACGATCTTTTTAAGAACTTTTTGAAGAGTCAGAGTGGTAGTTGCGTAGCTGTTAATGGAGGAACAGAAATCTCTCAGATTTCATTCAAATATCTTCATTTGTGTTTCGAACATGAACGAAAGTCTTACGGGTTTGAAACAACATGAGGGAGAGTAAATGGTTTTTCATTTTTGGATAAACTAACTCCAAGTAAAAGCTTCAGGTGTTGAATGAATATGCGTTCACAACCCATATTTCTGCTGTAATGATGTTTTTTTTAGTGCAACAGATATTCAATGACAAAAAACATGTAGAATGGGATGCATTATGTCAGTTCTTGGTTCTTATAGCATTATATTTGGTGTATAGCACAATCACCTGTAAATATTTTCTCTATTTTTTTTTTAATTGGTTGTTCGAATTGATAACGTGTATGATCACTTACATGATGAGAAGAAACATAAAACGCTTTATAACCTGCATATATTCACCTCTGACACATCGGTTTGATACCGTAAATCTGGTTTGATGTTGCACGATCACCAAACAGCAAAGTACAGTCTGATTTAGATGATGTTTTACTTCTTTATCTGTTCCTGGTTTGAGTGGAATTTGAGCAAACGTTATTTTAGTGACGTTCAAAAGAGACTCGCTCATGGTAAAGACAAATGTGTGTCTTGAATTCATTCAGTCGTGTTCGACCATCACTAAACTTTTGCCATAAAATGTATTTATTAAACATTTTTCACAGGATGAATTTTGAATGTTTAAGCTTTCGAATTATACCTAATTTATGGTGATTACTAAAATATGTGCAATAAAAAAAAGTGCTCTACCGGCTCTGACAGTTAGCAGGTTAAGAAAGGCAACAGAGTTTGATGTTGACGTGAAAGAGTTTCAGTACCATCTGGCTGAACTGTCCTCCCTCCGGCGCTCGCGGGCTGGTCCCTCTCTTCACCCGCTGCTGTTCGCTCTTGGCCGGCCAGGTGGGGAACATGGAGGGCTCAATGGGAAGCGGCGTCTCCCGAAAATACTCATGTTTAAGTGCCTCATCAGCGCTGATCCGCTTGGCAGGGCAGTACGTCAGAAACCTGAGATGGGCAGCAAGCAGACTGGTCAGAAAAAGGTCAGAAAAACACCGCTGCTGTCGTCTTGCATCACTGTAGGAACTGTAAACAAAGCACAACTTCCCTTTCATACCGACTTTAAATGTTCTTGCGCTTGCATTAGATGTTCTTGTTTGTTTGGCATCTCAAAGAATGAGTGGCATGTTTTGAAGCCACTCTGCTTTTGAACTTAATGGACACAAAGCAAAAGATAATAGCTGCGTCCCAAATCAGAGGCTGCATCCTTCGAAGTTGGCGAAGGTCAAACCGAGCGTTGTGAAATGGGACAGTCATTAGATATTCAAGTAAGTTTAAACCCAATACTTGCATGGTGTATTCTGCCATTTTCTCTCAAAACTATCCTTCGTGGCCCAGGAAACAAAGGACGCATTTCATTGTCGCATAAAAGAAACCTTCAAAATGGGACAGCCTTTGTTGCGCCGCTGTGATGCATTCGGCCTTCGAAAGATTCAGCCTCTCAAATAGGACACAGCTAATGAATGACTTTGGCATCAAAACAGAAACAGCTTCACATTACATAACGCTTGAGTTCAAAAACACTCCGACAGAATAAATCTGACCCAACGAGGCACTGTGATCACAGTGTTTAAGCCTGTGATCTTAACTGTCCTTCCTCTTTCTTCTCATTTCCTCTGCTGCTCTCGCTCTCATATGATCGTGGTATTTTCAGCCCGGCTGTGATGGGGCTTTCAGATGTGACGTGACCTTTCAGAGCCGTCTGAGAGCCGCTGATTGACTCCCTCAAACTATGCAAACAAGAACCCCTTGAGAAATTTCAACTCGAGAAATAAATCGAAAGCCAGAAGCGTCTGAAAACATCTCGCAGCAGCGTTCAGATCGATGGCTGTTTATTCCCAGATGAACGATTCGCGGTCATTCACACGGCTGCTAATGTTCAACAGGCTCAATGACAAGGTTCATAAATATCCAGAAATGCTTCAAGGATTACAGAACAAAACAAATGAAGTTCAATGCATGATATTTTATTTTTGTTTTACATTGCATATGCATTATATAAAAGTCTCTCTCTTATCTGGTGGCTAACCTTCATAAAAGACAGCGACGCATGTATTGTCTACTTGACAACACCTTCAAACACATTTATAATGCATAACTGCTCTGAGCCTTTTGTTTTTAAGTGTCTCATAATGTGAAGCAGCTGTTTCTGCACTGATGCACTTCAGCAAAACAACAGCAACAAAAACAGTGCGTTCTGTTTCTTGGTCTGCGCCGGGCTCAATAATAAAAGAGTTTCAGGCCTTTCAGTCCAGTTAGTTTTTTATATTCATTAGTAATGTCAAATCGATTAAAAAAAAATGACTAATTAATCGCCCATTTTTCTTTAATTAATCGAGATGAATCGCACCTAACATTAAAGTTTTTAATATAATTTTTATAATGTAATAATTTCACATTGAATCTCCAAATTAATGTAGAAACAACATAGAGACAGTATATTTTAAAATATTTGATCGAACCGGTAGGAAATATATAGAAACTAAATAAAGTTATCAAGCACTTCTCAGTCTTCACTGCATAAATTATAAATTAAATATCGATTAATCCTTATTAAAGCTACAAAAGTTATTCAGGCAAGAGCAGTGAGTGATTTTCTCTGTCTTTTGTTCTTTGATTAACATTAATAGACATCACAGCAGCAGGTTTATTAGGCTGTTGTCACTTTAAGAGCTGACGCACATGACGCGGATCTGACACATCCAATGTCCTCACAACTCTTTATGGTCATTTAAGACTATTTAACTCTTTTAAGACTGTGCTTATGATGATACTCAACAAAGCAGGCAATCTGGCATAATTTTGTGTGTTTTTGTCCATTCAAGCGTGAAAGAGACCTGTCTGAAGCAGCTTTCTGTGTGCGAGTCGTGTGTGTGTCACACAGACAGCACGTGGAAGTACAGATTTAAGTTTTTGCATCTTATCACGCTTGAATGGTTTAATAGCACTTGAATGTTAGTGCAGCCAAAGGATGACAGAAAAAAACAGACGCTGTGTTAATTGCGTTAAACTAAAAAAATTACGCAGTAAAAACACTTTAATTTTGACCCCTAATTTCCAGTGATCGTTTGATTTTCTGTAATGTTATATTAAGTGTCTTTAAGTATGTACTACCATTTAAATGAATCAGCAACACTTTACAATAGGGTTTTATTTGATAACATTACTTAGCTACATTAGTTAACAATGAACAATAATTCTACAGCATCTTAGTCAATGTTGACTTCTATATTAATACACTTTTAAAGTTAATTTGCTAACGCTACTTGTGAACTAACATGAACAACTGTATTTTAAATGCTGTAAGAACATATTGCTCATAGTTCATGTAATCACTTCTATAATTACACTGTTAACCCACCCTTAAACCTACCCATACCAGCAAACCTGTCTAACCTTACCCATAAACACCTCAACGGCAGCACAAGTGTTTTACAATACAACATCAACACAATAAGCACACTGAACCTAACTATTATTATTTTCTTTTAGATGCAAAGACACCCAACATAAAGTGTGACCAATAATTCTAGTAAAAATAAAAACACATTATTAAAAATATACTCTTCTTCTGCTCTAAACTAGTGTGCCGTGAGCTCTTACTTGTTCATGAGGTCGAAGCCCTGGTCGGACAGCAGCGCTCCGAAGCGCTTGCGCAGGTTGTTGTAGGGATACTCTGTGAAAGTCATCTTCTTCACTGCAGGAAGTTCACTGTATCCCGGCCAGATCTTCTCACTGGGGGAGCCCAGGTCCTGCAAACACACTTCAGCTGTGAACATGTTCTGCACTGCATTCAATGGGCCTCAGTCATGAAACACGAGCAGAATGAATTTTTGTGTAAATCATTCATAAAGCTGTTCTGATGTCAAGTTTCGGATTCATGGAAATGTTTTTATTTTCACAATGTTAGTTGGCATGAAAGAAATTTACACCTCCTCCCGACCACGTGTAAATGGTGTGTAAAACATTTAAATGTTCTGTGTTCTTTTAGGCAAACTGATGACACTGCATTTTGATGCACTATTTACAATAATAATATTTCACGAGTTCATTTACCCTGTCTTTTTTTTTTTGCTTAGAGTTGAAAACTGTTCAACTTTGGGTAAAACACAGCGCTCATCACTGTCACTTTTTACCCACTGTACCCATTTACCCCTTGTACGACTGAACAACAATGAAGTTAATATTGCTGGTTGAGACTATTAGTCTCTTTTGCATTTATGCAATATACTGGAGCAAACTTGAGAAGGGAATCCGGAAGATTCCACACGCGAATTATTGAAATTCATTAACATACACACGTTTAACTCAGAAATCTGATGTTTACGAAGCGTTCGTGAATCCGGAGTCGAGTTTTCCGGAAGGTCCATTTTATCTCCAAATTATTTTTAATATTTATTTATTTTTAGTAAAAATAAATATTAAAAATAAAATAAAAAATATAGTAAAAACAAATATCATTTACGCAAGTATTTATGAAAGTTTCATAAATGAGGCCCAAAGTTTAAAGTAGTGTTAATTTCATTAACGAAAACTATGATGAAAAATGTTGTTGACGAGCTTTTTTCCCATGACAATGATGAGACGACACTAAGGTCATTAAACGATAACTGTGACTATATTATAGTATATATAATCACATAAAAAAATTGGGTAATAATTTATTACAGGGTTCCCACACTTTGGTTAACTTCAAATTCAAGGACTTTCCAGGTCCAATACCCTCAAATTCAAGGACTTAATGTGGAAACACATTTCAAGTGAGAGCAAGGTTACGCCGTGTTACTTTGTAAGATACATAGTTACAGTTTTCATGTGTCAAACCAGTGTTAATTTCGTTAACGAAAACTATGACGAAAAATGTTCGTTGACAACCTTTTTTTCATGACTAAGACGAGACGATGAGAGACGACACCAATGTCATTTAATGATAACTGTGACTAAAACTACACGTGCAATATCGTTGACGAAAAAAGATGAGACTGAAATGTGGCTGAAAGACTAAAAACTTTACCAAAATCACTCTTTTGAAATCACTTTTTGTTTTTGTTGAATAAAGGAGACAAAACATTACAGACTGTTTTTACGAGCGTTCATGCTTACTGTTGCCAGATTTCCAGAATTTAAACCCCCAATCAGAGCTTTTCTGTTAAAAGAACACGTTTTACTTAATCTTTGCAATTTGGCAACCACACACACGCGCTCTCTGAGGAAGAAGCGCGGATGATCTGAAAACACAGACAAGTAAGATGGAGTTCAGCGATCTTCATTTGAGATTTTCTACTCTAATTAAAGTGTCATTCAGTCGGTCTATATTGCGCTGCTCGTTTGCTGACTAAATCTGCGACCAAAGTGTAGGCTGATATACAGCAGTGGCTCTCAAACTGACGTACGCGAACAAAATGCTGAGTTTTGCCGTACATTTTATTCTACTCCACCTTAAAATAACAAAAACTGAGCATGTGTTTCTAGCAGGTAAAATGCCGTAAATACACGACATTCAATCAAAGTACCTCATCTTACGCGATCAAAACTGACTGCACAGCATCGCGCTACATTAGTGCTGTTCTCGACAATAAAGTGGGGATTTAGCACTACTAGCATGAAGAACAAATATAGACACAGACTGCATAGAGATTTAAGATTAAAACTCTCTTCGATACAAAAACATACCCTTCTGTGAGTTACTGTTTTTCATGTTGATCATATTATACCAGCAAGAATTCAATGTTTCCCGAATATTCACAAGATTTCAAATGATTTTATACAACACTTCAACAAATAAAAGGGTAATATTTAGTGATGTACATTTTAAACAGTATATTGTCAGTATTTTTGCTGTTTTGCAACAAAAGCCACAGCAGAACTGCAGCACACAAGCTGTTTCGTGAACGAATCTGCGGCTTTGAATGAATCGTCAATGATTCAATGACCCATTTATAAATACAGCCGCTTGCTTTGATACTGAAAGAATGAATGACTCGATGATTCACTCATAAAAACAGTGACTTACCGCCACCTACTGACGGATTTAATGTAATATTTAAAAGTATCTCTTCGTTTTTATCATCATTGTATTTATTGAAATTTTTTAAGCATTATTTATTTTATAAAGGTATTTATAAAAGGTAAAAAAAAAAAAAATGCACTGGAAAAATCTTTTTAAGAGGGCAAATATTGTCCCTTAATGGAAAAGGTGTAACTGCAGTCTAAGTGGAAAGGCAACGCAGAAGGATGTTAAATCCCTCAGGGGTTCGACACTCTAGAAAGTTTGAGAAGCACTGAAGAGGGAGAAGTGTAGAATTGCAGAAGTGCGACTGCTAAAAGTGTCAATACAGCCTGTTACCTTGATTCAGATTTTTCATAAGCTTAAATGAATTGGTCTAAAGAGAAAAATTGTAATGACTATTTTGTCTAAAGACTACATATAAAATAGCTATCAAAATTAATGTTGGTAACTGTAGTTTGACTAAAAGTAATGACTAAGACTTGACAAAAATGCAATGACTTTTCGTCGACTAAAACTAGACTAAAATATGAAAGACAAAAATGACTAAAATGTGACTAAGTCTAAAGAGCATTTTCGTCTGAAGATAAAGACTAAGACTAAATCAAATATGGCTGCCAAAATTAACACCGTGTCAAACACAACTATGCAAAAACTTTTTTTTGGCCATATGACAGAGATCTGATATTCTATTTGTCGTATTTCTGTTTTTCAAAAAACTGAAGAATATTCAGTACATCCTATAGTGCAGGGGTGTCAAACTCATTTTAGGTTGAGGGCCGGATTGGAAAAAAATTAACCATGTGCGGGCCGAATTACCTTCTTTTTTTTAAACCTTAGTGTGCTGATAGTTGCATTAATATTAACCATATAAACAACAAATTAATTAGCAAGAAAACTAGTACACTGCTCTTTAAAACTGCATTTGAGTTTACAGCAAAAAGACTATTAGATTTTTTAAATAATGCTTTATTTAATATTTTTTATTAGTGATTTTGTATGGCCAATTCAGATTTTTTAGAAGCAAACTGGCCGATTCTGATACTGCTTGCAGATTTTTTTTTTAAAGCAAATTTATTTATTTGTTCCAAAAATATGTGTAGCTCTTTGATATTAGAGGCAAACACTGCATTTTTATCATAATCCCAACAAAGATGTTATGCACATGAGCATGAGCAGTTGCTTTTAATTTAAATTATTGTATAATTTCAAGATTAACAGCAAAAACAGCATGGTCTGACTTTAGCTTTGTGAAATTATGCTACATAAGACACCTGCACAAAACAAAATCAGCAGACGGACTGAATGAAAATGCAGATTCACTCTCTGACAGTAGGTGGCGCTTATGGACCAGCAGTGATATAGCGTTTCCATGGTTACCGCTGTACACAAAGCAGCGCTGAATTTATAAATATCAAAACTTTTCTGAAGACAGTTCCCTTCAGAGATACATTCATATCAACCCCAATTCAATATTTATATTATTCTTCCTATATTTCGCGAACAGTGAGATTGTGAATGGTGCAGTGTTTCCTCTGCTGGCGCGCCTGTTCTCCTCTTTGTGTCCGTATTCAGCGTGTGCCTGTGTTATCGTCCTGTTTACAGACATTGTAAATATTTCCACACAAATGAAAGCAGTTTGTTTCCAAGCCCGGAATAAAGATTGACCAAAATAAAACAAACACGTTTGGATTTATGACCAGTGGACTAGTTTATCTCTATTTTTTATAATAGTTCAAATCATCCCCCGGGTCAGATTGGACACCCCTGTGGTATACTGTATTCTAAAATTATCTGATATTAACTTTTGCATGGATTTTATTGAAAAGAGCTTAGGCTCATGTAACCAGAAGTTTTAAGATATATGAATATGCTTTTAAGTTTTTCTTGCCTCATGGGTTTACATCTGTGAAACGTTAAGGAACCATCCTAGTAGTTTTGTGCGCGCGGGAACATCATGGCAACGTACAACACAAAGTACCTCACATGGGAAACACATTTAACGTAACGCGTAAATGTGCATAACTAAAGGAAATCAAGCAAGCTAGTATGCATAGGCCACGAAGTGTTGGCGAAACAACACATTAGCAGACCGGAGGGAATAATATGGAATTATTTCCAGAAAACTTCTTGCACAAAATTAATTCAAGCACTTTCAAGGACCTGTATCTATGTATGTTTATTTTCAAAAACTTTCCAGGGCCTTGAAATTTTTTTTCCAGATTCACAAACTTTCAAGGACTTCAAGGACCCGTGGGAACCCTGTTATTAGACAGAACGGCTAAACGGTCAACTAATGAAGACGGGAATGAGAGCCAAACACTCAGGTGCTGGCGTTCTCCGTGCTTTCAAAATAAAAGCCCTGGCAGGCAGAAAAACATATTGGCTGATGCCAATAATTATAAAAAAAAAATGCCAAACATCGGCTGATATAATGGCCTTGGCGATTTAACGCTAGTCAATACCACAATCTTCATTGACATTAACAGCCACTATCCAGTTCTGCATTCAGTCAAACTCATTACTTCATAATCTTTTTGAAATTACTTCACTCTTGGGATCAAGGATTCAAAAACTGCCGTTTTTTTTTAATTTTCCCTTGCCAAAAATATGGCACCCATTCAAAACCCATTTTGGGCTGCACTAACCCTAATCCGGGATACTACACAAAATGGATATATTTAAAGTGGGATTCAGCAGTTTTGTGTTTGCAGCTATAATGGAACTGATACATTTCTGTTCCAACAACTATGAAAATATCTGTAAATGAATAATACACTTTTGAAGTAATTATGATGTAAAAATAACCCCTGAAAAATTAGTGTACATGATTATCAACAACATTATATATAGTTTGACTGTCCTCAGTACAATAAAGCAATTACAGATCAACATCAACACTGAAGATTTGAGTGTAATAGTCTTATGAAAAAAATCACTGGTTTAATGAACTGAAGACATTCAGGATGTGATGAAACATACCTTGAATATTTTGTTAATTTGATCAATCTCGGATTTGCCAGGGAATAAAGGTTTCTGCGTGAGCAGTTCTCCAAATATACAGCCCACAGACCACATGTCCACGGCGGTGGAGTATTCCTGTTAGGAGGAAACATGAGGGTTTAAACAAGCTGCACAATATTTGATTTGAACAACATCCCAGTCACTTAGTAACAACTTCAACAGAGCAAGAGTAACCATCCACCATTTCAACAACCTCAACTCTCCAGTACTGAGTTCTTACACCAGAGATTAATCACAGCTTTAAAAACAACAGAGATTGATGAAAAAGAGACAAAAGAAACATTGAGAATTACAATTAAATGTTGATGCTGTAAAAACACCATTTATCAAAAACAACATACGTTTGCTATAAAATATAATAGCAGGGGATGTCAGCAGTGATTCTTCATGTGGACGGACAGTCACGTTTTGCTGTGTTCTGTTTATATAGAAACTTCTGATCGCAAAATAAATACTATATAGCAATTCTCAAACTGCAAACTTTTACTGCACAGCTCTAATGTGATAATTGTGTCTATAAGGCATGAAGTTATTATGAACATTAACGATTTTCTGTGAAGCTGTTTTGTATACAAATAGACTTGACTCGATTTGATTGGAGGATCGGTCTTCAGAATTATGGGTAGTGGAGTTTGGAAATTTGGTATTCAAAGGGGCTATATGTATTAATCACTTTTTAATTGGCAATGTGTGAACAGCTTGCATCAAAACTTTCTAGGTTTGTCTATGAAAGCCTGTAGATTTTTTTTTTTTTTTGTGAAGGACTCTGGATGTTTTTGACAGGAAAAATCAAAAGGATGTGATGATAGCATTGATATTAAATTGATACCATACAGGGTCTGGATTTCGGCGCAGGTATTGCACATAATTTTACTCATTCCTGCAGGTTTTCACGTTTATAATGCAGGAAATTACCGCAAACATTTATTAGTAAATTAATCAACAGATTATCACATCAAATCAGTAACTTAAACTTTTTGTTTCACAAACAGCGTGAGAATCAGCAGTACCGCGTCTCCCCTCTCTCCATCTCTCAAAATGAGCAAATGGCTTCTGGCTTTAGATGACGTCGTGTCTGCGATACTACACTCTCGCTCGTGTTTAGAGACAGCTGATGGAAATGTCACTTGTCCACGTCTTTTAAAGCCTTGCCAATTTAAACATTATATCATTCAGTCGTACTGGCGCGCTCATACCCACACCGCGCAACAAAGACGCCTCCCTAAGAGCTCGCATGTTCCGAAGGGAGTTCTTTTTCACTGCTTATTGCACTTAAATGGTCAAATACACACAGAATTATGTCAAAATGTCCGTCTTGGTGAGTATTCACAATAAACACAGTTGGTTATGTATTAGGTGAACGTAAACAGTTGAGAAAGAAAACTCATGAGTTAGGGGCCGTTCACACAAAGCGTTTTTCCATTCCAACACACTACTTTTCCATTGATTTTCTACGTAAACACGCTAGACAGTGTATGACCTTTGCGCTCGCGTCTTGCGTGTTTTGCACCATCTCGAGACCTTGTGTTTTTTCCCATTCCACTGCCTGCGTCTCGCGTTTTTCAAAGCAAAAAGGCGTTCTGTGTGAACAAGCCCTATGTTGGATCTGTGACAGCAGCAGGTATATTAGGCTAAATATGTCACTAAATATTCTCCTAATATACACCTTATATTCAACAATATTACTGATCTGCCTGCATTGACACCACTGTATGCGAATTGAACTGAGCTGGATGATCATCAATGTTTTCTCCAGAGCTGCTGTATAGATAAATGAACTAAAATAACTAATGATTTTTACAATCGAAATGAATCAATACTGAACTTAAGCTGGACAATGACATTTTCTTCTAGAGCTGCTGTACAGACAAAATTATGTTCCAGTTATCACTGTAAAGCTGCTTTGACACGATCTGCATTGTAAAAAGTGCTGTATAAATAAAGGTGACTTGACTAAATAACTTTTGTAACTTTAATTGTAAGGCTTTATCTGTTTAATTTATACAGTGAAGACTATCCAGTGTTATTTTATGTTTGATTATTTTATTCAATTTCTGTAGTATTTCTGTACCTAAATACTACTGTTAGACCAACCCAAACTCAAGTGCAAATATTGTGAGATCTAAACATCATTGGTTCTAGCGTGTCAAACACATGCTGGAGCTTTTGTGTTATTTAAACAACACAATCTTATGTATGTGCGTTGATCAGTGTTAAAAGTCTAAATTAGATCGTTTAAATAATGTATTCACGGTCTGTCGATCTCTTAATCCCCCTTTACAAGTCAGGATGGTCAAGTGACAGATGCTTGGCAAGGTTTGTTGGTTCACCTTTTTTCACCATCTTATAAGCCAAGTAATTTATTAATTAGTTTTGGGCATGTTAAGTGAGATTCACCTGCTTTATCCATTTTGTTCCTCTATGTTGTCACATTTGATGGTTGGTTTCGCGTCAGTTTGAGTAGCACACTGCCACCTAGCGGTGAACTTCAGAACAGCAGCGTATCCAGTACCGAAATAAGCAAAATCATGATATCGTACTGTTTGAAATAAAATATATAACAATATTTTTCCAGTACCGGTATACCGCGCATCCCTACTAATTACAAGGCTTCCTGAATTCTACATATAGCCCCTTTAAACAATATTGTGTAGCTTCTACAGAAGCACAAGTCATCACTTCATCTCAAAGCTCATGGCAGCTCTGTCTTAAAGGCTTATATATTTTTGTAAAATGTCTTCTTTTACTGAGAAAATATGGTTGGAACCCAATTCTTGCTCTCTGTACACACATTAAATCGTATTTAAAATGATTATTTTTGGGTTGTCCTGATCACTGGCTCTGTCCTGTAGATGTGTAATGATGATGTCTACTGACCTTTGCCCCCAGCAGCAGGTCAGGTGATCTGTACCACAGCGTGACCACCACAGGTGTGTAGGGCTTGAGCGGCGAGCCGTACTCTCTTGCCAAACCAAAGTCTCCAATCTACAAAACACATTCACATCTCAGTTAATATTCTAAATAACACATTAATATTAATAGCATTAACAGCACACTGTACAAACATGTGATGATGTGTAACGAGCAGGGCTGGGCAGTGACACAAACTTCATGATTCTGATCAGAGGTCACTGATGTCTGACCTTTAAAATGCCTTTGTGACTCAGCAGCAGGTTGGAGGTCTTCAGGTCCCGATGAAGGATCCAGTTGTCATGGAGATGACGGACACCTCTCAACAGCTGGATCATCAGTGTTTTGACCTCACCTGGACAGGAGACAAAAACCATTCAGATGAACCTCCTCATTATGTGACGACAACATCATGAATTATTCAATGTGGTTCAGGTCATACCGGGCAGGAAGGGCTGTTTCATGGTCTCCATGAGACTCTTCAGATCATGTTCAACATAATTCATCACAATGTAGATTTTATCCATATTACTGCCCACGACGATCTCCTACAAGACAAGCACACGCGGGAGGTTCAGCTACACACCAAACACACTCACAGCTTTTCATGGACAACCATTAACACTCCAGTTTATTATTATTATTCTACCAAAACTGGTGTAATAGCTGGTAAGAATATTTAGGTAACGCTTCACAATAAGGTCTAATTTGTTAAAATGAGTTAATGTATTACCTAACATGAACTAACAGTGAGCGATATATAGGGAATTCCTCAATACAGTGACTGTACTAGATGATTATGGAAACATTTTCAATGTTAAATTTAGAAAGAATACCCATTAAATTATCCATGAAGCTGTTTATGTTTTGCAATGCTATGTAAAAATAAAGTAAAAGAAAAGAAAGAAGGTTTACGTCAAAGATGATGTTAAGTGTGCATAATGACTCGATTGAGTGAAATGCATCTGTTTTTCTACAGTTTTCTAACCCGGACAGTGACGATGTTGGGATGCTGGGCCTTCAGGATGGTGTTGATCTCTCTGAGGGAGGTGATGGGAAAGCCCTCCTTCTCTTTCTCCATCTTCAGTCTTTTCAGAGCCACAATTTCATCCGTCTTCTTGTCTTTGGCTCTGTAGACGACTCCGTAAGTGCCTTCCTCGATGCGGTTCAAACACTGGAACTCCTCCACGCTCCGACAGCCCTAAACCACAGACACACAGACAGCAGGTCACGACTGCTTGTGTAACCGTGCACCTGGAAAACAGGCGTGTGTGTGTGTGAGTGTGTGTACCTGTAAAGCGGGCAGGTATTTGGGCAGCTCTTTCTTCAGCTCCACGGGTGAGATGGGAGGTGATTCAGGGATGTAGTTGTCTTCTGGTGTGGCTGAATGAGAAGGAGACTGTGGCGTGACGTCACCCACCTCCTCACCTTCCTCTGCCTCCTCTTCCTCAACGCTCGCCTCAGAGTCGTGATCAAACCGGGACTCTGGAACTGTCACAACAACACATTCACACCATTTTTATTTTTTTTTACGCGGTACAATCATACTAATGTAAGAGATATTTGAGAATGCTAAAATATCACCTCAATCCAATTAAATCAAAGTCACAAATAAAAGTAATGCTGATGAAATGCTCACTCGGAGGAATGTGATTTCCATTCTCTCTGTCCTCTTCTTCCTCCTCTGTCTGTTCTTCATCACTCAGGACACCTGAGAAATAAATGTACATACTGCAGGTCAACAGCTTTACAAATCATATTGAAATGTACAAAGTTTAATGTCTCAATGCACTCTGAAATTAAAGCACAGAACATGTACACAACTGGTTAGAAAAAAAGGAAGAAATTACATGATAACGATTCATGTGCTCAACAGATGTGTGTGTGATTGGTTATAATGCTCAACACTGCAAAAAACAACACATAAAAAGCCATCTTTGATGCAATGTGAGCAGATATAAATAGAGCAATCGACACTTTTCACAATTCACTTTAATCACGACAGATGTACTCGATTTAATTTAATTGTGCAGGGGCTTTTTTTTGCCCTGTGTGTTGAATTTGTGGGGCATTTCTGTTCATTTTGGTGGCATTTTTGCCACCTTCAGCAAAAATAAGTCAAACATACATTCTCTCTACAATGGAAATCAAATATTGTTCATATAGTTATTGTTCATTCATAGTTTTCAGTCACATGACTGGCACGGAGATCCGGAGGGCAAAACACCCATAGAACTGCAGCACAGGCCTGTCAATTTTCCATCTCAAAGGAAGAAAAACAAAGATATGTGAACAAAATTAAAGTTTTGGGCACATGTGATCCATATTCAGCAGCTGCGGCAGTATTTTAATCACTAAAAACAGCAGGACGTTCTAAAATGCTTAACGTTAAAAACACTTAAAGTGCCTTAATGTACTAAAACAGTGATATTAAAAGATCAAATTCAGTATACATCTTATTATTGATGCATATTATATACAGGTGAGCGGATGAACCCAGAATATGAATATAAGTGTTTTCTTTATAATGGTTTTCTATGGAAAAACACTTAACGAGAAACTATGTGTTGAGTTTATGTTCTGGATATCTGTTATGCATCATTAATAAGCTGTATACTGAATTTGGTCTTTTAATATCACTGTCTTACTACATCAACTGGTGGGTACATGACTGGAGGGCAGCGGAGGAAAGCCTTGTTTTGCCCTCCAGGTGGGTGTCCCTATAAGGTAGGGCTGGCCGATTTTTTCGATTATTTCGAATGTAATGTTTTGCCACAATTTTATACTTTTTAAATTATAAAATTGCACAATAATGCATTTCTGTTCACTCAGAAATGCATTATTGCGTTGAAATAAAAATGAGACGTGGGGAAAAAAAGCAAAGTTATTAAGCGTGAGTTGAACTTTTTAACTTGACCGCCACGTTTTTATAATGCCGTGTCATAGGTGAGACGCTGCAAAAGACGCGAGACACGAGTGCCACAGCCAAACATGTCCGCCAAACATAAAAACAATAGGAAAAACAGCGCAATGGAATGCAAAAACCTGTAAAGGACTACTACTGTATGTTTGATATTTCATGTTTGCATGATGGTGACAGGCTGAAAGCTACTGTTATTTTCTGTTTTTACAAAGCATTCGCTGTTAATAACAGCCTATTACTGGTGTTATTTGATTCTCTTACTGTTTGGCTAAGAAATATTTAGTATTTTTCTTATTTTATATTGTTTCTGAGTATACAGAACGTTTAGGATAAGTTTGTACAACATTTGCCTTCATATTTCATGCATACTTTTTGGAAAATATTTAACTAACAAGTCATTTGTTTACATTTATCACTTCAGGTGTGTGCTCTTGGAATAGAACTTTTTTAACCAGATTGTTAATAAAGAGAATGTTATTTGAATCATATTGTAGTTACGTTTTTAAGTTGACTAGTTCAAAATCGGTCGATTATTCTGGAAAAAAAAAAAAAAAAAAAAAAATAGAGATTTTAATTTTTTGCCATGTCGCCCAGCCCTAATATAAGGGTGTGACGTCCCATGAAAACTATGAATAGCAGAAGTTCCCATAAATGTGTCGCTCATGTAGATTTCCTTGTTTTCACCCTTCTGTCCATACTAAACCAGCTGGATGGGCTTCAAGTCTGAGACTGTCCTGGTCTTTATGGTTCTTATCCAGTTCTGCATTATCATTTGTTTGAAATGTGTCATTTAAATGGCTGTGAACATCTCTGTTGTGAAGCATGCTCCTCAGTTGACTGTTGGCAGAAGATCTATTGAATGTACAGTGTGTGTGTGTTTGCGTACAAACCTCCGCTGTGTTCGGACCCCTCAGTGTCTGATCCTGACTCGCCCTCCTCATCTCCCTCACTCTGGCTGCTGGACTCTTCCTCCTCATTCTCCTCTCCTTCCTCATCCTCAGAACCAGAGCCAGAACCTGACAAAACAAACACACAATCAGTCCACATCTAACACACTCAGAGAGAGAGAGAGAGAGAGAGAGAGAGAGATGTACCCAGTGATGACTCTGGTGTGCTGGTCTTCCTCTCACTGTCACTGATGTCCTGCAGATCAGACAGGATATCTTTATCCTCCATCTTTCCCTCGCGCACTGCAAATATAAAAAAAAAAAAAAACGACGTTAACAGCACATTCATGCAACATGCCTGATTTAATGCTAGATTCCCGTTCACTGGGACACAACATCACTGAAACATGCTTCTGTAACGCTGCTTTAAAACAATGTTGTGTGAAACACGCCATACAAACATGACATGGAGAAGTTCATTTTATGAAGGCAGACGGATGAGCTGATAACTATGGATGCTCGGAATAAAAATAAAAAAGGTAACTGATGATTTTTTATTTCACAATTCTGACTTTTTGTCTCACAATTGTGAGTTTATATCTCTCAATTTTGAGAAAAAAGTCAGAATTATGAGTTATAATGTTGAATTGCAAGAAATATTCTGAATTTCGAAATATAAATTCACAAAACTTATAAAAAAATCCGAAAACTCGGAATTGCGAAAAATGATGGCATAATTGTGGGATATAAACTCAGAACTGCAAGAAATAATGTCAACTGTGGGATATAAACTCGGAATTACGAGATGTTATGTCAGAATTGTGGGATATAAACTCGCAATTGCGAAACATGATGTCAGAATCGTTGGATATAAACTCGCAATTGAGAGAAATAATGTCAAGTGTGGGATATAAACTTGGAATTGTGAGAAATTACGTCAGAATTATGTGATATAAACTCGGAATTGTGGGGAAAAAAAATGTCAGTTGTGGAATATAAACTCGGAATTGCGAGAAGTTATGTCCAAATTGTGGGATATAAACTCTGAATTACGAGAAATTACGTCAGAATTATGTGATATAAACTCGGAATTTGAGTAAAAAATTTCAGTTGTGGGATATAAACTTGGAATTGCGAGAAATTATGTTAGAATTGTGGAATATAAACTCGGAATTGTGAAAAAAAAAAAGTCAGTTGCGGGATATAAACTCGCAATAACAAAAAATGATTTTAGAAATGTGGGATATAAACTACAAATTACGAGAAATAAATATTTTTACTAATTTTTTTATTCTTTGCTGGAAACAAACATCCATAGTCCTTTAGTTTTCAGAGTCATCTCGCAGCTCAACATGTCAATTAAGTAAAAGTACTTGAAGTCAGGTGTAATATTGATGTATAATGTAGAAGTGTGACCTGCTCTCCGTGGTTCGCTGCTCTCTGCTTTCGTCTCTCTCTGCGGGCGAACAGGGCTGCGGCTGCGACTGCGATGGCGTGAGCGACCCTTATCTGTGAACTCCTCAGCAGGAGCCGCTCTGTGATGAGACACGGGCCCTGAACAAACACAGTCAGCGCTTGGTTAGTCCAGTGTATGTCTGCTCCACTCTGCAGTCAAAACATTCTTAAAAAATTAAACATGCTCAGATTAATTGCTTACACTAAGATCTAAAATATGCATTGAGAAAACAGATAGGATGAATTTCCATTTCATGCTGACCTCAATAATCACTAAATTTACATGCATATGCTAACTCAATATCAATGCTTTAAGCAGCTGCACTTATTAATGCACTCAATCATTACAGCAGCATTAATACCACTTTCTGTTCTTTCATTCTTTTTAAAGAGCCCCTGCAGTCCCCCGCCACTCATATGTGAGTCTGGAGTTCAGCAGTGTGTGACGTGAGCGGCCATTTCATCTCATGTTGACATACCGTCCCTGCGGGCGTCTCTGTCTTTGCGGCGCTCCTCTGCTCTCCTCTCTCTCTCCTTCAGCTCCCGCTGTTCCCTCTGCTCTTTCTGCTGCTGTTCCCGGAGCTTGCGCTCTCTTTCCCGCTGACGCTCCAGTTGCTCCAGACGATCCCTGCTGGTTCACATAAGAACAGACTGAAGTCAGGTCCAGCTGTGATCGTGTCATCAGGCTGAAGAACATAGACTCACATGCGCATCGCATTGCTGTCAATCATGGCGTTATTTTTAATGACAAATGTCGAGAGTGCATTATTTGATCTCACAAAAAACTGGATGCACGCTCTCAAATATACAGTGCTCTCTTATGATCTGCCTCTCCTCTCGCTCAAATATTGCTCAAACTGTGTCCTGTGCACTCGCAAATCTCTCCGTGCTTTTGCACTAGAAATAAATTTGCTTCTGGATTAAACACTGTCAAAAGTTATCAACCAATCAGAATAGACGACTGATCGATGAAAATGCTACATGGAATCTTATAGTGTGTGTTTGTGAGTGTGTGTTTGACCTCTCTCTGCGGGAGTGAGCTCTGGCTTGATCCCTCCGTTTCTGACGCTCATAATCTCGTCTGGTTTTGGTGTCATCCTGCCACGGTCTTTTCCTTCTCTCATTTTCTCGCTCCTTCTCTTTGTCTTTTGTGCGGATGTGTTTCCCTGCTGTAAACACAATATACCAGACAAAAAAGGTAACACTTTATATTAAGTACCTTTAACTACAATGCATTAACATTTATATTAATAATTTAATACAATGCACTTATTGTGTACATCCATGTTTTTCAATTGTACTTATTTTTAAAATGCATGCATGTAATTAATTTCTGTAATTACATCTATAATCACACTGTTAACCCACCCTTACACCTACCCATACCAGCAAACCTGTCCTAACCTTACCTGTATCACCTCAACAGCAGCACAAGTATTTTACAATACAACATCAACACAATAAGTACATAATTATTTTTTATGTAAGTACATAATGGTTAAAGATATACAAGAATTAGTTATGCCATTAGTAGTGATAATTCAGATGTCATCATTATGACTTTTTTAAAGAGAACCTACTACACCTTTTTCAAAGTCTTGATGTTGTTTTTGGGTTTTTGTGTTTGTCCACATTTATGACTGACCTTCTTCAGCAGAATGGCTCCTGTGCCTCCTCTTGTCCTTCCTCTTCTCCTCTTTTCTGTGGTAGGATTTGTCTTTTCTTGCCATCTGCTGCGGGGGTTTGATGGCCAGAGATTCATCCTCCTCTCCTCTGCAGAAACACATTCAGTATCAGCTGAGAGCACCAGACACACACAGCTACACAAACCCATTATTAATATTCCCATAAACCTCTTTTAAAGTGTGTTATGAGACACTCAGAGGCAATGACCTGTCTTCAGTCGAGTCTTCCCGCGTATAGGGTGAATTCCTTATTGTTATTTCCATCCTGTGGTCTCGTAGCTCTCCTTCCTCCGGAGTGTCCCGTTTGGATTCCCGATCATCCGTCTGTGGGGAAAAAAACAAACAAACATTTGACTGGAAATTGCAGCAAAGTCACAGTAACAGTAAGGGATCCTTACTGTTACCCCAAAATATTTTACAACAAGCTTCAAATATATTATTTGCATGCTCATAATCATTTATTTTTTATTAAAATAAAGCATGCTACTTGCATATGAATTATATCAGGGGTTTTCAATCTTTCAGACCCCAAATATGATAATTTAAAAGGCAGCTATATTCATATATAAAGACCCAGTTTATACTGTGAAAAATTAACATAAATATGCGTCGTATAAATGTGAAAGTATTTAGTTTTCTCTTCACTATAGTGCTGTAAGATGTATTTTTTCTTTATTTGTTTATCTTAATCAAATTTATATTATTTCATTTTAATACATTTTCTTGTTTAATTTAACCTGTTTTATTTTACTAATACATTATATTATATTATGATTATTTTTTTACACAGCTTTTCTCTGGAGCCCAGTTTGAAAACCCCTGAATGATATGATAGTATTCATCATGTCTCGGATCAATAATGATTAACTGACTATCTTACGTTCTTTACTCGTTTAGGATCACTCTTCTCTTCCAGCTCTCGTCTGCGCTTCTTCTCTTGTAGGATTTCGTCTAATGTTTTAACTTTCCAGGTTTCCTTTTCGTCCCCCATCAGCTCCAAATCACCTCCCACTGAAAACAACAGGAGGAAAGACACTTGATTCAAAGGCACATGTCTCTCTCTCTCTCTCTCTCTCTCTCTCACACACACACATTCAGTAATGTTTGGTAAAGTTACAGAAACCGATGCCATGACATCACAATCTAAAAAAATGGCTAAAAAGCGTCACGTGTGACTGAACTCCCTCACTCATCATCTTATTATTTCGCTTTGTTTTTCTGTCATTGTGTATCAGAAAATAGATCATGTTATCAAGTTCAGTTATTTATAATCGCGCTAAAAAGACCTGAAGGTGTTAAACTATCTTTTTGGAAACGTACCGTGGTAATAAACATAAATACGAATACTGTAATGATTCGGTGATTCACCACCGTACTGTTTTTAATAGCTGTTCCCACGTAATTAATAAAAATCATGGAATACTAACGATGTGTGTGTGTTATTTGAGTGCGTTTAAGTTACGTTAGATCACGCAGATTCACATGAACTTCACGCGCGTGTACGAGAGCTCTCGTGCACTATCACAACAAAAGAAACGGCACGCGCAGACTTCTACTAAACATTTCAGTAGCGCGCTTATAAACTGATATTAACACTTCTAAATATTTTTAATTTTTTTTTTTTACTCACCTGTGATTTATTCGGCGCGTTTTCACAACACCGGAATAACGATTCACTTCCTCCTACTTCCGACCAATTACTTCCAGGTCAAAATGTTGACGCTGTGCGTGAAGTCACACTGCCACCCGCCGGCGCTTTAGATTACACGCAGATTTGAAGACAGTAAATAAATAAGATGAAGCAAAGAAAGCTGGAAATAAACATGAATTTACATACATCTTATAGCTTAAAGTAATTCTCCTTGACATTGGCCGATAGAAAAATGAATGCAATAAAAACACATACGCCTATAAACACGATTTAATTTAAGTAATTATTTTATTATTATTATTAAAAATCTGCTTTAGAGCTCATTACAGAAAAAAAAAATCCAATCTAATAATTCACGTTATATTTGAATATTTCACATTCCGCCACAGCAATCTCTAAAGATATCTTGTCCCGTAATCACAAAAGAATGTGATTAGTCGCTCCTCACCAGCGCTGAGAAAAGTAACATGAAGTAACATGTACCACCGGACCACACAGTTCGCGCGTCAGACATTTGTTGATCTTTATCATTTTTAACGTTTATTTCTTTAGTTAATTTGTTTCTCAAATTATGTAAAACGATACTACATATTAATGATCATCACAAGACGTAGTCGATCAAAATGTAATTGACCTAGCTAAAATATCACAACTAAGGCCGTGTGTGAAATAAAGACGAGTCAAGTTATAATGTACGGATATGGGCCATTCTACAGAATTGGTTCAAAGTCAGGGTTGAAAACATCTTGAAAAAAAAAATGTCTTTTTCTACAAATTAAGGTACAAATTTCTAGTAATCGTGCAGTTAATTCTCATATTGCATTTTCAGAAAGTTTCGGAATATTTTTCCTCTCCCCAAATTTGTCACTACCGAAACACAATGATAAATAATTTAATAAGAAGGGTTTCATTGACCTATTAAGATTTTGTTTACATCTACCTTGTTAATATATATATATTTATTTTTTGCTATTTTATTAAAAAGTGTTTCTTTGTAAAAGGCATAAAGTTTATCATACTGATTTCAAAGTTAAGGATTCATCATCCCATGTTTCGGTCGTGACTGCACATTTTCGGTAGTGACAGTAATGTGTTGGTAGTGACCACATCACATTACACAATTTAAACTCGCATACTAAAACATTTTAAAATACTAACGATTTACATAACTGTACTAAAATTGTGTTTATTTTCCTCAAATAAATGATTATGTGTTCCCTTTTGTCACTACCAAAACAATGATGTCACTACCAAAACAGTCAGGACTGAAACATGTCGAGAAGTTTAGATACTGACAATTTTAGATACTTTTGAGCCGCTCAAAGATGCTAATCAGCACATGGTTAGCTAGCACAGTTCTGAACAGTTGTACACACATAAAAACTAAATTTTATGGAATAACACCTAAAAAAGTTTGCTTAATTGCAGAAAAAGGTGTTTGTTAGTGACGTTCCTTAAAGTTACACACAGATTTTCAGACTTTTGAACACATTTAACTCAAAATGATGGACCTATCTACTCTGAAAGAGAGGGATGAGAGGGAGGGACACAGGAATATTTCCTGATCAAAAATGTAGAAGTGTGTTAAAATCAGTCTCAGACAATGGACTCGAACACACACTGTTTCGGTAGTAACATGAACATGAGACACCTTTTTTACATAAAGTTTCATGATTTAAATTATATTATATATATATATATATATATATTTTTTTTTTTTACTTGACTTTTAAAAAAAAAAAAAAAAAATCAAAAATATATTTTTAAAAACATAAATGGAAAAAATTGCAAAAATTATTTCAATATCATTTTCACAAGTTGAAATTTATGGGTTAGGGTTCGGGGCAGCCACCTCCCAAATGTAAGTACCCAATAAATTTTGATTTTATTAAGCTTACTGAAATTTTAAATATTATTGTGAGATTCAATAGACAATAGAAGGATCTTAGTAAACATCTAAAATTTGAATACTTAAATGCTTTTTAAATGTGTTTTTTGGTTGTGGGACAGCAGTTTGCACCAATTCTGCAGAATGGCCCTTATATCGTAATGGAACAGTGCACTATTTAAACCAGCCCACTGGTGTTCAGCGATCATGTAAATGCTAAACAAATGCATGAAAATGCAAAAATGTTGCACTGTATACATTTAATAAAGAAATGCAAAATTCATTTGAATCAAAATGTTATCATTTGCACAAATAAACACCAAATTATACAGACAATTCCCATTAATGGTTATTGTACATTTTCAAAACGTACAGTACATCATTTTATATCAAGCCACCACAGTTTTTTAAACCAACAGTTAAACATACATAACCTTGCCATTTCATCAAGTATTTGACAAATCAGTTTCTGCTGCTCAGTCACAATAACAGAGAAAATTCAAACAAACGACAAAGAGAACAAGTGGAATAAACCCTCTCGAGACCTTCGTAAGGCAGAAAAACACAGGGAAGCTTCAAGTCATTTGATATTCTGGGCACAATCTTTAAACTGTTAAAAAAAGTAAATCCTAGATCCAAAATAAGTGACAACAAGGGAAAAAATTCTGTCAGTGTCTGTAACAAAACACATGATTAAACGAGGTCAAACACAGGATGGATGATGATTGTGGTTTGCTACAATCATTGCATTTAGTACACAAGAAAATGAACAAAACCTGCTTGTCTTTACGTGTGAGGTTTGTGAAATGAGTGACCAGTAAATGAACTTGGTCTTTGCAAATTACACTCTTGAGGAATGTCCATCATGTCATATTTCATCGTAAAATCAAATGAAATCGTTTTTTGCGCAAAACTAATTTGAGAGATTTTTGTGACAATGAATCAATAGCAATAATAAAAAAAAAAAAAGTCACAATGCATAAGTAATGGCCCTAAAAACAGGCTTTATTGTCTATTTTTTTTTTATTTTAGGGACAAATATGAGCAGGATATTTGCTGGTGAGAGTCAGTTGCTCATGTAGAAACACAATATTGCAACGCTTAAATGTTTCTTTAAGTCTCTTTTGGTTGTCAGTAAACCTACAAAAAGCAGAATTATTGGGTCCCAAAACCACAGTTATATAAGGCATGATCCCTGTGAAACCTGACGCCCACATCAATGAGCTTTGATTATGTTCTACGCCTTTCCGATTCTCACAGGATTACCCTGCATTTGGACCCACAGCTAGTGAACACCGTCCAGTTTAAAGGAACGCAGATCCGGTGTGGCTTTATTTGGCAGACGTGACGTCATCGTCTTGAATCATGTGCTTCTGCTCGGCTTCGGCCGACTGGTTGAGAGCGTGCTGGACGAGATTGTCTCTCTGCATCTGTTTGGCCTTGTTGTACAGCAGAACTCCCACAAACACCAGGACCGTCCCGACCGCCGACACCACAGTGATGGGGTTACTGAACACGATGATGCTCAGCCAGATGGACAGCGCGTGTTTCACTGTGCTCGCGACGCTACACAGGGCACACACACACTGTCAGTACACTCACAGCACAACATCACAGACAGAGAACATGTCAATGGAAGAAAGAGACGCGGCACCTGAACGTGACGGGCGAGATGCGGCCCATGAGCGCGTACGCTGTGACGCTCTGTAAGTGGAACAGGACGCCGTCGAACAGCAGCAGCAGAACGACATCCTGAGACAGACTGAAGCTCCGTTCACTCTTCCCGATCACGGGTAAATCCTGCGGGACACACAGTGACATCATCAGTCTGCCACATGTGATCATCCTCACGCGAGGATTTATATTGACATGTATAAAGTCCCGATTACTACTGTGAAAAAGTAATTTTATAAAGGCAGAAAGTATTCAGTTTCTATGACATTACATCATTGCGTTTTTCTATTCACTGTAGTGCTGTACTGTTAGAAGACAGATTATTCATTTATTTTAATCAAATTTCATTTATTTTAATATTTTTTATTTTTGTCAATCTAATTTCATTTATTTTTTTATACTGCTTTTCTATTTATTTATTTTTATTTATTTAAATAAATTTTTATTTAATCATTTGTTTATCTATTTATTTTGATTAAATTATTTTATTTATGTAGTTATTTTATTTTGTATTTATTATTTTAATTAAATGTTTTTAATTGTGTGGTTATTTATTTTTTATTTAAATCAAAATTTAATTAATTTAATCAAAAATATTAATGTATTATTTTTTAAATGGAATTTTATTTATTTTAATCAATTTATTTAGTTACTTAAATTAATCTTATTTTTATTTAACATTTTTACATATTTACACTGCTTTTTATGTTTTTAAATAAATACATTTTATTTACTTAGTTTAGTGCATTTATTTTATTTATGTAAATCAAATTTCATTATTTTAATCATTTATTTATTTATTTTAATTAAATGTTTTTATGCAGTTATTTATTTTTTTTTAAATCAAATATAATGTATTTAAATACTTTATTTTAATTAAATGTTTTTAAATATGTGGCAATTTATCTTGTTTAAATTAAATTGTATTTAATAATTTATTTTAATAAAATTAATTAATTTATTATTTATTAATTGAAATACTTTTTTTATCAATTTATTCATTTCTTTAGTTACTTGGTTTGATTATATTTTTAATTTTTACACTGCTTTTTACAATGGTTTTCTGTTTATTTAATCGAATTTTATTTATTTAGTTTTATTAAATGTATCTACTTTATTTATTTTATTTCTTTATTTTAATTAAATGTTTTTATTTATGTAGTTATTTATTTTTATTTTAATCAAATATTTATTTTAATCTTTTTTTGTTTATTTTAATTAAATGTTATTTATGTGGTTATTTTTATTTAAATCAAATTGTATTTATTTAATTTCAATTAAATTAATTAATTTATTATTTATTTTTATTTAAATATATTTAAATACATTTATGTAAATATTTATTTAAATTTAATAAATTTATTTTAGTCTGTTGTATTAATTTATTATTATTTTAATTTTTTATTTATTTAAATTTTAGTTTAATCTTATTTTTATTTCTTTATTTTTACATTTTACAAGATTGCCATTTACCTGCTATTAAAGGGATAGTTTACATGTCAGGTGATAATGTGTGTTGTTAACATGTGATGTGGTCAGTGTTTTATAAAAGCAGTATCTCAGACGGTGTGTTTGCACGGACTGACCATCAGGAAGATCCAGGCAGGAATGAGCATGATCACAGCAGCGGCGCTGGTGTAAAACTGCAGCTCTGGAGGACTACAAACAAACAGCAGAGCATCACAAGGTTACAACACTTCTATCGCTTGATTCTGCTTCTTCTTCACCTGTGTTTTGATCCAGATATTCTGTACTCATTAGATGATGAGGATCAGCGCCCCCTACCGTATAACACTGAAATCATGGATTGCCAGTAAATTCAGTCACTGGCGGGGAAAGAGTTATCTGAGCTTTATAAACGCTTTGGAGGTATTTTTCATTGTTAGGTGATCTTAACTGATGTAGTTAACTAATGGAACCTTACTGTAAAGTGTTACCATTTTTTCTTATGCAATTTTGTTTTAAAAATGTATTCATATTTGAAAAACTTTGTGTCAAATTTAAGCTGTGTAACCAATTAAAACAGGAGATGACATCATCCCTGATGGACCCAAACATTATAATGTGAACACAATCCAGCGGGAGAGGGGGGAGCAGTCGAACTCGGGTTCGGACCAGGCGATAGAAGAGAGTGTACAAATCAACAGCACTCACCTGAACTTATACTTGTCCCCACTCAACAGCTTCTTGGAAAACACGTTCTGTAAGCTGAGACAGGGAAACTGCGTTAGATCAGGGTTACGGTGAAGTGTCGGTGTGAAGAGTGTGTGTGAGAGCAGCACCAGTCCATGATGTTGGTGGAGAGCGCAGCGGAGAAGCCCAGCATGTTGAAGCTGATCTCGGTGGCGGTGCAGAGAGCCAGACCCGCCATCACGGGAATCAGAGACAAGTTCACCCAGAAACCTGCCACACACACACACACACACACTACATCAACACACGTCTATCACACTATATATTCCTGGTGGTTATCAGGTGTTGATCAGCCGTCTAGATGATTAATTACCGGCTCAAGTCAAAAGAACAAACCC
The DNA here is from genome assembly GCA_039654765.1 of Mylopharyngodon piceus. NCBI lineage: Eukaryota > Metazoa > Chordata > Actinopteri > Cypriniformes > Xenocyprididae > Mylopharyngodon > Mylopharyngodon piceus. The sequence continues at coordinate 32,302,928 of CM077453.1, forward strand.
TTAAGAAATGACTGTCACAATATATTGTGTCACAATGTTTCACAACACAAAAATGTCACAATATGTATTGTGTATAGTTCACCCAGAAGGAACCTTCAGACAGATTTAATTTAGCATCAGATATGATAAACCCAGAAGGTCACGCATTTGAGCGCCCATGTTTATTAATTATTAATAACAGATTAAAAGGAGGGTGACAGTTAACAGGTTAATAAAATACAATATTTAAAACTTTTTAACTGTATGTACAGTACTGGCCATAAGTGATGCCCAGGCTAGGAAAACTGACATTCATCCTTTATTCAAATATTATTAAAAATGTTTTAAAGAATTTGTAATCATATTGCATAATTGTGCTTTGACTCAATTTGTGATAATACAATGAAACATGCCAAATTGTGCAACATAATTTTTGTCCAGGCTGTCATACAAAGAAATTATGAACACAAAAGAGAACCAACGAAATATTAATAACTGATTTTGTTGTAGTCAATGTTTGCTTCTTCCTGTCAGCTTTTTGTTTTTCTGTGCATTTGTTTATCATAGTAAAATCAAACCTGTAGCTGTAGTTTGCCTTTTTTGACAAATAATTTTGTCAGATAAATACATTAACGAAGTTTAGTGTTTTGTTCTTCCCTCATATTTAAAATATTTAAAAAATCCATCCAAGTCCAATTCCAATTCCAAGCCCATCATTCCTGATGTATTACCAAATTTAGCATTTTAATGAACTGTTCTTTTTATTAACTGTTTAACACATGTTTTAGAAGTAATAATTTACAAAAAAGTACTATTTTAACTCCATTTAGGGTTTGTTCAAAGTATGGTCAGATCGGTATTGTGTATCGAACCAAATCGTGACATGAATGTGTCGTTACACCCTTACTAGACTGACCTGAGAACGGACACTCGTTTCTGCCACAGAATAAAATATAAAAGAGGTAACTGCGACTTTTTTTCTTGCAATTCTGAGTTTACGTCGCGTAATTCAGTCTTTATAACTCACAGTTTGTGTTTATATCTCACAATTCTGAGGGAAAAAAAAGTTAGAATTGTGAGAAAAAGACAATTGCAGGAAAAAAAAGTCAGAATAGAGAGAAAAAAGTCAGAATTGTGAGAAAAAAAAAGAATTGCAAAAAAAGTCAATTGCAAGATATAAATTCAGAATTACGAGATAAAAGTGAGAACTGTGATTTATATCATTTCTGAGAGAAAAAAAGTCAGAATTGCAAGAAAAAAGTCTGAATTGCAAGATAAGTGCGAGAAACTCAGAATTGTGCAAAAAAAAGTCAGAATTGCGTGATATACAGTATCATGGCTGAGAGAAAAAATTTAGAATTGCGAGTCAGAATTGCAAGAAAAAACTCATAAATGTGAGAAAAAAACCTCATGATTGAGAGAAAGTCAGAATTGTGAGAAAAAAGTCAATTGTGAGATAACCCAGAATTGCGAGAAAAAAAATCTGAATTGTGAGTTTATATCAATACTGAGAGAAAAAAGACAGAATTGCGAGATAAAAAGGCGCAATTACCTTTTTATTTTATTTTTTACAAGCTTCTATACTCTGGTCCATTCACTGTAAGTGCGATCACTTAGAAACACGTTACAGCAGTGGCATGTGTTTGAGCTGGCAGTCATGCGCACCTGTGTATTCTCCCAGTATGAGGCGGGACATGATCACAGTGAAGATGGGCGCGGAGCTCTTCACCGTCTCGGCAAACGACACGGCCACATTTTTCAGACTGACCAAACCCAGCACCACAGTGGTGAACCTGACAGCACACAGAAAGAGAAGAAAAATGAGCCCACAGTGCCTGTAAAACCAGTTCCACCACTTTCTTTGCCTGAATTTATCGAGCGACAGCAGATCTGAAGCACAGTTAGCTGTTGTTCTACTCTCACCATTATTGAAACATGCCTTTTTTTTCTGAAATTCTCCCTCATCCACTTTACAGTCAAACATCTTTCATGTTATTTATGCACACATGCAAAATCACATCACCTACATTTTGTTCAGAGAATCCTCATATCCCACACTGAACTGCATTAATTGTGTAGTACACATGAACAACAAACAAGGGTTTGAGCGCGAACGCACCTCATCAGTCCCACGAACAGCATGATCATGAGGAAGTTGGAGGGGTATTCAGTGCGGGACTTGTGATGGTACAGCGGACACGGCACGAGCATTTTAACACAGCCGATGACAGTCGTGGAAACCATCTGGACGGCACCTAAACCACAGACGCAAACAAACACATACATTCAAGACTAATAAACGATGCTTTAGTTAAATGGGTTAAACTCATGAAAACATATCAGGTCAGAATTCAGGAAAAAACATTAAACTACACTTTGCACAAATAAAATGACGTCTATTCTCATTATATCGAGTTTGTACGATGTATCATTATATTTTAATAAACGAAATAGGATGAGGTGATACCATTTATAACGACAGTAGTTTGATATTACAAGCGCCTCTGAAAAAGGATTGTTAAAGCATTGAAACACACACTATTATACACACTCACACACACAAATCAACTGGTGTGGCTGTAACAATATGGCAAAATTAAGCCAGAAGACTCAAATAAGAGGTTGAAATCAGGTTGATTGACCTCTGATAAAGCATTCCTGTTCATTTCTGTTACATTTTTGTTGAATTTTGATGTTATGTGTAACAAACATCTCTTTGTGTTCAGGTTTGACTGTAGTAAAATTAATGCAAAAACTGATGCTTCAAATCAACATTTCAATAAAAAAAAATCTAAACCTTAACAAAAAGTAGTCTTTGAGAATGTATAAATATATAGCCAAATCCACAACTTAATAAAAATAAGTATTTATGTATAAAAACAACTAGAGAATTTATAAGCCTCTTTATAGAGAGCTATATAGGAATATAGTGGTTACACTACGGCATTAGAGGTTTTTCTTGTTTTACTGCCACCAGATGGCACTAATCTACCTTCAAAAATTGGATTTTAAAGGCATTGTCTCTCTTTTAACATGAAATACTGCTTTAATTTAAAAGTAATTAAAAAAATATTAGAAAAAATTATTTTATAATTTTATAATTATTTTATAAATAATTATTTTGTATTTTTTCAATGTGAAAAAATTGATCACAATTATTGCATAAATATTAATTAGTACCATGAAATTATCTCAAAATACAAAATAAAAAAGAAAAAACATTCTAGAACAAAAATATATTACATTGATTTTACTGAAAATAAAAAAAGTTACATTTCAGGTGTTCGGTCACTTTTGAAAGTTTGACTCCCAACTGAACAACACCAGAGGGTTAAAGCGTTTGAGATGCGGCATAATTTACATTTCACAGGAATATTCTCCATCTGTAAATGTTAGAAATATTTCCATTTTGCTGTCAGGAGTGGACGGACAAGCGAGTCTCCGCTAAACTTCACAGACTTCAGCGAACAAACAGTTGGAGCGCAATATAATAGGACCACCATAATCCTGGCTGAAATATACATTTTGCTAAAATGTTTTGTTGTTGGACATTAAATGTGTCATATGTAGAATTTTAAGCCTACAAGCATTGTTGGGGGTAACGCATTACAAGTAACCTGAGTTACGTAATCAGATTACTTTTTCAAGTAACTAGTAAAGTAATGCATTACTTTTCAATTTACAACAAAATATCTAAGTTACTTTTTCACATGTATTGACTGACAGCTCTTCTGTCTCCATGTTGAGAGGAATAAAGGTCAGAAGTGTTGTGTGTGAACATTATGGTTATTGTAGTTCTAGACTAAATGTGAACATGCATTTACTCATCTCACTTGTACGAAAACATTCAGTATTCCTCAAAATGAATAAAAACAGTGAAATGCAATCTCAGAATATTACGCAAACCTGTAATAATTAGCTTACATTACACAAATATACTAAATTACACAAATATACTTTATGTATTTAATCTCACTTTATTAACCAATATCTTTGCTGCTGACCTTCAATGATCTAATTCAGCCAAACTAATAAGCAAAAATGACCTTATATTAGATTTAGAAATAAGAGTGTTGAACTTCCTTCTCCTGTATCTTATTTTTGTTTGAGCTGCGCCCTCTTCTGTACAGGTGTGAATCTGCATTTCAAGCCTGAGGCTTATTCATTTCACTTTGGGTGTGAAAGGGTCTTAACATTTGCCAAAAATAGAACTTTTTTTGTTGTTATTAAAAAACAAACAAGCAAGCCCAGGTGAGAAAACGTAATGCAAATGTAACTTTTACATTTCATAAAAAGTAACTAAGGCAAACTAATGCAATTAGTTACTTTTTTAGGGAGTAACACAATATTGTAATGCATTACTTTTAAAAGTAACTTTCCCCAACACTGATTACAAGTGTATTTTTATGATAGCAGTACCTGTAAAGTACCTTAAAAAGCATTATTTTTTTTTTTTAGATTATAGTGTTGTTACAATGTTAGAATGTGATGTGATTTTAACCCATAGCCTACATGGTTACATTCACTATATTTGTTTTCATAGCCTTCATTGTTTGTAGGACAACATTGGATAGGATGTGAAATAACATTTTTTAAAATAAATACAGAAAAAATAAATAAATAAATAATCCAAATATAAAAAAGTGGGAATACAGAAATATCCCAGATAGCAAATTGGTATTGGGCCAAATCTGGTTGAATGTACTATATAGCGTATATCGCCATTCAGCCAAAAAACACAGATTTATGATTTTCTGTCCATATGTATGGGAGTATGGGGGTAAAATGTCATGAAAATAATGTCATAGAAATATCATTTTTCTCTCTTTATTTTGTAGTGAAGTATGAGCTGATCGTGTTCCTGGCAGGGTCACCCATCGGTGGAATGGAGGCCAAGTTCACTTAAATGCTTTCTTTGCCAATACAGTATTTTATTGCACTTATCTTTGTTTGAAAATCTGTGTTAACCAAAAGCCTGCTAAATCAGAGCACACCTACCCAGCATGCTCGGCTCTCCCTCCAGCAGAGAGAGGATGTACTTGTTGAGGAAGAGCGTGCAGAAGCTGAAGAAGTACCAGAGCGCCAGAAAGGTCAGAGCCCTGGAGTTCCACACGCCCGCGTCGGCCTCGATCACTGTGGTCTCGGTGATGGTGATCTTCAGGACCGGCTCTCCCGGCGTGCTCTCGCTGCGGGCCAGCATCACCCGCTCCTGACGCGGCCTGAAGCTGCCGAACGAGGGCCAGAAGGAGGATTTCCCTGAGCGATCATTGCCGGTCATGGTGCAGGAAGACGGTGGCAGCGGGGCAAACTCCAGGAGTAATAAAGCAAAGAGACTTTACATGCTACAACACACAGCAGGAGCACAGACAGATATCTGCAAATACAGGAAAATAAGACGAGTTTAAAGGGGTCATGAATTGAGAAATCAACTTTTCCTTGAGCTTTTGATATATAAGAGATCATCGTACTATAAGAATATTCTGTAAGTTTCAGAACTGAAAACTTCCTTATTCCAATAAAAGCTTTTATTGACACCAGGCCCAGCGAACGACTCGTCCCTTCATAGATAGGTGAAACTCCGCCTCCGCAGAAGAAATCAACGCCTACTTCATCATTGCAACGTTAGCCCCGCCCACTGGTGTGTTAGTGAGATGAGGAGGAGAGAAGAGCGATACAGGACTAAAATAACATTACCTTTCAAAGGATCCTAATGCTAGGAATATGGTTATTTATTTTCAACAATGTGAATGTCTCAGTTGAGCCTTATTTATTTGTATTCGGTACATCCCAGCTAGAAATTTTTTATGTTCTTGGAATGTTTTCAGTGGCAAGTTTTATTTTTGTTCCCAGAATGTTCTGCGAAAAGGTATGATAACATTCTCTAAAAACATTCTAAAAATGTTTAGTGATAACATTGTTAGAACATTATCCCCAAACATTCTTCCCACTGGACACTGGGTGAAATCAGATAATTAGACCGCTACATGACGATTATCTTTATCAAGAAATAGCTAACATCATCTGATCACATTTTCTTTTGATGTTCTTGCCATAACAACAGTTACAGCAGCCAAAGAAAAACTAACATTAAAAAGTTAAGAGTCAAACTGCCCAACTAAAGCAAACACTGATCACCATAATGGTGACCTCAAACCAAACAGACATCACCATCTAAAAGTCTTTTTTTTTATCTCAATAACAACTTTTATAAACGTATGACAGAAATAAAATCAATCTGGTTTGTAATAAGTGAAGCTGGTAATGCTGTTTTTGGAGTTGCTTAATGACGTTGGAGCTTGACGTCAAATAAATGTTAGGTTTAGACGTCAACCTGATTTTCATATTCGACCAAAATTTGACATCTGAGCGACATTGGAGTCCACATCCAGTGCAGCTGGGAAACTTTATAAGAATGTTAGGGGATAATGTTCTAACAATGTTATCATTAAACATGTTTAGAATGTTTTTAAAGAATGTTATCCTACATTTTAGGAGAATATTCTGGGAACAAAAATAAAACCTGCCACTGAACACATTCCCAGAACATAGCATAATGTTCTCAGAACATTCTTAGAACAATAAAATCAATCAATCAATTGCATTTCGGCGCAGGCTTTGCAAACAGACTTTAACGATATGGACTCGACAGTAATGCAACGACATGTCAGTAACTGTGTTAATTCTAATGCCTGCTCTGAAATTAATGATTCATGTACAGTCAGATATTCTTGGTCTATGTGTCAGTAAATCAAACCAGTGACTAAACGCTCAACTTCACGTTGTTTCTCTTAGTAGGATGAAAATAATCTGTTATTTAAACGGTGATTAAATTATATATAGAAAGCGATCAAAGAACGCTCCCTTTACAGTCGCTGGAGCTGTCAATCAAACAGGGCGAGTTTATCAGTGGACTCGCGCCAAAACTCCAGTTTTATTCAACGAATCTCTTAGTTACATCGAGTGCACTGTTAGTTACGATGAAAGCATTCGTTAGTGTGCAGAAATTGAGATGCAATGACGAGATTAGTAAACGATTAGTACACCTTGAGAGCTGTAATAGTAAAAACATGCTAAAAGAGAGAGTAATACTTTGCTATTTCAAATAGAAAGATGTTAGCCAATCACAGCAGTGGGCATTTACACTGAAGTCTCACAGCAGACACGCCCCTTAAAACAGAGCGTTCAAATCAGAGGATAAAATCAGGGTAGAAAAAATGCCTTTTATTTCTAAATTATGACAATTTTTGATGTTAATAGCATACTAACATTATAAATGCACCACAGGAAACATAAAATGATAAAACAACGCAGTTCATGACCCCTTTAACTCATTCACACGATTCTAGTCCAAAACTCCAGGTCATGATATAATAAATTGTTAAAGTCACATTATTTTTGTTTATAGAATATCGCAGTGTTTATAATAAATAATTTATCATTATTGTTTTAAATTCATGTTCCTTGTAATCTTGAATCAGAGTAGCTTCCCCTCCCTCTTGCAGAGAACCACAACCATCCAATCAATTCCCCACAGACAAAATCCCTACATTTGTTCTTGTTTGAGAAGCAGTTTCACTCGGATGATATATGACACAATAGGAGTGCAACTTCACTTTCATGCCCCCTTAATTAAACAGATCTAATCCAAATATTATGTAGCCTAAAGCAGGGCGTGTATGAATACAACAGCATGTGATATCACGTACGCCTATAAATTAATAAAGACAGAAAGCATGCATTATGTGTTCACAGAGACCTCTTTGTATCTGGAATGGCACGTCAAGTATTTTTACAATGTAAAACATATGTACACAACATTGTATCAAATGGTGTGGCTTAAGTGTCCAAATACTTGAACGTTATATATATTCAAGAATGTGTCCTCTGTGTTGCTTTTACTTTTTTTTTTTTTTGTCTAGTTGTTTAATTGGGCTTTTTATTATTTAAATTACCTAAAAGCATATAATGTTTATACTATTATTTCCTTAAAACAATAAATTACAAATAAAGAACAGTCATCTACAGCAATCTATAACAAAGATCGGTTAAAGACTACACATGTCAACACTCCATTCTGCGGCATGCACAATATCTGCACGTACAAACAACAGTTCTGTCAGATAGGAAAATATATTGTTAAATAAAAACATGATACTCTACCCACTGTGTTCATCCAAGACATTTAAGCCGCATCATCCTCGGAGCTCTCTCACATGCTTTCGTGGAAGCAGTGGCTGAAGTTCAGGTGAAATCATGTGTGTGAATCGGGATCTGTTGACACGTCTTCACTGTACTGATACTCCTTGATGCGCTGATTGTCTGTCTTTCCTGATGTTTGTGCATTAGCTGCGTGACTCCGCGCAGTGTAACAATTGTTTTCAGTCGCTCTGCGCAATTGGAGCGCAGCTTTGACTGGAAAAACTACATGAACGTGAAGTGGCGGAAGTTTAAAAAACACAAAATATATAAAACGTTGAATGGCTATCAGCATTACCGATGGTTGCCTGAAAAGGTGGAATCTAGCGGACCGTAGTGATGGGTGCTTTCGGAACTCTGCTTCCTGAAGCTTCGAAACCTTTACGAATCTTTTGTTTCGAATCAGTGGTTCGGAGCACGTTTCAAACTGCAAAAGTCGCGTGATTTCAGCAAACGAGGCTTTGTTACGTCATAACTGTTTCGAAATTTCAGTGGCTCACCACTGGGGGGCGATGATCTCTGTGAACCCATGAATCATGTGTCTGTGGTTTTTACCTGATCTCTGATCAGTTTTATACATTTGTAGACGTTTTAATGAGACATTAGTATAATTAAAAGGAATAATAGTAGTTAATAGTCTCTTATTGGCCTGTTTAGCTGAGCCATCCATGGAACAAACAAAACAAGCCCTGGAAATTGATAAAAGAACACATTTTATACAGACTCTTGATATTTAATCTTATTAGATTATTAGTTAATTGCATTTGATAGATTTTACTTTCAATAAAACATGTGCAATGTGTTTGTAAAAGGTGTTTTTATGCATGTGTTTGTTGTATTTACACTGTTCTGTCCAGCAGGGGTCACCAGCGTGTGGCGTTCGAACGCTTCGAATCAGTGAATCATTTTGCAAAGCAATTGGTTCAATTGATTCGAAGCTTTGAAAAGCTTCGTTTCTCCCATTGTAGCCCGGAAGCCCAGACACGTCACGTGATAGACGTTACTTTTCTCATTTAAAATTTATAAACTTAAGTAGGGAACTTGCATATGAAAACATAACAAATATACATATGTACAAATAATTAAATCTCCAGTAATATATCTATCATTAGCGTAGGCTTACTCAGACTACAAGTATTAGCTATTAAATAAAATCAGTATTTAGGAAACAACATAATCAGACATTTAAGAAGAGGTTGAAACATACAAGAAGCTGGTGCGGCTGAACTCGTCGTCTATTTCTGTTCCTTTGTCAGGTACAAACTGAATATTAGAGCACAAAAGATGCCATCATCTACTGCAAGTGATGCATGTGCTTTTCTTTTGAGCACCTTTTTTTGTAGATACATATAAATAAAAAAAAAACATGAGTCAAGAATCATGGATACACACACACACACACACACACACACATAACCAAATATAACAAATTCAAGTTTATTCAGTTTTATTCATTTTTTATCCTCTTTATGAATCTTATTAATATTTTCTTTATGAATTCTAGATTCTTTTTATGCCTTATGTTGCATGATTATTCTTTCACGTTATTGATTTCTTTAATAATTTACATCATATTCTACCATATTCTCTGATATGTGTTGTGAAAAGTGTTTCTTTTTTGTTTCTCTGTTGGCCGGGTGTGTTTTCCATCAGAATTGATCATGTGATGTACCTTGGTATCAAAATATGTCTGTTTCCATCTCTGCAGACATGAGATAATGCAATATTCTCTTAAAGGTCTTAAAGGTGTTAAAACCACAAGTGTTTATAAAGTTATTGTGTGTGTTGTACCAGGACCGTAGTGACTGAATCAGACCTGCTAGGGAACATTTTGTCTCGAGTTCATCATTAAATGGCTGCAAGAGAAACACAAAGATCTTCAGTAGGTATTCCTCCTGTTACTGAGGCCCGGCGGATAAAGTGTTGAGTTTCAGAAGACTCTCGGCTTCTTTCTTTTCTTTCCTTTCATTCTGCATCTCTTTTTGGGTCTTTCTTTCTCTATACTCCGATCTTCACAATCTTCATCTGTTAGATACAATACTTTGGATATTAATAGTTAGATTTACTTTATTTCAAAACTTACACAATCATTGCTCGTCTGCCTGTATCTCACTGCATTGTTTTTTTTATAATTTAATGCAATAACTTGCTTATCCTAAAATACTTTTGTTTTATTTTAATCAATTTTTTTTTTACATCAATTTTTTTATATCAATTTATTCATTTTAATGAAATGTATTAATCATTTAAATAAAATTTTATTCATTTAAAAAAAAAAAATATTTCAATCAAATTTATTTTGTTAGTTAAATCTTATTTTATTATTATTGATATATTTTTTTCTAAACGTTTCCCACACCTGCTCTAGTTTCATTTCATTTCACCAAAAGATCCATTTAAGACATTTTGATAAAAATGTAAAATAAAAAATAAAATAAGTAAACATACATGGATGAATCGTCAACAGTATGATCTATAACATGCATTCACAAAATACATTTTTATTCCATGACAAAAATGGACACAAAAGTCCATTCCTTATGTGGAAACGCAATTGCCTTTTCTTGTTCATTTTGTCAGGACAGTCTGATCGAAATAGGATCTAAATAATAATTTGTGCCATGTTTCATTGAGGTTTACAGTCTGTTTTTAATGAAAATGCCTATCATGCATGCATGAATCTAATATATCAGGCAACATATTGGTATGAGCCAATATTAGGGTTTATGCTGTTAATGATCGCCATTGGACTGATATTTTTCTGTTCCTATTCAAACAGTATAAATGTGTCTGTGGCTGATTTCACAAGTGTGAATCCATCCTTTCCACTGGAACGTGTTTTTCTATATACTCCACGTCTTTCTCTTTACAGCTGTGTTTTTTAAATTAAACATACAAAACACATTCTTTTCTGTAAAAACATGATTTTTCCTCAAGAGAACTGCTCAGAAAATCACTGGCTACGCCTGTGAAAAACGACACAAGAACACAGTAGCTATTAAGCACAAAATATTTATTTATTCTTAATTAAACTTGAACACAGTCTTTGTGTTGTGAGTGCATTTCATTTGGATCTGAGCGGAGCAAAGTAACGCGGAGAGGGTGAAGCAATCATTCACAGTCCATAACCAATGAAATCCACATCAGATCAGTGAGTCACAAACATGGCAAAGTGGAGTAATTATTGCCAGATATATCATCAGCAAGAACAAAATATCAGAAACCTCCCGGAAACGTTTCTCCTGCAGCAGATCATTGATTAACATCCTGTACAAATCCAGCCGAACGGATGGAAAAACACATTACAGGACAGAAGCTGCATCAAAACAAACTGAGAAAATAAATACTAGAGGACTGTACAGTTCACAGTTCACAGAACGGAAAGATTAAATCATACAAACATACAAATAAAACCAGAGTTTATGTTGGGATGTAGATTTTGGGTACAAGTGTATTTGTGTGAACAAGAACTCAAATGGTTGGATCACTTTTATGAAAAACAACAATAAATATGAGTCACAACTAACAATTGCACTGCCCTCTTAAAAGAAATTAAAACTCATTAACACTGTGCAAGAAGGAATAAACTCAGCCACTACGCAAAGCAAATAAAATGATGCATTGATAAAATAGTCAAACATAAAGTAGTTTTTCAACAATGGCTAGCGTTCACATTATGGGTTGGGGTGATGCAGCACGTAACAGGGAGGTTGAATCGCATGCAATGTCAATCTGACACACTGATTCAAAGTCAAACCTGCATTCAGTCCCTGCGTTACGCACTTTGAGCACATAAATGCACATTTAGGTTTCCGCGACGCTTTGATGGCATGCATCGTTCATCAGATCGTCGCAATGTAAACCAGTCGTTCCTCAAATCCGTTTGAGACTCTGTGCTTAGTGCAGTATTGCTTATGAATCGACTATAACCGATCAGATCAACCGCATTCATTCATCAATCTGCGCAGACTAACTACTAGTTACAATTCAAATGATTACGTTTATTGAATGCAAACTCGCTTCAACTGAAAGGGGGCTGCAAAAAAGGATTATGAATAATAAACCACACCATTGCATTACAAACAGAAGAGGAATGTTTTTTCTTCTTCTTTAGAACGGATTCATACCTTTCGAGGGAAAACTGGTGACCGATCAAGGCACTACATCATCCTGAATTGTGTTTTTTTAATGTGGGGATTTGGTCCTGTGGTCGCAGGATATTTCTGTAAACGGCCAATGAAAGACACTCAAAAGTGCTGCAAATGCATTTTAAACTGAGTATTATTGGAAAGCAGGACTGATATTTCTGACCATAATCAATGCTGAGCACTGGGACTCTTTCATGAAACACGAGCAGAATTCAATTTCCATTTAAGTAAGAACAACTACATTTATTCTGCTCGTGTTTCAATAATTAGGCCCAATATGCCCGTTCATGCGTCCCTAAGTTAGTCAATCAGCAAAATGATTCTTTATGGCAGTAGAATTGAAGGCCATTACTCTCTTAACACTAACACACCTCAATTCAGATTCAATTCAGATGTCGAAACTAACGTGCAAGCGGTGCCCACAGGACTGATCTGAGACATAAACACTCCTCATGCCCAAATTCACACACACAAACTCACACCTCATATTTACAGGCTCAGACGCGTGTACGGTACAACAGCGATCTAAAGCACACAGACATCGAAGAGAGATTGTGGTTTGATCCTGAAGCAGAGTTAAAAACATGTTGCAGGAACTCGTCCAGGAGAAAACATTTGTGTGATTATCCATCTGCATTGATTAGCCTTACGCAAAACAGTGTTCGAAGCGCAGGGCGGCACTCTCATGCAGTCCTGGCTTTGCTGGGGCACATCGGGGCGTCTGGGCTTTTGACCACCAGAGGAAACGTCTGCAGTGCCGGGCTGGCCATGGTCGGATACGGGACCATCGCGGCCGTGCCAAACATGCCTACTGGACTGGGCAAACCGGACCACTGGTGTGGATACACAGGGGCGGGCATCATCCCAGCGAAGGGGGTGGCGGGCATCAGGTATCCGCTCCGCTGGAGGACAGGCGATGGGGTGCTGGTGATGCCGTGAGGCATGATGGGACCCAGAGCGGCTGACAGCGGACAGGACAGGGGTAGATGGAGCTTCACAGCCGCCGGAGGGATTGAGCCTCTTATCTAGAAGAGAAGAGAGAGAGGTAGAGAGAGAGAGAAAATAACACTGCTTTACCGTTTCTCATGGTTTATTTAAAAGGGTGAGCTGATTAAAACTAGTTTGTTCACTTTGCTTTGGACATTCGCGTTTCACATCATTATTGGTAGTGAAGGGCTCTTTCGAAACACTGCTTCATGAAGCTACGAAACCTTTACGAGTCTTTTGTTTCGAATCAGTGGTTCGGAGCGCATATCAAACTGCAAAAGTCACGTGATATCAGTAAAAGAGGCTTCGTTACGTCCTAACTGTTTCAAAACATTTTGAAATTTTAGTGGTTTACCACTGGGGGGCGATGATCTCTGTGAACCCATGAATCATGTGTCTATGGTTTTTACATGATCTCTGATCAGTTTTATATATTTGTAGACGTTTTAATGAGACATTAGAATAATTAAAAGGAATAATAGTAGTTAATTGATTGTATTTGATAGATTTTACTTTCAATAAAACATTTGCAATGGGTTTGTAAAAGGTGTTTTTATGCATGTTTGGCCTAAGTTTCCCTTTTGAATGGGAACTCGCACTGCATTCTAGGACGCTAACAGGGAATGCCTCCGGCATGACTGGTGTCTGAAGTATGTGCAAGAACACAACAATAGCATTGGCCGGCGACAGCCCATGACATCACTACTGGTGCGACCAGAGTATAAATAGGGTGCCTGAAGTACGTCATCCTCTTTCTTGTCTTCAGGATCCGTTTGTTTATGTACATGTGAAGATGATCACTCCGTATTGATACTCTGGTTCAAAGATGACACTACACGACCTGTGCGTTACGTGTTTGGGTAAGGAGCACGTGCATTCTGCTCTCCGGGGAACTGAATGCGCTCATTGTGAGGCGTGCTTTGTGATGCATTCGCGAGACTGACTGAAAGAGACAGGTAAGAAGCTTTTTCTTCTTCGTTCTCACCTGAGGGACAGTAGTCTGTGTTTGACTCCCTCGAGAGCCGAACGTGCTTGAGCAAAGGCACTCTTTGTGACTGTTATATGTGTGATTCTTGATTAGTGATAAAGTCTGGCTTTTGAACGGAGAACATTCTGCTCGAGGGAACTGAACACGCTCTTTATGATGTGGTCGCTGTGATAAGCTCCTTTGTTGTTAATTCTCTCTCGAGGGATGAGAATAGAGTGCCTGCACCCCGCAGTTCGGGTCCTGCGACCGACATAGCGGTAGGTGGGTTCAATCGCAGAGCAAAAGTGGGTGGAGCAAAAGGAGAGTCTTATGAGATTCCTTCCCTTTCTGTTCTGCTATTACATATATGTGATGCCTAATTCTGTAGAATCAGATGCAGAGAGTATGAAGGCAGGTGTTATTTTAAAATCTGCCTCCTCCGCTGGCCCACACAATAGCAGCGCTCTGTGGTGGTGATCTCTGAAACCCGACAGGAAGTGGTTTTGCCCTAGTTGCGAACCCTTCCTAGTTGTAGGCACCTTTGTGAGTGTTGGAGTCTAGAGAGCCCGTTTATGCCTCGGGTTTGATTGAAGAGTAAAATCGTCCCCGAGTCGGGTCTTAAAGGAGCACTCCACTTTTTTTGAAAATAGGCTAATTTTCCAACTCCCCTAGAGTTAAACAGTTGAGTTTTACCATTTTCGAATCCATTCAGCCGATCTCCGGGTCTGGCGGTACCACTTTTAGCATAGCTTAGCATAGTTCATTGAATCTGATTAGACCATTAGCATCTCGCTCAAAAATGACCAAAGAGTTTCGATATTTTTCCTATTTAAAACTTGACTCTTCTGTAGTTACATCGTGTACTAAGACCGACGGAAAATGAAAAGTTGCGATTTTCTAGGCCGATATGGCTAGGAATGCGTAATATCATTGCGCCTGCTGCAGCCATGGTACAGCAGCAAGGTTCCTTGATTATTACGCCGGAATGAGAGTATAGTTCCTAGCCATATCGGCCTAGAAAATCGCAACTTTTCATTTTCCGTCGGTCTTAGTACACGATGTAACTACAGAAGAGTCAAGTTTTAAATAGGAAAAATATCGAAACTCTTTGGTCATTTTTGAGCAAGATGCTAACGGTCTAATCAGATTCAATGAACTATGCTAAGCTATGCTAAAAGTGGTACCGCCAGACCCGGAGATCGGCTGAATGGATTCGAAAACGGTAAAACTCAACTGTTTAACTCTAGGGGAGTTGGAAAATGAGCCTTTTTTCAAAAAAAGTGGAGTGTTCCTTTAAAGCAGGGTCCTCCAGTCCCTGGGATCAGCTCTTTCGATCTCGAGAACCCGATAGGAAGTGGGTTTTTTCACCCCAGTTTGCGAAACCTTCTTTGTCGTAAGGCACCTTCGGGAGCGTCTGGACTTTTGAGATCCTACGAAGACATTTGTTTCTGAGTGGTTGCAGCTAGCACTTAGCTTTCCCCTTAATGGCAATGTTTTCATGGTTGAGTGTAAGTGGAACCCTTAATAGTAGGATTCTTAACTCCCTATGAGAGAGCTTGGTTTGCTGCTGGAGTCTCAGCTGAGCATTTATAATGGCACGGCTAGCATTTTTGCCTAGCCCCCTTATACTTTCTTGTGATCTGCTGACCAAGGAAGGCTTGGAGCTCTTTTGGGCTCCAACAGGAAGTGGTCTGTTCACCTTTGACAAACCCCTCATGTTGTACAGCACCTCTTGAGTGCTGAAGCCTAGAGACCAAATCATATTACAGGTTTCACAATGGGTGTAGCTAGCCTTAGCTGGAAGATCCCATTGGTCATTTAGGATGAGCATGGAGTAGAACCTTCCTGGTTATGGGCAAGGTCCTCCACTCCCTGTAATGAGCTCGTTCTGACTTCAGCATCTTTCTGCTATAGACAGTGACATCGAGTGGTATGGCTACCAGTCTGTCCTCCTTGGCAGAACTGTCTTTGAGGTGGAGTGTTGTTAGTCCTCCTCTCGCTCTAGAGAGTCGTCCTGCTAAGGCCTCTGCTCCCCAGAGCTCCGCTTGAATAGCAGTAAGAAGTCGTCATGCTCTTTTGCGAGCCTTCTTGGAAAGCAGTCCTTGGGCGTGAATTATTTAAATAAGGAACATCGTGACATGCTCGTTCCCGGAAGAAAACTCAAGACTACAAAGGAGGCGTTTCAGGGAGTTCAGAAACAGTGCGTCCTGATATAGAGAATAACTCCCGCTGGAAGGACTTTGAGCTTTGTAACTTTGCAGAGTTTTTTAATGCTCACACTAAAGAAAGATGAACATTTTCCCATGCATAATAGCATAATAGGTCCTCTTTAGGGTTCTGGATGACAAACAGAATATAGTACCTGATTGGGGACTCTGGCCATTGGAGTGTGGCTGGTCTGGAAGGTGTGATGAGATCTCTGCGATCTGATCTGACACACAGAGGGGCGGGGCTGAGGGGCGGAGGCAAGAGTCTCTTTTGCCCAATCATCAACCAGCTTGTGTAGGTCATCTGTGAATGTGCCAGTCTTATTGTTGCTGTTGTTGGCTTGAGCCTGAACGAGCGCCGTGATTGGCCGGGGCGATGAAGCCGGCATGGCTGCGGATGATGATGATGAAGCACCAGGATTATGAGACCCTGAGAAAGAGACAGAGAAAGACCTTAAGCTCAGAGAATTCACACCTACGTTCTCTGTAACCAATCCGCTGCTCACTGACAGATGATGTGTTTTGTCACGTTATGCAGTTATGTCACGGTCAATCGTTACTCATTACTAGAGGTGTAAATATTTGCTCAACAATGACTTTATTCAATAACAATTTTAAAGTTAATTAAATTTTCACCATGTTTACACTATCGTTCAAACGTTTGGGGTCAGACTTTTGAATAACACATGCAGTTTAAGAGTCAGACACCAATCAACCCAAATCAAGGTTTGTTCCCACCTCAGTAATGTACATGTAAGAACAGACACCGAGTATGTACTTGAAATGTGTGGATCTGATTGTATGTTTGTGTGTATTTCTTGTTGTTAGCCTAAAATCAAGCAGCTGGATGATTACAGAACCAAACAACGAACAAAGCAATACACATATGCACTTAAATGACCAGGAATACAGAAATCATAAAGGTTTCAATAAGCACTTGACTGCATCAACCATGCACTAGAAAAAAACAAAACAAAAAAAACAATTCAAATGAATATAAAGAATCAAAATGGTGACACACATTTCACAATCTGCTGCTGCAAAAAGCACTTATCACACAGGCGATTGCTCATGCCAACAAAAGAAATTACAAGTAAAAAGAAAGAAAGAGGGACTAGAAGCGAAGAAGAAAGGAGTGGGATATTTACTACTGCTGCGCTCTTTCCCTAGACATAGTCGTTTCAGAGTGGACCCTACAAGAGCAAAACAGCAAAGACAGAGACATTAGGGGGCGGGGAAAAGCACACGGCACAGCCCATTGGACAAGCTGCTGCACAGGAAAACATAGCGACCAATCAGTGAACAGATACAGAATCAGGTGCAGGGAGGCTTCATCTGTGATCTCATGAGGTGTCAGTGGGTGATGTGTTTGAATGGCTCATGAGCTAAAAAGGCCTTTTGTATGAACAAACTTCAAGCCTGGACTCTAAACGAGGCCCAACACTCTTGTTTGACTAAAATGTCCTACTTTAAAGACCCCACGAACAGTAATGTGAAAAAGAAAGTACACCTTCTTTGAATTCTTTGGTTTTGCACATCAGGACATAATGAAAAACCATCTGGTCTTTAGCAGGTCTTTAAATGAGGTAAACAGAACCCATTTATTTAACCTATTTATTAATTTAACAAAAGATTAAATTAATTGAAAAGCCATGTGTGAAAAACTAAGTACACCCCATGATTCAATAGCTTGTAGAACAACTTTTAGCAGCAATAACTTGAAGTAATCATTTTTTTATATGACTTTATCAGTCTCTCACATCGATGGGGAGGAATGTTGGCCCGCTCTTCTTTACAATGTTCAATGAGTTTTGCAGGCATTTAAGGTCTTTTAAGGCCCCACCACAGCATTTCAGTCAGGTTGAGGTCTGGGCCATTGCAACACCTTGATTCTTTTCTTTTTCAGCCATTCTGTTGTAGATTTGCTGGTGTTCTTGGGATCATTGTCCTGTTGCAAGACCCAATTTCGGCCAAGCTTCAGCTGTCGGACAGATGGCCTCACATTTGACTCTAGAATACTTTGGTATACAAAGGAGTTCATGGTTGACTCAATGACTGAAGGTGCCCAGGTCCTGTGGCTGCAAAACAAGCCCAAATCATCATCATCATCCCTCCACCAGCGTGACGGACAGTTGGTATGAAGTGCTTGTGCTGAAGTGCTGTGTTTAGTTTTCTGTGCATTATGGCCAAACATCTCCACTTTGGTCTCGTCTTGTTCCAGAAGTCTTCTGGTTTGTTCAGATGCGACTTTGCAAACCCAAACCAAACCTTTTAGAGAGAAGAGGCTTTCTCCTGGCAACCCTTCCAAACATGCCATACTTGTCCCATCTTTTTCTAATTGTATTGTCATGAACTTTAACATTTAAATGAGGCCTGTAGAGTCTGAGGTGTCACTGTTGGGTGTTTTGTAGTTTCTCAGAGCATTGCACAGTCTGAATTTGCTGGGATGTCCTCTCCTGGGAAGATTGGCAACCATCTTGAATGTTTTCCCACTTGTGAATAATCTTCCTCACTGTAGAATGATGTTTGGAAATGGCCGTATAACTCTTCTCAGATTCATGGCAGCAACAATTGCTTCTCTAAGATCATTGCTGCTGTCTTTCCTCCTTAAGGCCTTTGCACACTGAGTCCGAAATTTTCGTATGCATTTTTTCGTATTCGTGATCCTAAATATTCGTCACACACAGAGACCTTGCACACTGAGTCTGATGCGTATTAATGAATCCGTGCTGTAGACGACGTGGATCAACTTGTCAGATGGCATTCGATTTTGGCTTGTATGGTGGCTCTGAATTGTCAAAACGTCTCTCAAAATGCATGCCACGGATGCGAAAAACGCAGAAAATCGAACCTGATCCAATTTTTTTTATGACGGACGAAAGTTTCGGAGGCAGTGTGTAAACATGATTGACACAACGTGAGGTTATATTTATTTTTTAACGTGAGAAAATTTCGGACACGAATTTCGGACTCAGTGTGCAAAGACCTTTAGCATTGTGTTAACACACACCTGAAGGCTCCAGACCAGCAAACTGCGAAAACTTCTGCTTTTATAGAGGTGATCACACTTGCTGATGATCAATTAATCAAAGGCATTTGATTAGCAGCCCCTGACTATTACTTACCCTCGTAATTCCTATGCAAGCAGTAAGGGTGTGCTTATTTTTTTCTTACACATGGATTCTCCATTTTGGCCGAGGTTTTGTTAAATAAATAATGACACTGTGTAATGTGTCATGTGTTGTTGTTCATCTGAGGCTGTATTTACCTCATTGTAAGACCAGATGATACGTAAAACCATTGAATTCAAAGAGGGTGTACTTTCTTTTTCACATGACTTTATAGAGCAAATAACCTCAGAGCTAAAAGATACGCACTAAAAGCCATGAAAATCTAATCTAATTTTGATTTCATAGGGTCTTTAAAAGTCAAGACTAACTAATTGAATCATTGCTCTGTTGCTAACAATCATATATGGTACGCGTCTGTGGCCGTGAGTGAAAATATTGAGCATGTAAGACTAAAACTGAACTGTTCTCCTCCTCAACCTCCACTTTTAACACTTTCCCCGCCATTGACAAGTTTTTCTGACAATCCATGTTTTCACTGTTATATGGTAGGGGGCGCTATTACACAGCTTCTGAAAGGAGTACAGAATCTCCGGATCAAAACACAGATGAAGCAGCAGAAACAAGCGATAGAAGCATTGCTGATGCAGATGTAAAATAATGCGATCATCAAACATTAAACAGATCTACTCCATCTGTGTTTCTGATCATCGTTCTGAATCCCATCCGGACGAAGTCTTTGACAAAAACTTGATTTTCTCAGCTTTTTGTTCAAAATGTTGCTTTATGAAACTTATACATATTTTAATGTTGATACAGAATCCTTGAATCTAGAATAAAATCGCTTTTTTCATTTAAAAGCAGGGGATCTGTTCTTTCTTTTCATATATTGCATGTTCATATATTCATACAACAAAATATAATGGGGGCCATGAACGTTTTGTGAAAATGATCAAAAATGCTGCCACTGGCTGGTGGGGAAAGAGTTAAAATCATCACCATTTAAAACCAAACAAACAAACAAACATCTGGATGCATAAAAAATACTTTATCCATCTCAGAGACGGCATGAGTTATTTATACAGTGGAATATTTTAAACAGAATTTCCATTAAGCTTTTTCAACAAAGGAAAATTATAAACGAAAACGAAGCATTTAAAAAGGAAACTATTGAAACATGAATACAACTAAAGTGCTGCATGCCGAATTTTAAATTTCACTAATAAATTACAAAAGCAGAAATAAAAGGAAATTTTCCACACAATGAAGGTTAGAATAACGACTAAATCATAACTTTGACAAGGAGGGAAACCAAGTATAAAAATAAACTGGCTTCCTAATCACAGCTATGATGCACTGGTGGGGAAATTCATGTTTTTGTCCAAAATGAACCCTCACCTAGAGGAACAAAACACTACAAGCCAAAAGTAACAGAAACACAGGGTAAATATAATATGCATCTGGGACAGTGTCATATTAGAATCATGCAGGTGACAGCCAGAGAACAGGAAGTGAGGTAAAAAATTCAAAATACAGCCCTGATGGTTTCCACAGCAACCTGCTTGTGCCCTTGGCATGCTCGTCTTCCGACTCCAAACATGAGACGGCACGTCAATCATCGTCTCATTGGGGTTTTACGTAGAGTGAAAGAAAAGAAGGCACATATACATATAGACGATACAAAAGCTTTGGCAGACAAATCCATACACGCTCTCTGCTTTCAGTTAAATGTTGGGAATGGCCATGTTTGGGGGAAGACAGCCCACGTTACCGGTCAAAGCTGCAGCCCAGCACAAAGCGTTTGTAAAGAAGACAAATTGAAGGCCAGAAGGGTAGACATCCAGCTCTTTCCAAGAATAGGATACACTTGGGTTGTAGAGGCACAAATCCCAAAATGGGAAATTTTTGACTTTTTATTAGTTGCGGTATATTGTACCATATTCATGGAAAGTGCCATCTGACATGAAGATGGAAATGAAATGGCTGAGAATGCCTGATGATCACTCAATGAGTGTGTGTTAGTGGATGCCAACATATGAGAAATGCAGTACAGAAAAACCAAAACAAATCACGAGAGAAGAGCAGAAAGAAACGGGGGAAAGGAATTATGAGTAATAGAAGAAAAGTAGAACAAATACAAACAGATGGACATAGACACGGGTCCACTGAGGAATCTAGCGCGCGGTTTGCTACTAGATTTATAGGTGATTCGCTCGGATGTTTGGTGGTAAACGGTCCAGCCTGTGGAGAAATGAATATAAGAGGGAGAGAGAGAAAGAGAGAGAGAGAGAGAGACAGGTGTAACAGCCGACACAGGCAGCGATCAGATCAGTACCCCATCAACAAGCATCATATCAGCAACACACCACAACACGGGTCAAGCGTCTCAGAAAACAGTGGTTAATGTAGATGTGGCAGTGTGTACATGTGCCTGTGTGTTTCTAACAATGGGAATGCTTTTCTGGAATTGACATAATAGGTCACAGTCTTATGTATCATTAGCCACTTTCACACATGAAACCCATTTACGTTTACAGAACTGTCGCATTAACCATTCACTCCAAGAGGTTTAGTTGGTTTAACTGGTAACTACACTAGTATGCTGGCAAAAGTCATGTTTTTTTTGTTTTTGCATTGACAACCATTCCAAATAATCCATGATGCAAATATTTCATTAGATGTTTGACTTTTTCCGTCATTTCACTGCTCAAGAAAGTCCTTAGTAAAGCGTTTGGGACAGTGCGTGCTGTCAGCATGTTAGGATGCCGTTTCCTTTCGCAGGTTCATTCGATGCTGTGTCAGTATAACGGAGGCAATCTAGTAAGAGCTGTGCATGTAAACCTCACTCCCCTGGCCTCATGAAGCGCGTTAGCGGCTGTCGCTAGAGATTGTGGTCTTTAGCATCCTTGTTAGCACGCCCGCCTTCCATGCCGGAGACGCCATTTCGAATCCCGCTCGGACCGGGTCAAGTAGGATCAGTTACATAACACATTATGCGAACACCCTCCAAGTGTGCTGACTGTCTGAAACACATAGAATCACACCGATTCATTGGCTGATGGCACTACTGCTGCCCTCCATGGTGCGCATTGCTGGTGCCTCAAAAGGACGTGCCATCACCTCGCAGATTTCTCTTCTTCAAGATGTGATTTTTCTAGCGCAGGAGTTTCAGACTGACGTTCTTCTCCAAAGTGGTCAGGAAGTCAGGCCCTTATTGGCTTATTCTTAGCTTTGAGATGTGGTGACCGATGCAGCCCAGCTAAGTTAGAGGAATGCTCATTGGCCGGCCACAGTACGTGTCCGCCTTGCAGGTTGCTGCCATATTTCCAGGACCTCCAAAAGATCCTGGAAGCAGCCCTTTTTGCCACACATCACAAATCCGATCCTGACTTTACCAGTATCTCTGATATGATGGAGCAGGGGTGTGTTGAAATGCCTGCGGTTGAAGAGGCACTTGCTACTCATCTCTCACCGTCTTCGGCCCCATCTTGGAAGTTGCGGCCATCTAAGCCTTGCAGGACTACATCAGCCCTTGATCGGTAATTCCTATATCACTGCCAGTCAGGTGGCTGAGGCGTTGAATACCATGGTGGCTTTTCAGGCAAGCTGATGTCTATAAGGATATGGATGAAGTTGCTGACTTGACTCCTGAGACAGTCAAGGAGCTCAGACGAACGACTGACTTGGTGCTTCAAGTATATGCCTCACGCGATAAAGTCATTCTATGGCTGGGTTGGTGCCGACCGAGAGACATCCGTGGTTCAACCTCATGGATATACGTGAGAGAGAAGTCGGCTGGAATTCATAACCCATAAGCGCATCCGGGGCTGGCAGCCAAGGCCTCCCGACCTGCAGTGCTGAAGAGCCGTTCCTAATCGAGGGGTCTCAAAATAGAGGGTGTACCCACTTTAGAGAATTGTGTCAAAACCGCTAAAGTCTATATGCCTTACTCCTCGCTGTTCTCGAGATACTGTTCTGCTAGTTCCTCCACTCAGATGACGGCAGAAAAACACTGCGTCTTGATATACGATCTTCTCACTTGTGTTGCATGCAACAAAGCCTTTGGAGCACAGGAGTTGTGCCTCAAGTCACACGTTCACGATGATGTGGTTACATGGTGCATGCTGCTCAGCCACTTCAGGGTCCCCTTCAGGAAGGTCTACTAGAACGATTCTATACCCCTCATATCTCTTGCACTGACCAGAGACATAGAAGGCTTTCATCGTTCGGCAATTTGATCAGCTAATATGGGGCTAAATGGTCAACTGGTCAACAAAGTCCTCTTTCACAGGGGTAAGCTGTAGAATGCCTGACTTGTCTTTCAGTTAATCTGGCAGGTTAGCAACTTCTGATAAGTGCGTTGTGATTGGTTCTGCGAACCATAGAAAAGGGGTATACCATCCTGCCTGCCTCATTTCAATGGAGTACACCCCATAATGATAGGCATTCTGGTGGCTTTGATTTTATTGCAGGAAATGCACTCCCTGTTAGAGAAAGGAGCCATAGTGGAAATGCTTCAATCTCAGCGGGAATTCAGTTTCTACAGCCAGTATTGTCCAGTGCCAAAAACGGACAGCAGTTTGCAGCCAAACCTGGACCTGCATCTGCTGTAATCAGAGAGTATAGTTTCAGGATGTTGATGCAGAGTCACAGGAACACAGGAAGTTCCTCAGGTTTGCATTTGGGGGCAAAGCTTACTATTTTCTGGGATCCTCCTTTCGGCCTGGCCCTCATACTTCCTCGTACATTCATGAAGTAAATGGAATCTGCTCTGGAATCTGTTGCAACTTCAGGGCATACGCATTTTAAATAACCTCCACAATTGGCTGATTTTGAGTATTTGGTGAATTGGCATCTTGACATTATCCCTATGGGCAGATTCTGTCAGCACATGACTATTACGACAAACACCTCATCAGTAGGTGGAACGCATTTTACAAAGAACGTCAAGCTTATGGAGTCTGGAAGGGCGATCATCTCATGTGGCACTTAAATTGCCTGGAGATTAGAGGTCTTCTCGGGTCCTAAAATCTGTACCCAACCCGAATTTTTTTTTTTTTTATAAAAGAAAAACCCAACCAGAGACAGACCCGATAAAATTAGACCCGAGTCCGACCCAACCGACAGCATTTAGCCTATTTTTGAACCCAACTGGACCCGAACATAAACGGCATTGACGTGTCCACAGCCTGCAGCCCCGCGGTCAGTCACGAAAAACCCCGGTGTCCTGCTGACTGATTTGGCCGCTGCTCCATTACTTTCATTTATTTATTTACTTATTTATTATTACTTTATATTATTGCCTGCCCAATGGATACACGTTATTTCTGAGTTCGGCTTTCAATTGTGATCAGTGGATTTGGATTTGTGTTTGTCTGCAACACTATTTACCTCATCTCTGGCGAAGGGCTTCTGCACACAAAGAAGAAATGCCCTGCATGAACACACAGCGTAATGAAGCGAGTGGCTTTTCCTGACGGATCTCATAGCTATAAGATGGATTTCTGTGTGCGAGGTTACAAACGTTTGTTCCTCTTCTACTGTACGTGCGTTTCTCAAAAATGCACTTGACGTGAACGTGCAAGTACGCGCTGAAGTGCTGAAATGTCAATCACTCATCACTGTAACCTCATTACGTCCTATAACTTTTGGCGTAATGTTATTTACCTGACCATAAGATGATTAAAGTTTATTTTAATCCATGCTGACGGCGCTCGTTGAAACGGTAGGCAAAAATGTGGAGCCAAGTCTAAATGCGGATGCGTATGTAGCCCAACTTAGAAAAAGTGAGATAACGTTGCCATAGAATTGTTTTAAATAATAAAATTTTGTTAAATGCCTGACACAGTTTCTCGGGTCCATTCGGAAAAAGCACATTTATTTTAAATTACCCGAGACCCCAGGCCACTGATACCGAACCCGACCCATGTCCGAGGCACTTGAAGTTTTGGACCAGAACCTGCTCGGGTCTTGGGTTTTCGGATCCAAGTGGAGACCTCTACTGGAGATGATGGCAGTTTTGCTACTTATAAGCGATTTCTTTCCGGGCATTTGGGACTGTTATGTGATTGTCAGGACGGACAACATGTCAGTAGTTTCTTACTTAAACCACCAGGGGGAATGCGTTGGTGATCCAATTGCGTTGGGAATTGTTGGAAAATCTTTAACCAGCTACAATGGAAATATATAGTGCATTCACAAAATATACAGACTGCTTTGCATTTTACTCACTTTCTTGCACGGCATCCTGGTTTTACCAGGATACTTACTCTAGTTTTTCTCAATTTATTAAAACAGAGAAATAAAATCAGTTAGATGTGTATTCAGACTCTATTCTCAGTCCTTGTTTTGATGCACATCTTGTTTTGGGGATTTTCTCCTATCCTTCTTTGTAGAACCTCTCAAGCTCTCAAGTTGAGAGCGTTGCTGTTCCACAATCATTTGGTCCTATACAGATTCTCAGTGGGGTTAAAGTTAAGGCACTTGTCAGGCCACTGAAGATCATCAGTTGGAAGGTGAACCTTCAACCCAACCGGAGGTCCTGAGCCCTGTTTCCTCAGTATCTTCCTTATATTTTGCAGGGCTTTTATGAGTTACTTCAAGTGCAAAGGTGAAAGGAAACAATAGAGGAATCAGGAAATGACATACCACCACAACATCAGAGTACAGTATGTGTAGTTTGTGCCACGTCTCTGGAACAAACTATTCACATGACAGATTTGTTCACACATAGCATCAATACAGAACTTTTGTGGTATTAACGCCTTAATTTGGCAAAATACAAAAGATAATTTGCCGTCCCGCTCACACGACCTTTAAATGGAGACATTTACGGGAAAGACAAAATGTGTGAAAGTGTCTACTGACCCGTAAGAATGTTTCATACACAGTTATGAGAATCATGCAATCTTTTAAACTTCCTTTGCTGTCCATGAAATCATGTGACAGAGCAATTAAGGAGCCGTTTAAATGTCACATTCTGGCTGACTCCATTTAAACGAAGTAAATGAGTGTAGCGCACATGAGAGACTGTGAAATAACCCCATGCGTGTGAGTGAGTGAGATATGTGACAAAAACAGAGAAGGAGAGAGATATGATAGTCACAGAGAGGCATCTCTGACACTTTTGTCTTCTGCATATCAGCTATAAATGACTGTCAAGCTGCGTCCGAGCCAGGCGGCGTGCGTATCGAACAATAAATCGTATGGTTTGGTTTCTGTGGGTTGCTCCAAACACTAAAGTCCTGTTTCACATAATCTGTGATTGTTACTACATGCATTTTGCTGTCAGTGAGATGCTTGTTGCACCGTGGCTGGTTAAGGCAGCGGCAGACGCATTTACAGCAAATATGTGCAGCAGCATATGATTGACAGGGATAACAGCGGCGTGAGTGTGTTCACCTTCTCTGGATGGTGTGTGTGTGGTGGGGCCATAGATGTTGTCGGAGGACAGAGAGCCCTTGAGCGAGCAGGGCTGCTGAGTTTGGACCGGCTCCAGCGGTTCTGACATGGGACTGGCAGTGCTGGAACCCACAGAGCTGTTGCTCAGAACCGAGCTCTTGACCGGAGACCCCGACGCACTGGAGCCTGTCTCAGCTACAGGAGAACACAGATGGTTGATGGTGACAATCTGGGGTTTTACAGTGCGATAGTGAACGAATGGGTAGGAAATCCAACTAGGAGGAAGCTTTCAAAGTTTAGAAGAATCTAGACAAATTAAAAATGAAAGAAACTGGAAGAGGTGGGATATTGGAAAATTATATTATTGAAGATATAATTATTATATTGGCTTGACTAAGCCAAAATACTGTTCTACTATTTAAAGGGTTAGTTCACCCAAAAATGAAATTTCTGTCATTAATTATTCACCCTCATGTCATTCCAAACTAATCTAAGACTTTCATTCATCTTCAGAACACAAATTAAGATATTTTTGATAAAATCCGAGAGGTTTCTGTCCCTCTATTGACAGCTACGCAACTACCACTTTCAAGCCGCAGAAAGGTAGTAAAGACATCATTAAAGTAATCCATGTGACTCCAGTGGTTTAACCTCAACGTGAGGAGTTTGTTTGCGCAAAAAAAATATTTACTACTTTATTTACAAAATCTCTGATGCATTCACGCAACAACGTCTGCTCTCGCATCAACACAACATGCATGCGTCATGGTGCTCTCGCACTTCAGAGATTTTGTTTATAATTTGGCAAATTATGTTTTTTTTTTCCTCAAACAAACCACTCACATTGCTTCATAAAATTGAAGCTAAACCACTGCAGTCACATGGATTACTTTAATGATGTTACTACCTTTACTACCTTTCTGGGACTTGAAAGTGGTAGTTGCGTAGACTGTCAAAGGAGGAACAGAAAGCTCTCAGATTTCATCAAAAAGATCTCCCCAAAAAGTCTTACAGGTTTGGAACGACATGGGGGAGAGTAAATGATGACAATTTTCATTTTTGGGTGAACTAACCCTTTAAGCTTTCAATCACAGACCTTTACTAAGTATATTTTCTAACGGATCCAACTTACGGAATTCCCATTTCGGACCCAAACCTCTATTGAGGGGGTGAAAACTTTTACACAATAACTCTTATAGAGTATTTTAGGTACATCAATCAAGTTCTGACTTTCTTGTCCATCTATTTATCCATTTCTTTTTTTTTCTATCTGTCTACAGTAGTGGCCAACATCACCTTCTCTCTCTTTTTCTATCACTAGCCTCCAGCATACTGTCTGACCATAAAACTTTAAATGATGGTTCAAACTATTTTTAACTTTCAGACAAGGCTTGGTGAAGTCAACATCACGTTCAGAATTTAGTTTTTTTTATTATTAATTGTGTAATATTAGTGGTCACTTACTATACACACACACACATACTTAGAGTTATGAGTTCGAACAAATCACTAAAGTATTAAACTTCGAAGTGCACCTCATGCTGTTTCAGATACGAATGATTCCACATGTCTTGTTGGGGAAAGTGTGCTGTTACTTTAAGCGATCAGACAGACAATAAAACAGTTGACTGTGGTGCCGAGCTTTGCTGACCAAACTTGTACAGTTTCTTTAGAAATTAGTTAAATTTAAAATGTACTTGATTTGACGCTTCACTGTCTTTGTCATTTGAGCTAATAAATGGTCCGTGTGGCGCACGGTTCGAACGACTAGCGCTGTTTTGTTCCGCTTTTGTCCTTTAATGTTTCACATATGCAACATATTTTACTCATAAAATTGAGGGTATTCGGTCTAACACACCATCTCATAGTTCTTCTCCTCTAGAAACGCCTCCTTGTCAGAGCTCTCTTTCGCTTTTTCAACCCGTGTCACCTTCACAGCTCTTTGATATTGTTTCTAATATGAAGTCTTCTTTCTGCCCTTCTGATGTTCTGCCTTCACATATTTTTAAAGAGGCTTTTCCAGCTTTAAATCTGGTCATTACCGCTATTATTAACGGCTCTCTAGTCAATGGTGCCTGCCACTTTTAAACATGCTATAGCATGAATAATTACAGACCCATTTCCAAACTCTCTTTTATTTGAAAAGTTGTCTATTGTCAGATTTCTTCGTACCGGAGTGCTTTTAGTATTTTTGATATTTCAGTCCGATTTCAGGGAACTACACAGTACTGAATCTGCTTTGTTGAAGGTTTCCAATGATATCTTTATTATTATATTTAAGTGCAGCATTTGACACAGTAGATCATGATATCCTTTTACAAACACTCGATCATGTAGCTGGGTTTCAGGGGACTGTGCTGGAGTGGTTTGCCTCTTATCTCAAGGAGAGAACTTTTTCTGTTAACATAGGAAATGGTTTCTCATCCTGTGCTCAAATTTCCTATGGTGTTCCCCAGGGTTCCATTTTGGGTCCCCTTCTTTTCTCTCTATATATGCTTCCTCTAGGTCATATTATTTGAGAGGCACAATTTATCATATCATTTTTACACCAATGACACTCAGCTTTATCTTCCTGTTAAAAATAATAGCTGTTCTGTGTCTAGTTTGTTTGATTGTCTGCATGACATAAAATGCTGGATGGACATGAACGTTTTACAGCTAAACAACGATAAAACTGACAATGTCAGAGCTGATGGGCCAAAGGCGATTATTTCAATCAGCTTGGTCTCTTCTCTACTAATGTGTGTGACCGTGTGGAATCAAAAATGAGGTTTTTGACACAGTGTTTTTATAAGCAGATTAGTGCCGTTGTGAAAAGAAGTTTATTTTAGTTAAGGTCTATTCAATCAAGATGATGCTCTCTAAGAAAGACCTCAAAACTGTCATTCATGCATTTATAACATCAAGGCTGGATTACTGTAATTCGCTCTAAGTTTGCCTAAATCATCTGTAGATCGTTTGCAAATGGTACAAAACGCGGCAGCCAGATTACTAACTGGCACTAGAAAACGTGAGCACATCACATCTGTTCAGTGATGATTCAAAGTGAAAATTTTGCTTTTTGTTTTTAAAGCTTTGCATGGACTTGCTCCTCAGTATATTTGTGATCTTCTCACCCCGTACACTGCTTCAAGATCCCTTCGATCATCCAGTAAATTCCTACTGTTGACATTTTAAAGCTAGGGGTGGCCGGGCTTTCTCGGTGGCTGCTCCTATAGTCTTCCTCTTCATATTAGATCTTCTCCTTCCGTTTAAATCCTCTTTGAAAACCTATTTGTTTTCTTTATGTTTTAAATGAAGGTGTAAATTTTCACTTGTCCATTTTGGTATTGTCCAATCTTTTAATTTGTTTAAATTTTGTTTTATATTTTCTTGTACAGCACTTTGGCTTCAACATCTGTAGTTTTTAAATGTGCTTTATAAATCAAACTAAACTAAACCGAATGGCATGGCGGTCTGCAACACATGCGCAGCATTATTTGCATAGTGTAAACATTATATCAAACGTTTATCAAACTTTTTGTTGACCATGGGGGCCAAAATATAGTGAGCCCAGCCCTTCAATCATCTAAAGCTGGTACTCCGACACACACAAACGCCTGCATACATACTAGAGCTGTTGCTTCGGTTGCTCCTAAGCTGTTGCACCATGGGATTGAGCAGTCGGCTCCCCTTCAGCTTGTGTTTGGAGGCTCTGCGGCGGCGGCCTGAAGGCGGCACTGCATGCAGGAAGCCCACGCTGGGTGGAACAGGCCGACCTAACCGAGAATACAGCTGCTCGATCTCTCCTCTCTGAAGGGCCTGAAGCTCGGAGATCTCCTTCATGTGCCTGCGGGGAGAATACATCGTGTTATGCGTTTCAGTTGCTTGTTTTCCACGACGGTGACTTTAGAGTGATGATTGCATGCAAGAAGAAACATGAAGAGTGATTCTGCTGGGGAAATGCTCTATTTGGCTGGTGAAATTCACAGTTTCACAGGCTGGTGGGTGATAATTTTGTTGTGAAAAAAATGTGAAAAACCTGTGTCAGAAACGTCACTTTTGCTTATGTGTTTGTAAGATAAAAGATGAAGCAAACCGCATTGACAAAAGGACACAAACCTAATTTATCTTGAACTTCAAAGGCCCTTTAGTATGTTTAATAAGAGTTTAGTTTGAACAGTGTCAGATGCCGACAGAGTGAGTTTAATGCAATCAAGAGATGCTTTCACCAGCGCATAGCTTACATTATAACTCTGAGAATTTCAGTTCTGCAACAGTTTGCCATAACTGTGTATAACCAAACCAACTATAGCAATAACGTGTGCATGTGTGTCAAGCACGCAACAGAGAGATGAGCGCAATAATTTAGAGTAAAATATGCATTTTCATCCATCATAAAAACAGTAACTGTAATGGGGACTTAATTTAGGCCCTACAGGACAACTGCATTACAGCAATGCAAAAGCATATTTTCTATGTTAATCAGAGTTTTAATGTTAAAAGCATCTAATGTGAGTTTGAATATATTGCGTGACCTTTATAGCCGTACTGAAAGTGACAATGGATAATTCACCTCAGATCTTGAAAATAAATCAAAGGAAACAAGAATATTCAAATTGTGAACAAACAAGTGTGTTCTATGACTAGAGCTCATTTCAGTCACTCAGTATGTATTTTTAATAATATTAAAATGGTGTAATATTGATTACGAGTGCAGTGCGTTTGCAGAGAGACTCCGCCCACACACTCTTCTGATTGGCTGTGAGTTTTGATTGATTTGATTACGAGTGCAGTGCGTTTGCAGAGAGACTCCGCCCACACGCTCTTATGATTGGCTGTGACTTTGGATTGGATTTTTTGCTGCTTGTAGTCGTGTCGCATTTTGACTTTAATATTAAAGTCAAGATGATACGCTGTTTGTTTTATGCAATATTTACCAGTATAACAAGGAAAAAAAGTAGGAGGGGACTTGATTTAATCAATTGGGAAATAAACATATGGCAAAAAGTGTTTTTATATGTTATGTGATGATGTTGTTGGCCAAAAAAGACAAGTCGTTTCAGAAGTGAAGCAATTATTACATTGTGGTGAAAGATTACTAAGTTTAATAATGTGCACTGATGAACTGTGCATAAGACCAAGAACCTGTATTAAAAAGTTTTCACTCTTCAATGTTTTTTTACTCACTTCTCTCTCAGCTTCTGTAGCTCTCGTTTCATGTCAGCGTCCTCAAATTCAGAGTCATTATCGCTGCTGACATAAGCAGAGTGGGCGTGGCTGGTGACCGACGGGGCGTGTCCGTTCACCACAGGACACGTGGGCGAATCGGAGCTCTGCACACTGCTGCTGTGACCCGAGCGCCGGAGGAAAGCCACCGCCCGCTTCATGAAGTCTGATGGGGCCGGAGCTGGAGACGAGGGCTTGACGGACGGAGCCTCGCTCGGATCCTCCTCTCCTGTGTCTGAGGACAGGCACTGCATCGTCCCGTCAGCTGACAGAGAGCTCTGAGCACAAGGCATTGTGGGTCTGGTCTCTGGAAAGGAAGTAGATGAGTCCTGAAAAAGAAACAAAAACAAAAAACTAAATGTAAATGTACAACATTGACAAGCTATGTCAGAATCCAACACAAAGAACAGTTTATGAAAATAACTCAAATTAAGTCTAAATAACCGAAAATAAATTTAATAAATAAACTAAATAAAATAAATAAGAATGAAGGAGGAATGATAAATGAAGGAAAGGAATGAATGAAATATACATACAACTAAAACAAATAAATAAAAAATAATAAATGAAGGAAAGAATGAATGGATGAATGAATAAATAAATAAATAATGAATAGTAAATGAAGAATGAATGAGTGAATAAATATACAACTAACTAAAAGATTGAAGGATTGAATTAAAGAATGAATGAATGTGTTTGGGATGTAATACTGTGCAGTACATGTGAAACTATCATTTCATAGAGTAGTCACATGACTTCATTATTCAAAGAGTGGCTCCCTATAAACACCTATTTTGCATTTATTCTCCAATTTTTGGCACAAACGTCTAAACTTCTGACAGTCTGATCAAATAACGAATCAAAAAAAGATATTAAATCCTGACTACAGTTACTCCCGGGTCACACTGGAAATGAAAGGTCAAGCGCATTGCATTGTGGGATACACTATTCTGCACAGTGTGCTCTGTTGTACACTACATATTCTGGCAGGCACGTATACAGATCATATTGGTGTTGCATGAATACCGTACACAATATACTTCGCACACAAACATGATTCCAAACGCAGACGGACCTGATATAAGTCCGGAGGGGCCGAGTAACGCTTGCTCGCTGACTTTGACCTGTGTCTGTTCTCAGATTCCAGATCCATCACATGATCTCCTCCGCCATCATGAGAAGACGCGTCTGAATCAGTCGGCACCGTCTACAGCACACAAACTCACAGCGTCAGTGAACTGAGGAGCAGCAGATGTACAGAAATAACAGTCAATCACGGGCTGGTCACCTGGAAGTGGCTCTTGGACGCGTGTGTGCCTGAACCGGCGCCGGAGTCTGACCTGCTCAGGAGTCTTTTGAAGGCTGATGGAGAGAGAGAGTAAGACTTTTAAAACTCTTTATTTAAACAATGTGCTCCAAAATACAAAAAAAATCTCAAAATTACAAAAATGATTCAAACTGAGCATCAGAAATCAGTCCCATCTTCACAGAGTGTCAATAAAGCACCATTCACACTCACCATTTGAGCTCAAATTCAAGTAAATTCCTTGTGATTTGACAGGATTTATATTCCACTCTCATTCTAGATTCAACCAAAGACACTTACACTACAGTGCATTTATGTTTCGCCCCTCAGCACCGCTCTACAGCTCTTCCATACGCTAATTTAGCATGTCCAACTTGTGTTTTCGAATACTTGCATCCATAAATAAAGTGTCTTTATTAAAACCAAAACTCAGATTTCCATGTATTCTTTCAGATAAAGTAAACAATGGTACTAACCTGGAACAATCAGCAAAAACATGAGAACCCTTACGAAAAAGAAGTATACTTCAAGATCATTTTATCAAGTAAAGTTCAAGTATATTTTTAAGTATACTTTATGTAGTAAGTATACTAGTATCAATGTACTAGTAGTAAACTTGTAAGTGTACTATTTTAATACCGCTTGGGACTAAATTGGCCCAATTGAAGTATATGTTTAAGTGTACTATAAGTGTAGTAAACTTTAAGTACACAACTAGTTCACAGCTTCGTTTCTCATTTGTACTGCATCTGTACTACAAGTGAACTTATAAGTATGCCAGTAGTTTACTATTTTGATACTATTAGTACATTTTTAGTATATGAAAGTACACTTTGAAATATACGCTCAGTAAACTACTAGTTTAGTGCAAGTATACTTGTAAGTTTTCTTTAAGTGAACATAACATCACACTTATAGTTTACTTTTTATATATTATTTTTGCACTTTAAGTATACTACTATGTTCCTATTTAGGTATTATTTTTTATACTTGAAATATACCTTTAACTGTACTTTAACTCTTTCCATTTTAAAAACATTTTATTCTAGATTCATGAATCCTTTTTTATCAACACTTAAATCTGGGTTAATTTAAAAAAGGAAATATTTTAAACAAAATGCATTTTTGTCAAAGACTATGTCCGGATGTGATTCAGAACGATGATCAAACACAGATGGAGATCGAGTATATCAACACCCCCAAAGCGTCACAGTCCTATAGCTTGTCCTGGGTCGACATTTCATTCAGTAACGTTGGGCAGTTTTGATTTATATGCTGTTTAATGTTTGATGATCGCTTTAATTTACATTTGCGCGAGTAATCTTCAATCGCTTGTTTCTGCTTCTTCTCCTGCATTTTGATCCGGATATTCTGTACTCTTTCAGAAAATGTGTAACAGCGCCCCCTACCGTGTAGCCTGAAAATTCAGTCAATGGCGAGGAAAGAGTGAAGTAGATTTGAAGTAAATTCCTGTAGACTAGCCTACACAAAAATTCAGATACTCAGAATTAGGAATATATCTGTTTTCTTTATAAATCAATATTTTCAAACAATGTACGTTTATAAGACTATGTACAACTATATGAAAAAAAAAGTATTTAATAGGCTACTAAATCAAAAGATTAAACTACAAGCCAAGTATACTTGATTATACTTTTAAGTACATCTCAATCAAAAGACTGAGTCCAAGTATAGGCCAAATATACTTATACTTTTCTGTCAGTATAAGTATACTTAAGTGCAATTTTAAGTATATTTGTCAGAAGCACATAAAGTATATTTCTGAGAAGTATATAAAAAGTAGACTGAATGTATACTTTCTTATTTTTAGTTTAAAAGAAGTTTACTAATAGTACACTTGAATAAACTTCTTTTTCGTAAGGGAAACAGTCTCTGGTACAAAAATTACAAGATGATAACACAGTCGTATTGAACAAACGTATTTGTAGTAACACTGCAAATCTGCAAATCTCCAGAATGTTTTGGAAGGGGACCTTCATACAAGAAACCATTTTTGTATCACATCTATGATCGATATCTTCATCATAATCAGTTTTTACACGTATCTGATAAAGCTCTCGTTTTCCGACTGCCTGAAATCAAGCTCTTGCAGCCCTTAAACATCAACAGCTTCCCTTCCTGAATCCTGATCACCCTCGGACCCTCAGTACAAACGCTTACAAGTAACTGTGGGAAACAACAGTGTGTAAAGTTGTATTTCTGCATGATGCTGGATGAGCACCAGTAGGTGTCAGTATAAGTGTAACACTGGCCAGCACAAGATAAACCAAAACTTACAACAGGTGAGGAAGATCCACAGGTGTGTGTTTGATATTTATTTGTGAGTTAGACGCTAGCAAAAGCAAAAACAATTAATCAGAGTCTAAATAAATATAGATATAATTTAATATCTGGTTAGTGGCTCTCATCTACGGCTTTAATATTTCACAAATAATTTTATGGAATGGACTCTGAACTAATGAAAATAGTGTAATCCTTACCCTCGATGGTTAATTTCACCGACAGGTTCAGAATCATGAAAAGACATTACATGTGTGAGTTCATGAAGAAATCATCTTAATGGAGCTCACTAGTTTGCCATACCTCTGAAGTACTTCCTCGAGATTCTCATTTTTAACAAACAGAGGTACGTTTGACCAGACAATCTACTTTGATGGGCTTCACAGAGACAAAACGGACACAAACATGTCTTTTGATTATTATTCTGCTCTGTATTAAATCAGCTAGCTTTTGGTTCTGACTTTAGATAACTATCGCCTTATTCATACAGGAGGCAGATCTGATATTAACGCCCTCACAGCCTTACTTTTAGAAAAATAACAAGCATGAATGTCCACCCCTAAACATAACCGTCACTGGGGCGCAAACAGACTGAATGAAACATATGAAAGACATCGTACGAGTTCATACAAATTAGCCACCATTTCACCAAAATGTAAAAAAAGTTACGAATTGCCATGTGTTGATAAATCTGCAAAATATCTATATAGCATGTTTACACACACACACACACTTACGGGCAACAGCAGAGTCACTCAAGGTCCCGAGACTGTCAGACCTCTCTGGAATCTGAGGCTAAAAGAGACAGAATAACTGAAATTAAATCTGAGAAATACAGTACAACAAAAACTGGAGGAAAAACAACAACATTTATACCGATTTATAAGACCGCTTTAAATAAGACCTTATTTAAAGGCTCATTGTTAAGACAATGTCATATTATTTAAATATATTAATATAGCATTTGATTTTATCCAAAGCAAATAAAAACTGAGAAAAAAAACAAGTGATTCATGATGATTTTATTGAGTTACGAAATTATTGCCTTTCCCAAACGCTGATCTGAAACACTGCATCCGATGTCTTTTTGGGAGCTATTAAGATGCATTGTGCCATCAAGCAAAATTAATAAAAATAAATATGTATTATGTGCATATATAACTAATATGTATATAACTAATAAATATGGAACTATTCCTTCAGAAAGTAACAGGGTTGATGGGAACAGGATGACAGTTGTGCAGTTCATTTGGCCATTTCTACCCTTCATGACACTGACATATGAAATAATTTTTATTCTTTTTATTTCATTTTATTATCAGCTATTAATCTTGTCAAAACAGCCTGACAGCTGGTAGTGTGAGTGAAAATGAGGAGGATTGACTTTACCAGTTTCTCAGCTTTCCTCACGGCCCCATCGCTGCCCTGGCTGTCTGACAGCGGCGGTGACCCGGGCGGCTCGGAGGCGGAGCTCGTGGTTTGCGAGGGGTGGTACTCCTGGTACAAAAGGTTTCGGAGTTTCTCGTCCAGAGTCTTTATTGTTCTGTCAGTGAACTCCAGCCGGGGCGGCCCCTCGCCGTCAGACTCGGCCGGCTGCACCTGCGCCGCTGTGGCGTGCTGCGGCTGATGGGTGGGGCTCTGAGGCTGTGATTGGCTGCTGCTGACAGCAGCTTGTGGAGTGGGCGTGGCAAAGGGCTGCTGCAGCACCACGGCTGCCGTCTGGCTGACGGGCGGCTCTGCGCTCGGGCTGCTGTCATGAGCCACGGGCTGCTGAGGGGATTCGTCGGCTTTCTGAGCGGTGACATCAAGAGAGGCAGGAGGTGCAATTGGGCAGCATGGGATATCAGAAACCATAGAAACACACGGCGGACGGGCGGTCTGAGAGCTCTCAGAGAGAGACGCTTGTGGCATTGATGGCTGTTTCTGCAGAGGTTTGGCACTGCTGACATCCTGCGCTTGAGATGTAGAGGAACTCTCTGGGTCTGGAGGAAAATAAGTGAGCGGTAAGCAAACACATACACACATATACATAAATCATTTTTAAAATATATTGTTTTAAGTTTGCAATAAACTTAAAATATATTGTTTTTATATATACTTTATCAACATTTTAAATGAGTTATTTTATAGTTTTCTGACCACATTGACATTTTTTCTTGTTTGAATCATACATTTTAAACTTTGGACAAGTCATTTTGCTTCTCCAGTAAATGTATCTTGATTTAAGAATGTTTAGATATTTGTACTGGAAAACAAGATAGAAATACTGAGGAAGAACGTGATTTTTTGCAGTGTACTTTAACAGTGAGTCTAGTATTAGTTGATGTGTGGTGTATTACTCGTCTCTTCTCTGTCAGGCGCGGCCGTCTCAGCCACAGGACAGATGATGAACCAGCGCTTTCCGGTGTGAAGCACTGTGAATCGAGGGAGACTGTGGGTTAAATGCTCATACTACAGTCATTACAGGGAGACCTGTAGAACATGACGAGTCTTAGTCTTACCGTTCTGTTTGTAGACTAGCTGGTCAGACTGCGTGTGCTCAGGTTTTGACCCCTGAATATGGAAGACAACAAGTTCAGTTCTGTGTGTGATGACAGAAATCACACTACACCTTTACATTTACACAGTAAAATACAACAGGGCTGAAGGCACACCGAGGCAAAAGACAGATTTTATTCTCCTCTTAACCACTAGATGGCACAAAAAAACAGTGTGATGACTAGTGATGGGAGAAACAAAGCTTTTCAAAGCTTCGAATCAATTGAACCAATTGCTTCTCAAAATGATTCACTGTTTCGAAGCGTTCGAACACCACTCGCTGGTGACCCCTGCTGGTCAGAACAGTGTAAACACAACAAAAACTCAGACCAAACATGCATCAAAACATCTTTTACAAACCCATTGCAAATGTTTTATTGAAAGTAAAATCTATCAAATGCAATTAACTAATCATATAATAAGATTAAATATCAAGAGTCTGTATAATATGTGTTCTTGTTTTGTTTGTTTCATGGATGGCTCAGCTAAACAGGTCAATAAGAGACTATTAACTACTATTATTCCTTTTAATTTTACTAATGTCTCATTAAAACATCTACAAATGTATAAAACTGATCAGAGATCAGGTAAAAACCACAGACACGATTCATGGGTTCACAGAGATCATCGCCCCCCAGTAGTGAACCAGTGAAATTTCAAAACGTTTCAAACAGTTATGACGTAACGAAGCCTCATTTACTGAAATCACGTGACTTTTGCAGTTTGATACGTGCTCTGAACCACTGATTCAAAAAAAGATTAGTAAAGCTTCAAAGCTTCATAAAGCAGTGTTTTGAAAGCTCCTATCACTACTGATGACGTCACAAGGTGTGCCCCAGCGTAACATCATAGCATCAGTCGACGCAGCGGTGAGTTCCCTCAAAAGGGAACATATTACTTCAGCTGCCTTAGCTTTCAAAGCTTCCCTCACCACCTCATACATATGATTTTTAAACAAAAACCACTTCAGAGATGTAGCAGTGAAAAGCACATTTTCCTTAAGGTTTGCCTTTAGCCCTGTTGTGTGTGCAAATACAAGAACACTGTCGAAAGCTTTGAAAGCTCTCAGTTAGGACAAAGAGAGGAGTTGTACATTTTCATCCAAATCATATTTGCATTACTAAACCTGTGTGTTGGCGTCTGCGGTGACGGGCGTCTGACGGAGGGGTGAGGTCTGGACGTTGGCCTTCTCACCCTCAGCGTCCTCGCTCAGAATGTCCTCAGCTTTATCCATGATGTCCTTCAGCTGCTCGATGAACATCTCCCGCTCCAGCAACAGAATAAACTCATTCTCCACCTGGAGGAACATGAAGAACCAGAGCGCAGTCATCTGAGTTTCTCTCTTTAAGAACTGATATCTAGCAATCAAGATTCAATGTCACTGTCTGAACATGAACAACATTTCCCGTGTCAGTAAAGCACTAATGCAATGATTTTTTACCGGCCATGTTTTTGCAAAAACAGGCAATAATGACAACAATATTTTAGATACCAGTGAAAATTCACAATTCTCTACTCCAGTTTCGATACCACAGCTAAAACTACTAGCCTAACTAATATAAATTTAAAACATTATTAAAGGCAAGTCAACAGTCAGGAATAAAATAAGAACAATTAATCAAATTACAAATAAATACAATATAACAAAGATAGAAATGAAATGAACAGTGC
Organism: Mylopharyngodon piceus; assembly: GCA_039654765.1. Classification (NCBI taxonomy): domain Eukaryota; kingdom Metazoa; phylum Chordata; class Actinopteri; order Cypriniformes; family Xenocyprididae; genus Mylopharyngodon; species Mylopharyngodon piceus. The sequence continues at coordinate 32,342,905 of CM077453.1, forward strand.
TTTTCAGGTTTTTCAGGTAGGTCTAACAGTAGTTTTCAGGTACAGAAATTTAATAAAGTAATCAAAATGTAAAATAACACTATAGTCTTAATTATAAATTAAACATCCTTATTGATTAATCCTTATTCAGTCAAGAGCAGTGAGTGATTTTTTTTTCTTTGTCATTTGTTGTTCGATTAACATTTAAAACACAGACAGCAGCAGGAATATTAGGCTGCTGTCACTTTAAGAGTGAACACACAGATCTAATATACTGATACTGAACACATGCGTTTATTTCTCGACTGTTTATGTTCACTTAAGACATAACTGACTATGTTTACTAGGATATTCACTATTTTTTGACATAATTGTGTGTGAATTTGTCTGCTCAAGTGCAAGACGATGTGAAAGGCTGCATTTACACTGCAAGTCTTAATGTGCAGATCCCATCTTTTGACCCGCCTGTTTACATTCACTTTAGACGCGACTGGTATCCGATATCTGTGTTTACATTAATTCCCGCCCAAAAATGATTGTCATTGATAGCTTTACTATGCACATGGTAGACCCTCGGGTTTTGAATGGTCGTGCTATTAAAATTATTTATATATTTCACGTCGGGTGGCCATGATTACCTGCCAGAATTGATAAGTTAACAGCTGTCAGTGTCATGGATGTTTTTCAGCACAAAATCTGACAGAACGAATACAGACTGGAAAATAAAGGTAATTTGCATTTGTTATTTTATCTACAGTCGTTAGATCTAGAATTCTGAAGTGAAATAAAGTAGCAGGTAAGATTACATTTATTTGAATGAATTCCAATATAATGATAGCCTATACCCAGTAAAGCTTTTGGTTTATCAAAAAAAAAACAACAACAAAAAAAAAAAACACGGCGGTCTCTTTTAAATTAACCGGGCAGAGGTTGAAATTCAGCTGCTGGATGTGTGTGTGTAGGTAGGTGTGTGTGTGTGCGTGCGTGCGTGTAGGTGTGTGTGTGCATGTGCAATTTCTTTGAAGGAAAAAAAATAGATAGACATCGTTCTCACCTCAATAATAAAGCTGCGAATTTTTACTGCGAGTGCATACAGGCACGTCTGCTTCATAATATAACATAAAAGCTACCTTTTAGTGATCAAACGTGTCGCCCTCGCCTTGTGGTGGCTTGGAATTCCAAAGGGAATCGGATATGCGTGTTTAGACATAGGTCACATGTCCATAGATCGGATATGTATCTGATTTAAAACCACATTTGGAAGTGGCTCAGATCAGATGCGGGAAAAAAAAAATATCAGATCTCATGCAGATTTTTGTGTTTACACGTGTGCAACAAATTCCGATCTGTGTCAGATGTGAGCAAAAAAAAATCTGATTTTTTGTGCCAGTGTAAACGCAGCCAAAGAGAGCCTGTCTGAGACGTGGCTTTCTGGGCACGCAAGTAACAAAAAATTGTGCTTGTGCTTGAATATTTAAATGGTCAAGGCTTAAACTTTTGTGACGATGCAGTGCTGGCCTGTCACGTTTGTTCACGTTCATGCATTGTTAGAATTCAGAAAAATATTACCGGCCAACTGGCGAGTGACACCGTTTCATATACTCGCCAACGCGAGAGAAAAAAAGGCTTCCACAAACTTTAGCACAGGAGTTTAAAACACATCAGTTTGCCAGGAGGCGCATATGGGGAGAGAACGAGACGGCAGAGCTGAAGATCTCACCATATATGTGGCAATCTCCTCTGGAGCATCTCCATCAAGGTCGAATTTAAACGTCACCATCTTATGGTTATGAGTCTCCAGTTGGCACTCCACCATCTTGTCTCCTGTGTCACACACCTGTAACAGAGTTACGGAGTATATTTCAGCAGGAACACCAACAAAAAACTATTTGCCTCTGAAAGAACATATTCACTGCCTAATAACCAATCAAATCCTGATGAATAAAATCAAACAGCCTGCATTATCTCAGCTAAATACTGAGTTTTCACACACCCAATGTCCGTTTCACAATGTCCAAACTGGTACTGATGTCTGAGCTTTGACCAGTGAACCACTCAAAAGTTCGGACGGTAATTGTCTCTCACAGGGATGTAAGGTATTTTCAACATTTACAGGAGTTAGTCAGTCGTTTTATTTCAGTCTGGATTCAGAATGTCTTTTTTTCTCCCACGACTATAAACTTTTAAAGTATTTCTACTAATTTCCACATTTTTAAAAAGACATCCATCATTTTGAGAGATAAAATGCTAGACAGAAAAACATTTAGCACATCAATTTTCCTATTTTTAAACTGAATATTTAAAGAGGACATATTATATCCTTTTACAAAGTTTTGATGTTGTTTTTGGGCTCCACTAGAACAGGTTTTCCTGCTTGAATGTTGATTATTTTCCTCATATTCTCCATTGTTGCAGCTCCTCTCTTCCCAGTCTGTCAGTAACGCTCTGTTTAGTTCCTGTCTCTATGAAGCCCCTCCTTCTGAAAAGCACAATGTGCTCTGATTGGTCAGCTGGACCAGTGTGTTGTGATTGGTGTTTGGGAAATGTCCCGCCCCTTACCATAACCGCCAGTTTCAACACACTACTAACTAACTCAACCAGGCCCCGCCCCTTTATTCTGCATATTAATTATTTAAATGAGGAATATTGTGACATGTTCTGTCCTGAAGAATGCATGAGTTTATCACTGAGGTGCCGTGCAGATTTATTTTTTACAGACATGCCCATGAGAAACGATAACTGTCCAAACAGGTCTAAACAGTTCTTCACAAATCACTTTACTTCTGAAAGCTAGTATCTAAACATCATGTCTGGACAGCTTCATTAGTTTAAATGTGTGCTCTGGACTCACTTTGATCATGGTGAGTTTGGGTCTGTTCATCTTGTCCTGTCGGGAGCGTGTGCGTGATGATTTGCGAAGGTTCTTTCGGACTCGTGATTCACTGCGAGCTCGGCTGGAGCCCTCGTTCCCATCACTCATCTCTTTACCGGACGTGGCGTCTGAGTTTATACTGCGAAAGAGCAGAGATCCAATCATTGAGCTTCTGTAAGCACGAGGTTTGGAACTCCAAAAACATGCAAGATGAAATGATTATATGCCAATGATTCGCACCTGTCATAAGCGGATCCAGCCGGTGCTGCCTGTTTATCAGCAACATGATCCTAAAGTGCACAGAAGACAATGAATTCAATGGCAATGACTCTAACAAGCATTAAAAACACACAATGCAGTCCATTTTTAAATTGGACCAAACCTTTTATGTGATTCTTTTTGGCACTGAATGAATTACATTTATAATCTACAATATCTCTTGGTACACCCTACACAAATCCATGCATTACTGGCACTTAATTTCAAAACAGAATATTACCTTAATAACATAACATCAAAACTGTGTCCAAAATTGCCCATTCACACCTGTAATTTTCACCTAAAATGAAGTTTGCATCATTCCGTTTAGTCTATTTTCCCGTTTATTACTGTGAAGCTACTTTGAAACTATCTGTGTTGTATAAAGCGCTAATGTATATAAATAAAGGTGACTTGGCTTGACTTTGGTAAAAACAAAACTACATGAAAATATGTAAATGCTTAAGGATCATTTCTGCTGATAGTCCTTGAGGGCATGAGACCAATTAAGGGATTTAAAATCTTAAGAAAAAGCTTTTCAGGTTTCAAAATGAACCATGAGAAAGCGCAATTTCGCAAACAGCAAAAGTACGTCCTTGAAGTGTTGAAGTGAACACACGTCACCAGTACTCCTATTCATGTGGTCACTGTACTGATGCACAGACTGTGGTAAGCATCACCTCAGTTAACACTTCAGCGGGACCCGGAGGAGCTGCTCCACATGCACTGCTGGCACCGGCTCCTGCACTGGGAATGGTGGGTAAAGACGCTTGGCTCATGTGCTGAGGAACCTGGTTTTGGTCCACAGGCATGTCGAGGATGGGTCTAAAAGTCGAGAGCTGCGGGATTGTGGGAGGCAGAGGTGCATTATGGGTGCTGGACGAGTTCTGGTCCACATGAACGATTTGGCATTGGCTGGTCAGGGATGTCTGAAAAAAATAAAGATTTTTCAAAAAACAAATGAATGCATAAGTAAAATTCACTTACAGTCAAACCAAAAATGTATTCAGACACCTTGAACATTTCATTCATTAATTCAGTTTATTCACTATAGTTTAAAAAAAAAAATGGTAATAAAATATGACAAGATCAATATGACAAGAGTTAAACTGTGTCAGAAAAAAATCAATCTTAATTATGTCAGATAACACTTAATCAAAACATGGTCAGGTCAAAGTGTCTGAATATATTTTGGTTCCAAATTTTTATCAGTTTTACTGGTAGTCCACTGTATGAAGAATTTTTGGGTATAATATGTCACAGTTTACTTTATTTTGCTATCCTCACTAGTAAAAATATATCAAAAATGTCTGAGTAATTTTTGGTTTGACTGTATACTAAGCTCAATGATATATAGTTTAATCAAATATATAGTTTTTCAAAAAAACAAAACAAAAACAAAAAAAAACAGGACAAGTATGACTTTTGGGTAAATACTATAAAGTATTTGAATATTAATATGAAATTAGTATGGGCATAAATACTTCTGAAAATTATTTGATTATGATTTGAATATTTGGTAACCATTAAATTTGATTATTTTGTAACGGTTCTTATTATTTTCAGCAGACCTAACATGCCAGTTGTTGTAATTAAAGTCACCATAAAATCAGAATTGACACTTCGCAGTGTTTATTATAAATGATTTATCGGTGCACATCATTATTGTGTTAAATTCATGTTCCTGGTAATCTTGAATCAGAATATCTTCTTGCAGCATCTCTTCTCTTCTCTGAAGACGAGGGCGGGGCAACCTGTCACTCACATGAGATCCACCAATAGCAAACCACAACCATCCAATCAATTCCCCACAGACAAAATCAAGCCCCGCCCTACATTTGTTCTTGTTCCAGAAGCGTTTCACTCGGATATATGGCACAATACAAGTAAAGACCAGTTTCGTGCCAACTTTAAATGTATTACCATATCAGCTTCACATGCTATTACGAGGTAGATACATTTTGAATAAACCACATGCGGGTGATTAAATGAAAGAATTATCATTTTGTGGTGAACTATTCCTTTAAGACCTATCCAAACAAACTGATTTACTCTACCTGGATAGACGGAGCTCCGACACACATAGAGGTGGGGTTTGGAGAGGGATGGTGCACTGTGGGTGTGGCCTGACTGTGGGAATGTTGGGAGAGAGTGGCCATGGAGTTTACAGTGGGCTGTTGAGCAACAGAATAGGTCTGCTGGTACTGGTGAATTGTGGGCACTGGAGCAGCGAAGTGTGGGACAGGACATTGAGAGGGAACAGGGGAGATGGAGGACATGTGCGGGTACTGGGTTAGCGCAGAACTCTCTATCTGTGAACACGACATTGGTGAGATGTCGGGGTGTGTTGGGACCGGCAGACTGAGGGACGACTGCACAGAGGGAAAGCAGGCGGGGTACGAGTCACATCCAGGAAGAGGAATCCCAGCTGACTGAGCCGTGTTAAGGGAAGGAAACTGGAGGAGGAGACAAAAGTGCATTGTAGCATGGGAGGAATTAACCACCATCAAGAACAGAAGGTCCTTTGTACAGCAGACTGTTTTCATAATAATGAAGCATCTGAGGCTACTTCTACATTAATCCAGATTAGTGCTGTCAAAAATGTTGATATTTTGATCTGTATAACTCCTTTTCTGCAATATCGATACACCGATACCAGCTGTGCGTTCTCACACTCTCTTCTCTCTGACGGTGAATTGACACACACCCGCCTCCTCTCACTCACTCGTCTCATTCGCTCTGGTTGAATAGCGTATTCTTTTCGTGCGCTTAAACGGACAAATACATACAAAATTATGTCAAAATGCCCGTATTGACGAGTATTCAGGCAAATACAGTCAGTTTTGGAACATAAATAGTGGAGAGAAAACACGTTGTGTAACAATATATTGGATCCGTGCATTCGCTCTTAAAGTGACAGCAGCCTAATAAACCTGCTGCTGTCTGTCATTATCTGTATGGCGGTATATATGGCAGTTTTCCCTGTGGTATTGAAAATGGTATTGAATATCGATATTTTTCAAGGTCTCGTATCGAATTTAGAAATTCAGATGACCCAGATACATTTGAAAGTGCCATTTTCATTTCAAAATGCTTTCCGTCCACACTAGCGCTTCAAGCTTATTCCAAAAGTTGTCCACACTGAAACGTCAGAAAATGCTAAAATCATCTTACTGCACGTGTCAAACATAAACTCTCCCTGAGACACAGAGAGACCTGATATAATAAAAGTTCTCATGCTGTTCTTCTGGCACAATCATTTTATTAGCAAAATGTTGCACCACTTACTGGTGCATCCAGGTCACCACTCCAAATGGTTTAAAATGCAATCACCCTCATGTTTTGCCACAGGACAACAATTGCAGTAAATTTTCTGACATCTTTGCAGGAATGTGATATGAAGAGTCTATCTTTAGCCACACTCTGAAAGTGCACAGCACACAGCAGGCAGATACTGTTATATCTACTGGTACAATATGAGTCACGCTTAAACATGCCTCGTTGTTTTTTAATACCTCCGTTTTCACAGTCTACACTACAAAACGGTATTTTCAAATGTATTCACGTGGGACAGCATCTTCAAAAAGCTCTGTTTTTGCATGGCTCAGTTTGGATGATAGGGCAAAACTTAGAGAAAAATAGTTTCAAATATATCCAGATTTGTGTAGACGTAGCCTGAGAAGGTAGTAGGTGTACCTGTGAGAGGTATGCTGCCGCCTGTGGAGGGGGCGCGGGTTGTGTCAGGACACTGGAGGTGGACTGTCCTCCTTGCTGCCAGCTGTCCATTAGTTGTGTCTGAATGGTGAGCTAACGTGATAGAAAGAGAGAGAAATACAAGTGTGCAAAGAGAAAAACAAGATGTAGGTTATCATTTTGTCTTATTCTTGTCTGTTCATTGTCAGTCTATTCTACAGTAGAGGTGTCCAATCCTGCTACTGGAGATCTACCTTCCTGCAAAGTCCAGCTCCAACCCTAAACATCTATGCCTGCTAATTAAGATCTTCAGGAACACAATTACCGACAGCCATGTTTTGTTGCATGGTTGGGACTGAACTCTGTAGGACAGAGATCTTCAACCCTGCTCACTGTCCTGCAAGGTTTATTTCCAACCCTCCAGGTCCGCTTTCCTGCAGAGTTTAGTTCCAATTAGAGGTCTTCACGGGTCCACTTGGATCTGAAAACCCAACCTGAGCGGTTCGGGTCCAAAACTTCAACGAGCGCCTCAGACACGGGTCGGGTTCGGTATTAGTAGCTTCGGGTCTCGGGTAATTTAAAATAAATATGCTTTTTCCGAACGGACCCAAGAAGACCCGAATTCTTTTAAACTATGTCAGGCATTTAATAAAATTGCATTATTTAAAACAATTATATGACAACGTTATCTCACTTTTTCTAAGTTCTCTTTGAATCCGTGCTTCTGCGTGCAATGGACTCCATACACACGGTTGCTTCCGTATTTAGACTCAGTTGCTCCATTTTTTCCATCCTATAGCTATGAGATCCATCAGGAAAAGCCACTTGTTTCATTATGCTGTGTGTTCATGCAGGGCATTTCTTTTTTTGTGTGCAGAAGCCCTTCGCCAGAGATGATGTAGTCTAAATAGCGTTGCAGACAACATTAGCAAATCCAAATCCACTGATCACAATTGAAAGCCGAACTCAGAAATAACTTGTATCCATCAGGCAGGCAATAATATAAAGTATAACTAAATAAATGAAAGTAATGGCACATGCAGTTACATGCAGGTGAGTTTGATCAAGGTTGGCGCTAAACAAGAGATTGTCTTATTATTGGGAGAAACAAGGGTCCATGGCTCTACCATCAGAAAAACCGTAACGGCTAACTTAGATCAAATGTGCCTTGATAACCAATCACATTACAGCATTGAATTTCATTCAGAGTTGACATCCGTTAAAAAACTTCTCTGTTCTCCTTCCCTGCATAACGCAGCGTTATGCTATTTTTTGATAAAGTGGCTTTGACTTAAGGTTTCCCCTAAAGCAGCTTTGACTAAACTCTGCAGGAAAGTGGATCTCGAGGGCCAGAGCTGAGAACCCCTAATTTATACAGTATGCAATATAGACTGTGACTCACATTAACAGATCCATGAGCTCAGTTAGCCAATAAATAAATAAGCCAGTGTATAAATTGAATCAGCCATATTGCAAGTACACATTTGGTAGATAAGGTACCAGTTTTGCTGAAAGTTGAAACAAGTGTACCTGTTGGAAAGATGGTGCAGGGCCTGCCTGGCTCAGATGCACAGGAGTAGTTTGCTGCACATTTGAGAAGTCGTGGAGTTGCCCATCTGTTGTGGCGATCGCAGGTGTTTGCTGCATATGGTGTAACGCAGGTGTTTGTTGAGGCTGTGCAAGTGCTGATGAGACGCCAGAGGCTCCACTCTGAAAACTCTGATCCGCAGGCAGCGCTGCTTCTGTTTTAGATGGGATAGCTGCGACTACAGGTGGAAATGTTGTTGCATTGGCTAGCTCTGCCGCAGCAGGATGGTAACTTGGAGCTATGGCAGGCTGGTGCAACCCTGCAGGTTGGTGCACATGGGTCTGTGCGTTTGACTCTGCAGTCTGACTTGTCGATGGATTCATGGCTTGTGGCGCCGGTAATATGCCTTGCAGAAGTGCCAGCGGCTGGGGAGTGGACAGAACCTGTCCGGTGGGCTGTGCGGGGCTCTCGGAGGACGCAAGAGGGTAAGACTGCACGTGTTGAGCTGCGGAAGGTGCCACCTGACTTTGGACTCTCAAAATGGCAGACTGCAGAAGAGTAAACAAACTAATGAAAACCACAAACACATCCATTCCATACACAGGCCCTGTTTACAGCTTGTATTAAGATGCGTTTTGGTCGATCGGATCACAAGTGGACGATGCTAAATACAGGTGTAAACAGGGTCTAAAATGTTTTGAGCTTGTCCACTTTCAACCACTTCCAGAGGTAGTCGAAAACACATTGCTTTCGTAGTGTAGACGCTCCTGTGGTCGAATGTGTTTGAACAGCCACAAAAGACCGTCTACTCTCTGTCTACTGACCTAATGCGTAAACATTACGGGAATCGCTCTAGCCAGACGGGATTTAAACTTTGTCGACTGAAGACCCAAGTTTGGTTTGAAGATGAAAAACGTACCAAGCACAATGTTCTCTCACCATTCCTGATTTCTAACACACACTCACAGCATTCGGCATGATCTTGCGTCTGTCAGAGCAGAAACGAAAGCTGATGCTCTCCGTGTTTTTATCCGTCGTTTTCGGGTGCGTTCATATGTAAATTCCGCATGCTTATTTTGTCCATTAGATCAAAAGTTCTGGAGAAAAAAAAAAAAACGGCACATTTACCCGCCCATAGACCCACCCCTCAAAGAAATCAGGACAGAAGTGGTTGAACGTGGACAAGAGAGTCGGATTAAAACACCAGGTGTAAACGGGAATGACTCTCCCTTGTCCACTTGTGATCCGATCGACCAAAACGCATCTTAATTTCAGCTGTAAACAAGGCCACAGACATTTTACAGTGAGTAATATGCAGGCATGCAGTGCAGATCACATGTTAAGTGATAATGAAAGCATGAAGCAAATCAGTTAGCAGCATGACGTCAGGCACATCGTAAGCGTGGTTAATGGGAAGGTTTTGAGGGGGACTGTTGGGTCCTCCTCCGTTAGAGAACAGCTGTACCTGCAGGACTCGGTGAGTATGGTTACAGAAGTGGAGAGGAGAAGAGCGCATTAAGATTTGAGCATATTAGACTAACTCCTAGAGGCACCTGGGAGCAACAGCAGAGCCACCGCAAAGGACGGAGAAACCAGAGCATTTCCTCAACAAGCAGCAGCAGTAGTGGAGTGACCTACCACATGAGCCCGAGAGTGTTCGCCAACACAAGAACTTGCTCTGCGACGTGATGCCACTTCATTGCCAGATGGCTCCACGGCCTGCCCCTCATCGCTGTAGCTGTGAGTAGGCCGACAGGACCCTCCTTCTGGCTTTGTCAGTGGGGCTCTTAGAAAGGCAGGAGCAGGCTGAAGATTGTGGCCTGTGATGCTCTGCAGAGATTTGTTGAGCTGGGAGAGGTCAGAGGTCTCATTGACAGAGCCCCTGCGAGCCCCTGTGGCAGGAAGCATGAGTGAAGAATAGGGCGAATGTCTTCCATCTGCACAAGTCCCAAGTAGGAATAGCGACAGGCAGCAGGCCTGACAGGGGGACGGTGACCGATGAGGGGCGTGGTTTAAAGAAAGGCGACGCTGTCTCACCGCTGAGACAGACTCCTCCCCCTTTGTCTCAGAGGATGGCTCCACTGACGTGTCGCTATAGCGGCGAGTCGTAACAAGTGAAGGTACAAGCAACAAATTCTTAGAGCAAGAACTTTTAAATCCTCTTTCCGTCAACTCTGATTGGTCTGGTGGTATTTGAAGGAAGGAAGGACTTGTGGGTCGAAGATGCTCATGGCTTAAGTCATTTACAGAGGAGCTTGCATGACGCGCACCCTGGAAAAAAAGCCACTTCTCCAAATGAAATGACAAACAAGAATCTCTAACACGGAGCAAATAATATACAACAAATAAAGGACACATCAAACATTTTTACATTGGTGTTTTTGTGCATTGTTAGGCATTTCTTTTCTTTAGCCATTTTATTACCAGCCAGGTACATCTGATTACTTATAAACGCCTCTCCTCAACAAGCTGCATGATTTGAGGAATCATTCATGTCTGGAGCATAAACCAGTGTGAGCAACAATAAAGGCCCGTTCACACCAAGAACGAAAAAGATAATAAAGATATAGTTCTAAAAATCGTTCTGAATATAAAAGAATAGCACAGAATCCACACCACAGCTATAATGATAACGATATAGAGAAATTATATTGTTGGGATCACTTTCAGAACAATTTTTTCCAGCTGTTGAACGATACAACGCTGACAGCCAATCAGAATCCATTCTAATTTAAGGGCTCGCGCATTTAAAATGGCAGACGACATTGCGGAGAAGTTAATCGCAGAGGTCCAGAAAACAAGTTTGGGGTCAAGTCAAACCCCCTTTTCAAGGATACTTTAAAGAAAATGGATATATGGAAAACAATCGGTCATACCCTCGGAATAAATGGTGAGAAGTATTAACGATGAGATCATTATGCCAGGCTAGCAAACAGTGTAACATATTACCTCAGGTATCCAGCGCTGGTTTCGACAACATTGTCTTGCTTCCTTTGAAGTTGCAATGAAAAAGACTTTAGTGGAATAAAATCAACGACAATTGACTTCGTCAGCTAAATTCACACATAGACGCCCTTTTGGCCTCTGGACCGTACGTCAATGGCGCCGCCATATTGTGCGGGGCAACGTTCCCATAACGCTCATAACTGGAATTGAGAAAAATGCCTGCTTCGTGTGCTGCTTGGGGCTGTACAAATCACTGCACACTTGAAAACAGGTCTCGGGGAATGACCTTTCACAGGTAAGACTGAACATTTGTTTCTGGTTGTATTTGGTCATTATATAATTATATTGGTAGTAGTTGGCCATCGGAGTCAGACTAAAATAGCTAGCGATGTCGCTAGCTGTGAAAGTTGAGAAATGAGTTTACATGATTTAGAATATAGTTTTAGCTTATATCTTATTTTATAAACTAAATTTCCTGAAGTTTAAATATGCATCTTTATTTTCTTAAAACCGACTTTTATGACAAGTACTCGTTTCGGCTAGGTGACTGACATTTTGTGAATCTTACTGTAACGTTAGTTAGTTGGCTAGCTTCTCACACATTGAAGGTTTCCCAAAGACAAAGAGTTGAGGAGACAGTGGGAAGTAGCTATAAGAAGTGAAGTTTCCCAACTTGTCTACAAAGAGTAGGTTTGTCTTCTTAGATTATTTAAAAGTTTGCCATTAAATGGTGATTTGTTTATATTTTTATTTCCTTTTTAGCCTGTTGCAACCAGGGCTACACAAGCCTCAAGGAAAGCTGAGGAGAGCCTGTCAGTGCACTGTTCTCACCATTTCCAAGAGACTGATGGAAAATATATAGCCTTTTGTTGTTGTTGTTGTTGTTGTTGTTATTATTATTATTATTATTATAATAATACCAATACTATTATATTATACCACTTGAGATTATCAATCTATTATAGTTATGCTGTTATATTATTGTCTATATTCTGTAAATGATACTACAAATTATATTGCCATTATTATAGTATTATTATACTATATGCTATTATCAATATATTATTATATAATATTATTGTACTTATACTATAATAAAAAATTTATTATTCATTACTATTTTATTTGCTGTATACTGTTTGTTTATTGACAATATTATATACTTTATTATTGACTATATTATTATATTATATACTACATAAACTATTTCTTATATATAATGTATAACAAACTATTTACTATTCTCACTTTCTTATATTTACTATTTGCATTGCACTGTAGTTGTACCATGTCATATGCGAGTCATTCTACGAAACGGGGTCCATTTGGGTCCGCAACGTTTGATCAGATGCATAAGGCACAAAAAATGTCCCAAAGTCTGTTTCCAAAGCTCAAAGTTATTAATTCAAGTGTTCTTTTTAACATGATATATGATAAAATGCTTTTTTTGAAGATTAGCATACTATTTTTAATCATTTTTCATCATTACATAGCCAATTTCACATGTTCGTGTTAACCAACATGACATTTGCATCTAAAATATCACCAAATAAGTTATATATTTTTTTCAAACATATACTATTTTCAGGATTATATGTGTGTCCCTGTTTACATAAGATATATTTATTCACAATAAACCTTATTTTTTTTGTAAATATTTTATGATTTGTGCGCGTCCCTCAGTTTGACTTACCACCCCGTCACACTAACTTGTTTTATCTATAAATAATGCACTGTTCCTTTAAATGACATCACAAAGCTGAAGTGACATCATTTGAGCCTTATAGCCACCAAGAACAAAAGCAGGAAACTATGTACATTTTTTACATTGTTTATTTGTTGCTTTTTCATGTTAGGCAGGGCCCGTCAAGCTCAAACCTACCACCCCGTCACGCAAAATAGATAGGGAAAACTGTTTTTTATTCGTTTTTTTACATTATTAATACAAAGAAAATTATATTTCAGATTGAATGCATGTATGCTAGGTGAGAAACTTGACCACATGGGAGATTTGCAGACATTTTGGAATGAAATTTACCACCCCGTCAAATATACATATGGTATGTGACGGGGTGGTAAATGTCATCCCAAAATGTCCCCCGATAAAAAAAAAACACGTTCTAGGGGGTAAAACGTTTTTTTTTTTTTTTTTTTTGGGCAGGGTTCCCTTGGTAAAATGTGCATTCCAAGGGCTAAATATCATGTTATTTGGGCTCGCTTCAACCCGTGGACATGAAAAACAACCTGCGGCAACAGTGTAAAAGTAGCCCAATTCTGCGGGAAAACCGCAGACTTGGTAACACTGTTTGGTTCATTCATTCACTCATTCACTCACTCACACACTTTTTACTCAATTTGAATGTCTCCCCTCCCCCACTTTTTAAAGTTTAAAACCAGCAGATAGAGAAACACTTTGTCCATACCACCCCGTCACATCAGTTACCACCCCGTCACAGGGTCATTTTGTTAAAAGTTTATGGAAAGAAAATGAAATATTACATAAATTAATGTTCTTGTTGTGTGGACTACTCAGATAAATGTAACTTTATTTGTATTTAAGTGAATTCATTTTTTTCAGTACAAACAATGAGGCCATTGAAACGTCAAATTCATATTTCAAGATTAAAAAATAAGAATAAAAAAATATATATTAAACTACAGACTTTCTATTGATGGTTTCCAAAAAAGGGACATTTTACTACTAGGAAAACATTAGATTTTAAAAATCTATTTCTTGTTTTACTACTCCAATGGCATACATATTGTCCGTGACGGGGTGGTACAAGAATGGCTTCCTTGCCTGAATAAAAAGGATAACATCAATAAAGATTTTGTGCCTGAGGTGGGAAAATATGTTTTTTGGAGGATTAACATATCTTTCAAGTTGTAGGTTTGTTTAAAAAAAAAATTGTTCTTAATGAAAATTTTGAGTAGAATGACTCATGTATTACCATAAAGGATCCATCAGTTATCTTTGTTGTTGTATGTTTTTGGAGTATCTATCTGTAAATATCTGTATCATTTTAGTGCTATAAAAATACAGAAAGCAGCCTGTGTGATTAGTATTTGATGATTTGTTTCATTTTATCAAGCTCAAGAAAAGCTAAAATTGGGTTAAAGACAGAAAATGCCTTTTCCACAATAAGAAAACTTTATTTCATTTAATGTGAAAATTTAATTGTATCTCAGTATGGGCGTTTTCACAATTCTTATGCAAGAATAAAGCAGCCAAATACATGACAAGCCTGAGCTTTGACTATTTCTTATTAAAATAAATATTTTATATGTCTAACTATAGAGATTTTAAGTAACTAGAACTTTTTGTTCAACACGTACATTATAAACCACTGAAATCGGTTGATAAATGTAAACGTTATTTTTGTTTTTATCCAGAAAAACCGCAGCTCGCCCGTTTACTTGCATTTGTTAACGGCGCAGTCTTGCCCCGCACAATATGGCGGACTCGTTGACGTATCGCAGCAACAGTCCAAGAGGCCAATAGGGCGTCTAGTGTTTATTATAATGTCTATGAATTCACGGTTAGATTAGATCGATTTCACTGTGCTTCCCACACATAGACTTTACTTGGGCGGGCCGCCCAGGTATATTTGGAGACACATTTATGCTTTTATTATTTTTACCCTCTTATACTTTTGTATCCGCCCAAAATAATGAAACCATCCGCGATCGATTAACTAGTGGAAAATCTCCCCTCGCCCTACGTGTTTCGTACCTGCTCGTTATGTGTGCGTCAGAACCGTTTATTCCCGCCGACATTCCCACGTGCGCTGCAGAGATGCGGTGGATATTTCACAAAGAGCGCTGCATGTTGCAAAGTCACAAGGCGGCGCTGTTGCGCATTCTACAGGCTCGCGCTACAGCTCTTCAGTCTGCTTTAAAGTGATTCGCAATCAATGAAAAGTGCAGATTTATGCCAAGCGATTGCTAATGAACTCGAGTTGATGAATTATTACAATGTCTACTTTATGGCCTTTATATAAAATGTTTTGGACGGTTGTAAGAATCTGAAGGATCAGCCCGCAACTGTGTAGACATTTCAAAATAAGAGTCCTGGTGTATTTCGGGCTTGTTTATAATCTTTCTTCTGGGCATTATTGGTATTTTGGTTACACAATAAATTGTATTTAATTTGATTTCCATTTAATTCATAGTAAATTATTGTAGTCTCCCCCACAGGAAGAAAAGACTAAGAACATTATTTGACACGTATATTATTCATTATATAAATTTTACTAGTAAAATCTGTGTCCCATTCACTGAGA